>JAKMXF010000300.1:0-521018 GCA_024704765.1 Oopsacas minuta
TGTAGGGTAATGTAGGGTAATGTAATGTAGGGTAATGTAGGGTAATGTAGGGTAATGTAGGGTAATGTAGGGTATTGTAGGGTATTGTAGGGTATTGTAGGGTAATGTAGGGTAATGTAGGGTAATGTAGGGTAATGTAGGGTAATGTAGGGTAATGTAGGGTATTGTAGGGTATTGTAGGGTATTGTAGGGTAATGTAATGTAGGGTAATGTAGGGTAATGTAGGGTAATGTAGGGTAATGTAGGGTAATGTAGGGTAATGTAGGGTATTGTAGGGTATTGTAGGGTAATGTAGGGTAATGTAGGGTATTGTAGGGTATTGTAGGGTATTGTAGGGTAATGTAGGGTAATGTAGGGTAATGTAGGGTAATGTAGGGTATTGTAGGGTATTGTAGGGTATTGTAGGGTAATGTAATGTAGGGTAATGTAGGGTAATGTAGGGTAATGTAGGGTATTCGTTGTCACTAAATTCAAAAGAATGAATAAGGGGAAAATTCCAAAAAATGTTTTTAAAATATTCCAAATCTACTCAAGTTTAGAAAGGCCTCACTTTTTAGAGCTCGCTTTCGCTCCGCTTCTCCCTGAAAAAGGAGCGACGCTCCCACCTTCTCCCCTTGCTCAGAAAGTACTGCACTCCGGCTCCCGCTCCAGGAAAAATGGAACGAGCTCCAATAAAGCTCCATTTTCATTCTTTCAGATTTACATTAGACTTGGATTTTAGATCATCAGAATTGAGTTTACCGTTGTACAATTATGAAATTACTAAATATGCAACGTCAAACCATTCAATAAATTGTGAATTATACAAAAGTGTCCCGTCATCCACTTTTTATAGCAAGAATACTGAATTTTATGCAGAATAACCATGAAATTTGTAAATTGTTTGCAATTAAATAGGAGCGCGTTCCAGTGTGTGCGATCCTTCAAAAAGGAGCACCGCTCCATCTTCCGCTCCTGGTCCCGCTCCTTTAATGCTTTGCAATTAAATCTTAAACTCAGAGTATTTCAGTAAGGCTGTGACATAGAAGAGGTCATATTAATATACAGTAGAACTCGGTTAAGACGTACTAGCTTGGGAAACAATAAAAAGTACGTATTAACCGAGTACGAATTAACCGAGTACGATTCAATACATTTTGTCCTTTTGGGAGGAATAATTTAGTACGTCTTATCCGATTGTACGTCTTAACCGAGTACGTCTTAACCGAATCATTTATAATGGATCAGATAGGAGAAAATTTCGGTTATTGGAGACAAGTACGTCTTATCCGAGAGTACGTCTTAACCGAGTTCTACTGTAATTATGAAACAAACAATTGAATTAGTGTATATTATTGTGTCAGTTCACCAGTTCGTGTTAGAATATCATTTCCATATTTATTTAAATAAAATGCTATAACATATGTTACTTTTGAAAAACAATAAACAATTTCAGAATATTTAATTCAATTTTAGGATAGTAACACAATTCGAGAAATAATCAATTGTCAAAACAGTGGGAAGTACTCATCAATCTTAATATAGGTATAAAACTGATGTTAGTAATCCTCTTCAATCCATACTGTAACATATCTTTACTACTTTAAAGGACAGTCACAAATGGATAATAGCCAATCTACTATAACGTCAGGAAATGAGAAAAACCTGTTGCAAAATATCAAGAAGAAAAAATGTGAAGGCACTTCATACTTATAACTGAGGTTTTGAGTGACACACAAGACATCGAGGAACAACCCGTTTGTTAGAGTTGACGAAATTATCTCTCACCACCCTCCTCTGTCAGCTATCCCAAAAGAAGTTGCATTCCAATACCATATTGTTGCTGCTGGTGACAAGAGGTACATGGGTGTTCGCGTGTTAGCAATGGAAATTCGGCGAAATTCTATTGCTAATAGGTGAACTCCGCTGTAGCTTTATACTGGACAGAGGATAGCCTGTCATTTTAAGAGACACAATCATGTAGCAGATTCGCGTTACAGTTTTACTGAAATTATAACTCAAGTAGAGCATATGATTTCTGAACTTATCAGAATACATTTACATGTCACATGTACAGGGAATTAATCCTGCTCCTTAGTTACCAGAAGAGAAATTGTAATGCAAGTTGTAGATACATACTTCATTTGTTTGGAAGGACACATAATGACATTGTTATTAGTGACTGGACAGCTGACAACATCAAAGTATTCTCTCAAACTCTTTAACAAAGGTTAAAATCAGCTAATATTAATATTTACTAATATATATGCTTGTATACAAATCGTGTTCTAAATGCTACGGGGCTGAGACAAGAAGTATATTCTGATGTTCGTATCTTTATTAATTAATTCAATAAAAATATTCGACTAAACATATCTTTGAAGAACTGAAATGCAACTTCAAACAAATGAATCGCAGAATTGCGAGAAGTACGGCGATTCTCAATTTCAGTTTGTCTGTCAATACAAGCCATAGAAAACATTTTGAATTCAGGATAATCCAGTTCTTCATCCCCAGTCACATCAAATTCTGAAAACAGTTCTCTTAGTGCTTTTCCATGGAAATTGAACAGAAATGAAAATGTCTCAAATTCCTTTGCACTAATACTACCACTCCCATCTTCATCAAGAATGTCAAATACAGTGCGGGAATGATGGAAAATAAACTGTTTCTGTTCATTATCTCTGACTGCGATTAGAATACAAATGAGAACATAAAATTCATCGAAATCTAACAGGCCTGATCCGTCCGTATCTAACATATCGAATACTTTATTAATCTGTTTCTGAGTCAGATCTGTACACAACTGCATGAAACCTTTAAACTGGACATCATCTATAGCATTTTCGTGACGTAGATCCATGAGTATGAATAGTTCATAAATGAGAAATACATCTTTAGCTGATAACAAACTATAGTGCTTGTCTAAGTGTAGTTGTGATAGAAACTTTGAACGAATCTTCATGATAGATAATTCAAAACGTATATTCCGCGGAATTTATAATAAGTTAGAAATAATTGTCACAATGAACATCAGATGTTTGGTAATCAGAATTGCTATCAAATTTTGAATTGATTGTAGTATTCATTTTTACTTTCACTCCTTAAACCCTGCAATGAATTCCAGCTCTTAATCATAATCGGTGTGGGCTATAGATCGGATACGGTAAAACAAACAAAACTGCACTGAGATCAATACTGAGCAATATTACACTTAAGTATTTGCACAATAAATTTGCATTGAAATATTCCGCAAATTTTTCTTATTGTTGCATATTATAGTAATAATAAGAATAATCTATAGTAATTGTATTTTAAAGAAAATATTTAGAATGCCTCTCTGTCATCTTTATACTAACATCGCCAGGAATGACATTCCGAAAGACTTCACCAAAGAGTTCATCAAAATAATTTCTGATGCTCTTGGTAGACCTAATGCACATGTAACTCTAACTATAATTCCAGATTGTATCATGACAACCTCTTGTACAGACGGGCCTTGTGCTCAGCTTTCAGTGACAGGAATTGACTTACCTCTAGAAGCTGAGAGTGGAAAGTACATTGCAGCAATAGACACCTTCGTTTCTAAGATGCTGAATATTCCGCTTGATAGAGTTGTTATCGTGTTGTCTTCTGTTAAGCCTTATGAAAGTGGAATAGGGGATAAATCATTAGCCCAACTGAAAGCTGAAGCAGACAAAAAAGACTGAGCAACAATTATAATAGAATAATAGCGAACACTAGCTCTATATTATTATATATTTAATCTATTCTATATTTAGCCTTGTGTCCATAAATAGGTATTAGTCCTCCTTAGACGGTTAATTTGTATATATTTTCCTTAAATATTCAAATGAATGTAACCTTCATTCGGCTTTATGCGTTTCGAGACTATCTTAATCTGTTCTGCAGTTTCAAAGTATTCCTAGAGATTTAACGGTGAAATGACATCCAATGAAAAGTATAATCTACTTGAATTGGATTACTATTAGTTATCAGATAATTCTAAACTATGGAGGTATCACTATGTATGTACCATGAACCATGACATAAATATTCAATTCCATCTCTTCACTAAATCTTGGTGAGAGTCATAACTCATCATAAAATATGTAGTTTGGCTAGTTTCCGTCTTTCTGGGATATTTTACTGTTATAATTACGTTAACGATTCTGTGAATAATTTCATTACCAATCATTTGCACCCAATCTAATATTAGAGGGAACTCAAATTCAGATATTGTAGGTTTAGCGTAGCTTCTATACATAAAGAGGGTAACTATATACTTATTCGAATAATTTTAATAATCTGCCAGTCCCATGAATTAAGTTAAGATCTCAAAAAGGCAATATATAATGGTTCAAACAATCTTTGAGTTTTCAATTTGGGATCGCGTTATGAAATTTTGGGATTGAAAACTCCTAGAACATTGCATAGAACCTTAAGGCAATTCCCAAACTTTTGAAACTACAAAATATTGAAAAATAGTAATTATTACAAAATAACATACTTGATATCAAATTGACAAATTCAGTAACTGAATTACTTATCGACGAACAAATAATATTTATGTATCAGGCATACTTTCACATTGTATAGAATTTGTAATCAAATATCCAAATTGATAATACGTTCATACTAGTAAAATCAATGATGAAATACAGCACATGGAATGTACTAGTAAATCGATGAGTCATTATACACCCACAAAGTTTACCCACGAGGATATTTTGATTCAAAGTGGGGTAAAATACCAAAATATTTCAGATGAAATATCTAAAGTTTGAAATGCTAATTTCTTGTCAAAATACTAGTTTATTCTATCTTGATATCATGTTCAGGTTTATCTCAAAAGTTCCTGCCAATGCCAAAATCTAAGAACTATGTTCTTGATTTGGCAACAATGAACCTAATCCCTAACATGCTATTGAATTGTATATATTAAGGTGAATTATTCACTCTAGAAAAAATCATATCTGAGGTGTAAATTTCCGATTTAAAATGTGTACCAAGTTCATGTTAATCGGACTGCTAGATTTTGTACAGGCGTGCAGACGGAGATAAGGACGTCATACATCGTCCAGACCATTAGGGAATCTCCCTATAAGAGTTGCACTAAAACGATAACTACAAGTATATCAATAAAAAAAGTGAAATTCATTACACTAAAAAGGAATAATAAGTTTTCTCCTGGAGGGTAATTATATTATAAGTAATCGCTTGGTGTTCGCCAATGAAGTTTGTTATTCAGTGTTTTTGGTTACTTGAACGAGAAGTTGGCTTTCAGTTTTGCACCCTCTTCCCAATTTATAAGGTTTCAAATCATTCTAGTGTATAACTTTATCACGTAGATTATTCAATAGTTAGGAACAAAAGTATCAATACTTAATAGCTACACATAATCTGCTGTTTACATTTTCTCCCATTACAAAAACCTACTAATTCAAACTGAGCACCCGGCTCGTTTGTACAAGCGATTGTTAAAAGTATAATATCCCATAGCATTGAATATACTCAATTTGAGTATTCAGAACTCAAGTATTAACAACATTACAATATTATTGCATTAAAGACGATAGATAAAATTCATACAATCCTCATGATATTACAGAAATTCAACAGTTAAAGAAATGTTTCCTTGCATGTACCTTGAGCCGTGGTTTACTACGATCTCCGTTATAACCTTCATAGATTGGAGTATAACGGATTGGAGTTATTCTATTCCTTACAAACTGTGTTGAACACTTCCAAACAATATTCAGGATGAGAGGGGAAATTAATAGGATTATACTAACACAACTAATGAATGGGGCAATATAATGGGTAATGTATCTGATACAATTTGTAATACGCGATTTCCAAATATCATCAATTTCTATCGGAATTTTGTAGTTGTAAACAGTTTCAAAATAGCAATCGTTAACAAACCAAAGCCAGAAGATAGGGTCCGCCAAATTTCCCATCAATACAAAAATCATTATCAGCAAGGCGAATGAGTAGATAATACTGAATACAACATACATCCTATATGAATCTCTGCTCTCCTTGTAATGCATTCGATCCCATTCATAATTCTCAATATCTCTTATTCTAGCTTTCAGAATGTAAACAAGTTGTTTACTTTCATATACGAAGTATACCCAGTTGATGAATGCGAGTGATGGAGCAAGTATAAAGAGAAGAGGTAGTGTGTATACTGTACAACAAGCTAATAGAAGAATTACTTCAATGCACCAACAGACAGCATACCTTATCAAGGATGTACGAAGCGAATGCACATAATACCGTTTCTTAAGAAATGTAGTGAGGATAGAAATGAGACTTATTAAGCTGCATAGCATTATTCCTAGAATTATAGGTAAGAATCTAGATGCTGGATAATGGTAGTAATATCCCAAGGTCGGGTGTACAGAACAATTCAGTGAAATCATCTGTACTTCTCCTATTACATAAGAATGTTTGATGTTTGTGTTAAAAATTGCAAGATACACAAATGTGTAACTAACCATTATTATCTCATATGATAATATGAATATAATGAATAGACTTTTGACCAGAATCGTCTTTTGGTTATACAAAAGTTTGTATTTGACTATTGTATTTATCTGAAATGTATCTAACTTGCGAGTGTTTCTAAATTCTCTCAATTGATTCCTGAATTGTTTAATTGTAGCTCCGATATAATATGTTTGGAATAAAAGGAATAATATAATAACTACCACATATAAGATATCTTGTAGTTTGTAAATCAATTCCATGTTATATATTCAATTGATATTATCAAATTTAACTTTAGTGTCCTTTATATAGTTCATTATTAAAATAGGTTAATGTATTTGGTATAATTCCCGTATTACATTTCTGGGTTACTCATATATCCAATAGGTATTTGGTAATTACTAATATTTTCAATAAATATTACGTACTTCCTTCTTGGTATTAATATGTATATACTTACTACTAAGTTAGCATTAGGTTGTTTAGTTAGGATGCTTTCCCATGGGTTAATTTCTGATATCATTCGTTTCAGAATCATAGAAATGCTAAATGGCAGAGAGGGCGAGACAATACAATATTTCCTCGCCGATCGTTCTATATAGATTCTATTATCATTGTTAGTCCACGAAAGCTTCTACATGGTGTCCTGTATCTATGATACAGGGGCGGTCCCAGGATTGTGCATAGCCCAAGACCAAGATTTCAAACCCGGGGCAAAATCTTATCCTATAATGTGGAGTGGTCGTCTTAGGATCTAGCAGAAGCGGTGTCAGAGGTAATCCTGTTACCCTGAACATTATTCACTAGGAAACCCTGTTTCTCCGAGTGCTTCCCCTTGCAACACTTAGCAACATGTACGCGGGTCAAGTAACTTTCAGTCACCTCGTAGGGCCAAGATCAAACGATAATCCAATGAAAATCACACAGGCTATCTTAATAGTGAGTTAGAAATGCTCATATTCTGGGCTAAAATGCTATCTAGTTAGATAATACAATCTGATCATTTATTTAGCCTTACTAACTGATTATGATAATATTACGCTACAAAGCCTACAATGCAACTGTACATAAATTTTCAAAATAATGTAGGAGTCACAGATGGTTGGTTTGACAACAGCCGGTTACTAAATCGAATGTCGCCTCTGATTTGAAATTCATATTGTAACTAGTCTAGTATAACTCAAGGAATAAATACACGCATTAATCATATGTACATACAATAATACATAATTACATATTAGCATTACAATTTCTTCTAAATGGGTATTTCAGTATATTAATTTTCTTATCACCATTATGTGAAGCTACTATCAGCATTTGTTGGTTAGGAAGATATAGGATTCCATGAGAAAATAGTGGAGATGGTATCTTACAAATGTTTCCATCCAAGATTAATGAAATAATATAATGTTCAGGTCCAGAATGAGTTGTCAGTAGAAGTGTGTTTATGTCATGGTTCATGGTACATACATAGTGATACCTCCATAGTTTAGAATTATCTGATAACTAATAGTAATCCAATTCAAGTAGATTATACTTTTCATTGGATGTCATTTCACCGTTAAATCTCTAGGAATACTTTGAAACTGCAGAACAGATTAAGATAGTCTCGAAACGCATAAAGCCGAATGAAGGTTACATTCATTTGAATATTTAAGGAAAATATATACAAATTAACCGTCTAAGGAGGACTAATACCTATTTATGGACACAAGGCTAAATATAGAATAGATTAAATATATAATAATATAGAGCTAGTGTTCGCTATTATTCTATTATAATTGTTGCTCAGTCTTTTTTGTCTGCTTCAGCTTTCAGTTGGGCTAATGATTTATCCCCTATTCCACTTTCATAAGGCTTAACAGAAGACAACACGATAACAACTCTATCAAGCGGAATATTCAGCATCTTAGAAACGAAGGTGTCTATTGCTGCAATGTACTTTCCACTCTCAGCTTCTAGAGGTAAGTCAATTCCTGTCACTGAAAGCTGAGCACAAGGCCCGTCTGTACAAGAGGTTGTCATGATACAATCTGGAATTATAGTTAGAGTTACATGTGCATTAGGTCTACCAAGAGCATCAGAAATTATTTTGATGAACTCTTTGGTGAAGTCTTTCGGAATGTCATTCCTGGCGATGTTAGTATAAAGATGACAGAGAGGCATTCTAAATATTTTCTTTAAAATATAATTACTATAGATTATTCTTATTATTACTATAATATACAACAATAAGAAAAATTTGCGAAATATTTCAATGTAAATTTATTGTGCAAATACTTAAGTGTAATATTGCTCAGTATTGATCTCAGTGCAGTTTTGTTTGTTTTGCCGTATCCGATCTATAGCCCACACCGATTATGATTAAGAGCTGGAATTCATTGCAGGGTTTAAGGAGTGAAAGTAAAAATGAATACTACAATCAACTCAAAATTTGATAGCAATTCTGATTATCAATCTAATATTAGAGGGAACTTAAATTCAGATATTGTAGGTTTAGCGTAGCTTCTATACATAAAGAGGGTAACTATATACTTATTCGAATAATTTTAATAATCTGCCAGTCCCATGAATTAAGTTAAGATCTCGAAAAGGCAATATATAATGGTTCAAACAATCTTTGAGTTTTCAATTTGGGATCGCGTTATGAAATTTTGGGATTGAAAACTCCTAGAACATTGCGTAGAACCTCAAGACAATTCCCAAACTTTTGAAACTACAAAATATTGAAAAATAGTAATTATTACAAAATAACATACTTGATATCAAATTGACAAATTCAGCAACTGAATTACTTATCGACGAACAAATAATATTTATGTATCAGGCATACTTTCACATTGTATAGAATTTGTAATCAAATATCCAAATTGATAATACGTTCATACTAGTAAAATCAATGATGAAATACAGCACATGGAATGTACTAGTAAATCGATGAGTCATTATACACCCACAAAGTTTACCCACGAGGATATTTTGATTCAAAGTGGGGTAAAATACCAAATTATTTCAGATGAAATATCTAAAGTTCGAAATGTTAAGTTCTTGCCAAAATACTAGTTTACTCTATCTTGATACCATGTTCAGGTTTATCCCAAAGTTCGTGCCAATGTGAATGGTTCTTGCGATGTTCATGACATAAGTCAAAAGTTCGTGCCCAATGCCAAAATCTAAGAACTATGTTCTTGATTTGGCAACAATGAACCTAATCCCTAACATGCTATTGAATTGTATATATTAAGGTGAATTATTCACTCTAGAAAAAATCATATCTGAGGTGTGAATTTCCGATCTAAAATGTGTACCAAGTTAATGTTAATCGGACTGCTAGATTTCGTAGGCCCGTACAGACGGAGGTAAGGACGTAGTACATCGTCCAGGCCATTAGGGAATCTCCCTATAAGAGTTGCACTAAAAGGAATAATAAACTTTCTTTTGGAGGGAAATTCAATTATAAGTAATCGCTTGGTGATCGCCAATCTAGTTTGTTATCCAGTATTTTGGTTACTTAAACGAGAAGTTCGCTTTCAGTTTTGCACCCTCTTCCCAATTTATAAGGTTTCAAATCAATCTAGTGTATAACAACTCTATCACGTAGATTATTCAATAGTTTAGGAACAAAAGTAGTAATACTTAATAGCTACACATAATCTGCTATTTACAGTTTCTCCAACTACTAAAAACCTACTAATTCAAACTGAGCACCCGGCTCGTTTGTACAAGCGATTGTTAAAAGTATAATATCCCATAGCATTGAATATACTCAATTTGAGTATTCAGAACTCAAGTATTAACAACATTACAATATTATTGTATTAAAGACGATAGACAAAATTCATACAATCCTCATGATATTACAGAAATTCAACAGTTTAAGAAATGTTTCCTTGCATGTACCTTGAGCCATGGTCTACTACGATCTCCGTCATAACCTTCATAGATTGGAGTATAACGGATTGGAGTTATTCTATTCCTTACAAACTGCGTTGAACACTTCCAAACAATATTCAGGATGAAAGGGGAAATTATTAGGATTATACTAACACAACCAATGAATGGGGCAATATAATGGGTAATGTATTTGATACAATTTAAAATACGCGATTTCCAAATATCATCAATTTCTATCGGAATTTTGTAGTTGTAAACAGTTTCAAAATAGCAATCGTTAACAAACAAAAGCCAGAAGATAGGGTCCGCGAAGTTTCCCATCAATACAAAAATCACTATCAGCAAGGCGAATGAGTAGATAATACTGAATACAACATACATCTTATATGAATCTCTGGTCTCTTTGTAATGCATTCGATCCCATTCATAATTCACAATATCTCTTATTCTAGCTTTCAGAATGTAAACAAGTTGTTTACTTTCATATACGAAGTATACCCAGTTGATGAATGCGAGGGATGGAATAAGTAAATAGAAAAGAGGTAGTGTGTATACTGTACAACAAGCTAACAGAACAATTGCTTCAATGCACCAACAGACAGCATACCTTATCAAGGATGTACGAAGCGAATGCACATAGTACCGTTTCTTAAGAAATGTAGTGAGGATAGAAATGAGAGTTATTAAGCTGCATAGCATTATTCCTATAATTATAGGTAAGAATCTAGATGCCGGATAATGGTAGTAATATCCCAAGGTCGGATGTACAGAACAATTCAGTGAAATCATTTCTATTTCTTCTATTACATAAGGATGTTTGATATTTATGTTAAAAACTGAAAGATACACAAATGTGTAACTAGCCATTACTATCTCATATGATAATATGAATATAATGAATAGACTTTTGATGAGAATCGTCTTTTGGTTATACAAAAGTTTGTATTTGACTATTGTATTTATCTGAAATGTATCTAACTTGCGAGTGTTTCTAAATTCTCTCAATTGATTCCTGAATTGTTTAATTGTAGCTCCGATATAATATGTTTGGAATAAAAGGAATAATATAATAACTACCACATATAAGATATCTTGTAGTTTGTAAATCAATTCCATGTTATATATTCAATTGATATTATCAAATTTAACTTTAGTGTCCTTTATATAGTTCATTATTAAAATAGGTTAATGTATTTGGTATAATTCCCGTATCACATTTCCGGGTTTCTCATATATCTAATATATATTTGGTAATACTAATGTTTTCAATTACTATTTCATATTTCCTACTTGGTATTAATTTGTATATGATTAATACTAAGTTAGCATTAGGTTGTTTAGTTTAGAATGCTTTCCCATGGGTTAATTTCTGATATCACTCATTTCAGGATCATAGATATGCTAATTGGCAGAGAGGGCGAGACAATACAATATTTCTTCGCCGATCTTTCTATATAGATTCTATTATCGTTGTTAGTCCTGGAAAGCTTCTACATGGTGTCCTGTATCTATGATACAGGGGCGGTCCCAGGATTGTGCATAGCCCAAGACCAAGATTTCAAACCCGGGGCAAAATCTTATTATATAATATGGAGCGGTGGTCTTAGGATCTAGCAGAAGCGGTGTCAGAGGTAATCCTGTTACCCTGAACATTATTCACTAGGAAACCCTGTTTCTCCGAGTGCTTCCCCTTGCAACACTTAGCAACATGTACGCGGGTCAAGTAACTTCCAGCCACCTCGTAGGTCCAAGATCCAACGACAATCCAATGAAAACCGCACAGGCTATCTTAATAGTGAGTTAGAAATGCTCATATTCTGGGCTAAATGCTATCTAGTTAGATAATACAATCTGATCATTTATTTAGCCTTGTTAACTGATTATGATAAAATTACGCTACAAAGCCTACAATGCAACTGTGCATGAATTTTCAAAATAATGTAAGAGTCACAGAGGGTATTTGGCACATATCACTATTAATCAAAATTTTCTGAACAGGGGAGAGATTAGGGGCTAAGAGATCGACGCCCTTGGCTGTTTACTCTTGTGATATTGGCAAAATCGACATAGAGATATTCCCAATTTCTTAGTTAAGATTTAAGAATTAAATTGGCCAATTAAAGTGATAAATACAAATTTGAAGGAAATAATAAACACAAATTATTCTCATTTCATAGAAGAAAATAATGAATATATTACACATAAATTACACAATATAGTTACCATTAAACATATATTCTCTCCGGATAGACTGATGTTGGTGAACACGCTTTCTCAAGGAATGGAACCTCATAATTCTTCTTTTGGTCCTTTGTTGTGAATAAACGAAACTTCTCAGTAAATGAGAAGTTTCGATTATTAACATCAAATATATAAATTATGAGTTGTATAAAATGAATTCAAACTAGATGTGAAGAAAATCCCAAATTCTATTGAGTGTACTGAGTACACAAACTGAAATATTTCTCAAACAAATTGAATTACATTATCTAGATATAAAGATATGATTCTACTGTTAAAAGAAATATTTCTGTTTGTGTAATCTGTACATCTCAAGAAAACAATATATTTCCTTATATACAATACTCTGAGAATAACTAGTAATACGATACACAAAGTTACAAACTGATAAGCCTTAAAATTACATTTTCTTGTTAATTCAGGGTTCGAAATTCAGTCACAAGAGATTCCTAATGATGCATGATGTTAACATTATGTAGTCTCGTGTAAAGACATGCGAAAAAGTGTTTTGATTGAATATTTTGATCACTATAATATAATCATTATCCAGCTAATCAAAGCAGCTATCGACATTTCTATTTATCTATTCAAATCATAATATCATAGATGATCCTTATGAAATTGAGCGACGAGAAAATTCACTTGAATTCCAATCTCTGTGGTGATGTATTAATAATAAACGTATTATGCATTATCTACAGTAAAATATTGAGTAATAGCGCTCGACAATCTTTGATGGCTTGGTGGTAAGGAGTATTAGGCATTAACCATAATTTTCCATAAAAATCACAATAAAATAATCACCAATAACTAATAACAATAATATTGCTCTGAAATTTGATTGTAACAAATGTAATGTCCTGTATAGTCAACCAATATTGACTCTATACCAAGTTAGGCCAGTGTGTTATAGTTCATATCTCGAAAATCGTTAGTTCTATTGATATTATATCTATTATTGCTAAATAGGAAGTGATATATGGGGATTTAGTTGGTTATATTGGCATAGTTGATGCCAATATGAGCATTTGGAGTTTGAAAATGAAATTTGACAACAGCCGGTTACTAAATCGAATGTCGCCCCTGATTTGAAATTCATATTGTAACTAGTCTAGTATAACTCAAGGAATAAATACACGCATTAATCATATGTACATACAATAATACATAATTACATATTAGCATTACAATTTCTTCTAAATGGGTATTTCAGTATATTAATTTTCTTATCACCATTATGTGAAGCTACTATCAGCATTTGTTGGTTAGGAAGATATAGGATTCCGTGAGAAAATAGTGGAGATGGTATCTTACAAATGTTTCCATTCAAGTTTAATGAAATAATATAATGTTCAGGTCCAGAATGAGTTGTCAGTAGAAATGTGCTCGAACTGATATATGTAATAAAACTGAATATTTCTGCAGGTTTAGGGGTGATTTTAATCTCTCTCTGTCTTGAACCAGATAAAGAATAAACTAGCACAGATTTGGTATATTTCAATAATATCACGAGGGAGGATTTTATAACTTTAACGTCAATAGGATTATCTAGTTTTCCTTTTCCTATTGTCGATAGAAATGCTAGCTCACTGGTAAATACACGTATCCTTTTGGCTGCTGCATCTGCTATATAAATATTCCCCTGTGAGTCACAATCCATTCCCCGAGGAGAAATAAAATCCAATTGACCCACACCCGCTCCACCGATTTTAATAACGTTGTATTCCGTAACAACAAGTAGAGCACATAGCTGTATATCTGTTATCAATATAGCATCATTCTCAACGATAATAGCCCAAGGTGATATGATTAATTCAGGGGTTATTGAAGTGATGAAGTCTCCATTTATGTTAAACACCTGTATACGATATGGATCACATACATACAAGATGTCTCTATTATTTGATTGTATGGTTAAGCCTGTAGGAGCGGATAAAGTATCTTTAGCGAATAACTTCCTGCCGAACCAACAACGATGCTTTTCATCTCTACCGAATGAATATTCTTTGTCAGAATATATACGTAAATCGTCGGTTTGTTTGCGTTTAACTTCGTATGTAAGATGTTTTGAAAACATTTCTAGTTTAGTATATGGTTTTACATGGATTCTCAGTATACACAGGATTTACCAGCATTTCGATTAACACGAGATTAATGCCGGATAAATGTTCAAATGGAGGGGGCTCAAAACGGCAAATATTTCGGTACATCAGGACTCGCGTAACCCGACGGAGTCGGTTTCATGTCTTACACGAAACATCAAATTCTTGTTGTACGTTACAATCCTGAACATACATACACTTTCTGTATATTAATACATACTAGCGCACTTCGCTTGCTAGGTCGCTGCGCGACAGCATAGTCTTCCAGGTTAGCTTAAGTATTAAATACTAAATTTATAGTGTTAATGGTCATTACTCAACAGAATATACACGGCACTACGTGCCTCGAATTCACAAAATATTTTAATTATATTATCCATGGTCCGTCCAAATTACATTCAATGGTCTAGTGTGGTGACAGTGGAGATGATATGTCGCTTTTGGTTAGTAATCTCGGCACTTTGTGCCTCGGGTATTGAGAAATTCTGAAATTTTTGAAATTTGGATATTTTGTACAGTAATGAGTTAGCTTTTGGCCAGAATCATGACGTCAGGACATTTGTCACATTGAGGAATACCTGTGAATCAAATTTCATACTTATATCATGTATATTGGCTGAGCAATGGTTAATAATATGATTTTTCGAAAATCCCAAAAACTGACAATAACGTCATAATTTCGTCATAAGTGTGAATTTTCGTCCAAGACTCGAAAATCTGCGAGCCAGGCCCAAAATACCCTGCATGCCAAAAATCAGCCTTGGAGGTACTCCAGTTTCTTCAATCAATTCTGGACATACAAACACATATACACAGATTAATTGCGTTTTAATAATATAGATTATACATAAAGAGTTACATATACATATATATGTTCTAACTGATGCCCAAATAGTGGAAATGACTCATAAACGACAAACCACCAACAAAATATTGAGTAAACGAAAAATAATAGACAACTACTGTATGAAAAGTAGCAGTTTGTAAATATTATACATTATAAAACGTAAATAAACTCATCTAAGACACAAGAATCGGGATATATTACAAGTTACAACAAATTTAAGTAGTATCCTACAATCTTTGCTATCATTACTACAATGATTCTATTTTGCCTATCAATAACTATTCCAGAAGTTTTATCAAATTTTTGATCCTTGGTAGCATATCACTTGTGATAATGTGTATTAGTTCTCCTGCGTTGGAGAATATCTTCATTTGATTTCCATAACAATCAACTACGACAACGTATATAGATTCTTTCCAATACTTCCCTAAATTCGTTACTTGTGAGGTCTGTCTGTAGATATTCTCAAGCTGTGTTCAGTTCCTGTAAGTGCTTTATCTTCCCTGCTAACTCTTGTCTCGCTTGCTTAACAATATCATCTAACTATTGTATATTCTGTGTTCCCTCACTGCTAGCAAACTGTGTAGTTGCTGGAAGTAACTGCACACACTCCCGTTCTCTAGAAGCAAAACTACTGTATAATCTACAAGTATATCTACAAAGTATAAACCAAGATGATTGCAACCGAATTTTCAGTTTCGTATCAGCACTGGACAAGGCAGCTATAATTCATAAAACTGATATCCACTAGACAATATGCTAACGAATGCTCTAATGTTTATGCTCTGTGAGGCGATAATTTATATATTTCACCGCTGTATATTTCACATATTTGGATCTAGGATATCTTCATCCAAAAAAGTCAAAAGATCTCAAAATGTTATGCCCAACTATCAAACAGGTTAAAATCAAATTGTATAGCTACTTCTATACCTTGAAAAAGAAATTCTGAAATTTTTCATTATAAGATAGATATCTCTGACCCATCACAACGAAATGTTGAAAAAATCATACCCGAGGTGCAATCTCCGATCTAAAATGTATATATGGACCAATTTTCATGTGAATCGGACTAGTAGATTTCTATAGGAGCTACACTAAAAAGACCTGATATGATATGACATGCAAGTCCAGTTATTAATATCAGTGTGAATCAGGCGAGATCCTATACCATAACATATAACATTAGCGAAAATGGGCGAATTCTTGTAAAATACTGAACGTAAAATGCATGTTAATTGAGAAACAAGTTGAAAAGAGATTGTAATCAGAAATTTTGCACTTTAATCTTACGCAACATTTTGTAATATCTCCCTCTTATCCTAAATAATCCTAAATACTTCCTCTGAGGAGTTAACCTAAAATTAACTCCACTCACATTTCTTGTCTTATAATTCTTCCGTTTATAATACAAAGCCATTTTCTTGAATTTATCTTCATAACTGATTGCCTGTAACTCATCTCTATCTGTATCATTCGAAATAAATTCAGAAATACAAGACACTGTAAGGCTAGTTAATCTCACTCCAAGATTAATTTCTCCAATTAACTGCAAATCAATTCTCGTAGCATCTTTTAAGTACCATACTTTAACTTTACCATCTGTGGAACTTGAGAATAAGAATGGTAAAGTTCCTTTAAGTGATTTAACTCTATTTTCATGTGCTTCAAACTCACTCTCATTTGTTACAAACTTGTCAATAGTAACAATCTTAATAAAATCAATTTCTCCACCAAATGCCAACATATTCTTGCTCAAAAACATAACACAATTAATTTCTACATTATCCCTCAGGTGTAAGCTGCATACAGCATCCATACTATGCATACCGTATAGAGATAGAGTGTTTGAGTGAACTAGTGCGTACATATCTCCACAAGGAGAACATTCTATTTCAACAGGTCTATCTTTCAGCTTCATACTGTAAGCACAACGTGCTGTTCTCAAATCACACAAGGCTAATATAGAATCACTCGGACTGATTGCAAATAATAACTTTTCACTAGGATGAACTGAAAAATATGTGAATGATTTTCCCTTCTCTCCAAGAGCTAGAGTCCTTATAGGTCTCCAGCTATGAGTATCCCATACTATCAAATCTCCATCTTCTGATAAACTTATCAGGTGAGAAGATGGTAGGAATTGCATATGTTGTATCTTAGACAGGTGTTGATGTAGTGTACCTACTTCTCTCAATGTCTCAAGGTTGTATAAGTTAATGACGTCATCGATACCAGCAGTAGCCAGCTGTGGCCAGCTGCTTGACAACACTTTGATATGTGTGGAATGTGCTCGTTCAACGAATTGCTGTACAAGGGTAGATTTATAAGTGTTTGGTGAGTCGCTATTGTTCTCTATAAGAGCTGACATACCGTAGATATAGCCATCATAAGAGCCTGCTACTACGTCATAAAGATAAGATTTATCTGTCATTCTAAATTTCAAAGATAATTTTTGTAATAATTGAAGAACCAATCAATTTTGTTTCTTAGAATTTGAATAGAAATACAGTAAAATATATATTCCTAATTCAGGTTTAAAGAAATACATTTTATAACGAAAAATATTAAATATGCTAGTAAGTTATTTGAATATTTTAAAACAGAGGGTTACCTCTTACAAGAAATCTCTCAACGAAATAAGCTTAAGTGACATTATCCACTTTCTAGATGTTTGGGGAAAGAGATTGGCGTTTTATTGCGGTTTCTACTGCTCAATGGGGATATTCCTAATTCTACACATTTTGGTGTTCATGTGCATTGCGTGGCAATACCCGCTACCACTAAACGCAGGGTATAATCTCGGTTATACCAACTATCCAAACAGTAAATTCCACCTTTCATCAAGCCCAGAAAAACTGGAGTTAACTTTACAGAATGGAACTTTACTCACAAATGGCGGTTATAGTTTTGAAACAATATCTGAATTTGTAAATGATACAAAATCAACAAACTGCACTTGTTCTTACAATAAGAATTCTAATAAAAAGTGTGTGCTAGTTTCTCTAAATAAAGTTATCCTATGGAAACCTCAACTAGTGGATTTGAAGCTGGCATTTCAAGATTATCTACCCTTAGATTGTAATATAACATCACAGCATTATAACCTAACAGTATCAACTTGTGCACCAGGAATTCCTCTCTCACTTAACAACACAAATGGTAGGAGTTATCCGTTCATCAGTCAGCCCAACTATATAAAACCTAAATTAGCTGTAGAGATAGATTTCTCTAATTATTCTATGGACACAGGGATTAGTGCTGGACAGAACTTGAAGTTTGAAATGGATTGTCAGCTCAGGGCTTGTGCTGGAATCAGCTCTATACACTGTCCTATTACACTATATATGCCCATCAGTATTAGTACATGACTCATGCTTTATAATTCGATCATATACCATTATTGTTCGAGATAATATTTTCATCACTGTGGGGGAATACATGTACATAATGATAATTTGAATTTCCTAAAAATTTCGAATATATCATGCAAAGAAAGTACTCGAGATATAGCTAAAATATTGTATGTGTAAACTAGAATAATTGAGAACAGATCAAAAGTACCAATGATACAAGAATTAATCATAGCTATAATTCATCTATACTCTACTAGTGACAGACCCAAACTAACTAGATAAGTAGTAAAATAACACGGTATCAGAAGAACTAAACGTTACATATGTTCACAGCTGTGTTAGACCTCATCTTTAGATGCCTCGTCAAAGTTTTCTAGAAGTTCTGGGATGTCTTCGTTTGAGGGGACTATTGTCCCAGGTGTTCCAGAAGCATTTTCTGAGGCAGCGTAAGTTTTCCTTAAATTCGCCATATCCTGCTGGTTGCCTACTAAATGCTGTATTAGACTGGGCAGCATTTCTGCAATAGGCTTTTCTTCAGCAGCACCGCATACAGTAAATGTATTTGATGAGAGTGCAGCTTGTACTTTTGGGTTAGAAAAGTGTAGGACTTTTCCATCCTCTTTGATCATATTAACTTCTTCTATTCCCGGTATTGCATTCACACCGACTTTTTTGAGGTTTTGTTGAAGCTTCTTTTCATCAGTTACAGTTGTTTTGTGGAGTGTTTTCTTTTTGCGACGTGCAGTTCCCTTCCCTCCCATCCTCACGTTTTTAGCCTGAGCTTGTAGTCTACTGATTTTGTCTTCTCGACTCTCCATCTTTTCGCAGAGAATATAATTATAATTGACTCAAGAAAAAGGTAGATTATACACCAATTATAAATTATCTAGAAAAATATGAATAATTCAAAGTCTGATTTACAAAATTATAATTCGAGAAAAGTCAATAAAATTAATAATTTTCACCAATTTTAACAAAACAATTAGAGAGGACATTTTCTATAAGCAATATTTGGCCCATATTCATTATATTCTTTATTGCTAATCATTAACTTTTCGAAATTAAAAGACTCAGCGAATTTACTGCCTCCAATCCACGTAGTGTATTTTCTGTTAGGAGGAGCTATAATATTTGTACTTATTTCTGGAGCTATAAGTTCAGTAAACTCCTTCAGAAATCTTGTTTCAAATCCGGGAAACATCGTACAACCACCGGACAGTACAATTTTATTACACAAATCTTTGTGAGTTGATTCCTTACAACTTTTGAGACTTTCCATAGCTAGTTGATGCAATCCAAGCAATTCAGATCCCAATATCTGAGGATTGAAGATCGGTTCCATACACTGAGTGTACAAACTAACATTTTCATTATCTGTTTTGTTGTGGTGGATATAAGCAAGCTCAGGATACAGTGTATCATATTCTTTGTATCTCACATGTGTTTTCATTGATTCTACAACTTCTCTGCTAGTTGACTCAATAGCGATTTCTTGTAACAGCTGAGTTAACCTGTCTGTGCAGGCATCTCCAGCCCAATTCTGCCTGACTATAGATTTAACCAAAACCTCACCATTATGTACAGGTACTATTGATGTTACTCCACAACCACAATCTATGAATAACCCAGAAGATTTTCCCAAAGCATAAGAGTTGAGAACACCTGGGATACCAAAGTATACGCCTGGAATGTTGAATGTCTCCATTGCTATCTGGAGAATATCTTCTCTATTCTTTTTAGGATTAAAAGGATGCTCAGTTATGAGCAACGGATGATCTTCAGGCGCGACTGTAAGTTCGTTATAACACGCATGATGTAATACCTTCTCAAACAAATACAAATCTTGAATTATTCCGTTTAAAATTGGTCGAATCATTTCTAATCCACCTCGTTTGCACTGTGCCTCATCTCCAACGAAATACTCTCTCACTGGCATACCAATCATTACGTTATTTGATGAAAGAGTTTTCCCTACAATGTTTGGGAAAACAGTTCTAGGATTATCGTCTCCACTAAATCCGTATTTTATCATGTCAGATCCAAGGTCTAGTACAAGAGCCTGGACCTCATCGAATGAGTCATTATCTGCCATTTTGTCCTTGAATTGACTAAAATACAAATTGTAAAACTAGGGATGAAAAGAATATTCGAAATCCTGATTGGTGACGAACCAAGGTCTTCAATGCAATACATGGTCAAAATTCAATATATTGAAGCATCTTGTGAATACATCACCAAGAAATGAGTTTAAATACTTGTATTTGACCGTTGACGAAACAATTTGTGGCGGAAAATTCGTCACCGGACATTTTGTCGCATGGACAATTCGTCGCCAGAATGTTAGAGAATATAACAATTATTGAATGAGGTGTTATAGAAATAGGAAAAATTTATTGAGATAGATGTTAAATATGTGATATCAACTTTTCATAAAAGATGGTTAATCCCGCAGCATCATCAATCTCAATTTAATATAATAAAAAATATATTCAAAATAATGATAATCCATTTTCAATTGAAATATAAACAAGTTCATCACTATATATATGCACATTTACAAAAATAAAACAAACAAAAAATACATAGTAAAAGTAGCAAATTAATCTGTAAGTATAAAGATAGTAAATCCTGTACAATGTTTTGACGACGATATAAAACAGAGAATTGAACCAACATAACAAAATTTGTATATGTAAGGTTTGTAGAGGTGTTGAATTGAAGATACAGCAACTAATGCAGTGGATGCTGATACGAGTAGTTTCCGATAGGATTAGCCTGTAGGTTATCTGTACGATATATCTCTTCTGATAATTGAGTTTTTATTATAGGTTTTGAATACGAATCGAGAGATAAGTCGGATTTGCTATCAAATGGTAGGATACCTGTGTAATCACGTGGTGGTATCATGCCAGGATTATCCGGTATATCATTGAGAGAAGACGTAGATTCGAGTGTTTGGTGAAATGTCTGTGAGTTGACAGATAGTGGAGTTTCGGAGTAATCAGGGCTACAAGGTTGATTCAGTTGATCTTCTCGTCTTTTGAAGCAAGCAGCTCTTAGATTCACATTTCTTAACCTTGCTTCACCCTCTAGTGTGTGTATCACTGATAGTGCTTGTTGTAGAATGGTTAGTTTGGTTTGAGCACGTTCATTAGTATGGTTAGCACAGATATCTCCTAATTCTCTAAATGCATAATTAATATCACGTACTCTAACACGCTCTCTCTCATTATTCGCTTTCCGTCTCTGCTGCTCTTTCTTTAGCTTCTCGCTGATTTCGTCATCAGTGAGTTCTGAGCGTTTAAGAGTGGAGGAAGGAGACAAGTTGCCCTCTGAGCCACAATACGAATCCTGGCTTGATTTAAGTTCATTATAGATTACTTGAGTTTGTGAGTTTGAGAACTCTGAGAGATTTGAAAGTTTAAACTTAAGCTGTTCCTGAGCTATTACAAGTTTGCTATCAGCACTCAAATCTGAATTATCCCCGTCTTTCCCTTCATCTTGTTCAATATACTTACTCAGTACCTGTAGAGCCTCATCAAGTTCTTCATCATGTTCTGCTACTTTATCTAGACTTTGCCCAGTCAATTGGAAGTTAACAGGTACGTGAGTAGGGAATATAGGTTTATAATGTACAGGGTTCGGTGTGTAGTGTAGTGAGCTTGTACTCTGGGTGAGATTAGGACGAGAATTGAGTAAGGATTGGGATGGGAGAGATTCTCTACGGACTGAATACTCGGAGAGAGGACTGTTTGTAGGATGCAGGAGGTCTTCACAGCTCCTGTGTAGAGGCAGGAGAGATGGTGTAGAGGGTTCAGATGATATCGCGTGATATGTGACAGGTAGTCCATGTCCTGTCATTTCACCTTTCTGCATGCGTAGCTGTGTAGCCGATGGTTCTATGGGATTTGTTGGGTAGAGCTGAGCTGGTAGACTAGCTTTAGAAGTGTGAGGATTCCACGGTGGAGTATGGGATTGAGAAATTGGTAGAGAATTGGTTAAACTCGTGTATGCATTTCCTGTATTGCCAGACATGCCTGAATATGATTGTTCTAGAGGAGAGGGTCGAGTGAAATTGTCTCCCTGCACAGACCTCGGAGTGGATTCTTTGAAAGAACCTTCTCTCCGTATTTTGGTCGGAGATAGAATGTTTGTAGGCTCTGTAGCATTCTCCTGTATAGGTGGATATATGTTACGCTCCCAGTTGCAAGCAATCGTTGGATTTGTGAGTGTTTCAGTGCAGCTACCACTGCGTTTTATGATACGGGAAGGAGCCGGGTGTTCTAAACAATTACTACTGAGTGATTGTGTACGAGGATTTGAAGGTTTCTTTCTTCTGAAAATATAAATCTTTTTCTCTGGTGCAGAGAGAGAGTGTGATAACGGTTTATGAGGGGTGTTTGATATGTTGATTGGTTCCTGTTGTATGTTCCAATCTGTAGGGAGATGTTTTGGGTCTTGGTGCATTGGATCAATAATTGCGTGTTTAGAATGATCTAACGGTAAATGTCCGATAATCGCGAAAGGAGGAGAAATCTGATTTTGAGGCTTTTGCGGGGATGTCAAGTAGGATTTTGGATAAATATTGGCCCCGGGAAACATTATGAAATCTATCTAATAACAAAAATAGTAAAGTTATTTATAAGCAGGAGGGCGAGCTGATTAGAAGGAATGTTTTTCGATTAGCATAAATAACATAGACAGTCCATGATTTGTGTATAAATTCAATCTGTCCCATTTAATACCCTACCGATTTGATTAAAAGTCTAGCCAATACAAACTTACGAATAAATTTGAATAATTTTAGCAACAGAAACAACTCTCGCCTACGAAATTTAAGGCAATTTTGTAATTAATAACTAATTATAACTAATAGGCTCATAACTTATGCATATTTATACGATACACCCTTGGATAATTAAATTTTGTGTACAACGTGGAATTTGACGGAAAATAAATAGTCTGCAACAACTACAAAGGTTGAAAGTTCAATAAGTTTGTGGCACGAAAGGATTTCTGAAATGTTTGATTTTGTCTAATAGCAGAATGTAAATAGTAATTGTAGATGTGGTGATTTAGACTAAATAATTACTGTCGAATTGCGAAATGTCACCCACCAACAATTGTGGAAAATGTGTGGTGGATGTGTCTAGCAAAGGATCATTATGATTGAGAAGAATTGTACGGAATATTGCATATTGTTTTCAAAATATAATCAGTGTTTGAAACTTTTGAACTTAGAATATGCTAGCAAATAAAATTATTGGTGAAATGCAAATCACCAAAAGTGAAACATAATAAGGAAATTAAATTAGAAAATTCAAATCTCCGTCTGTGGAGGCTTAAACTTCACCAAATACTTTTCAGTGGATTATTGAAGCTAAATATTCTAATAAATTTGCATTTTTAACAAAAAATTCAATTTTGTATATAAATAACCATGCTATACATTTGAAAGTGTCAGAATCGAATTCTATGCCCCGTCATATTCATGTGTTGTGAAGTTGTATAATATTAGATATTTTAAGTCTTGCGTGGCACGAACTCAGAGATTAATCAAAATACATTTCTTGAAATGTACAATCATTTATAAATATCTCTGAATTGTGCAATAGAGAATATAAATTTACCAATATTTTATGAATAGAATATTGGGGGTATTTTACAGTGAAAATATTAGAATAATTAACCTAAAACTGGTTTGGGAGATTGTATTTAACATGGCCAGATCAAAGGATAAAAGAGGTCGAATATTAAAGTAATGTTTGGTTAATTAGCATTTAATAGTTCACAAATAAATCACATAACTACAGTTTAACATATATAATTGTATAGAATATTCTTACCTTTATTCGTGGAGGAAATTAAAATACGACCAAAAAATGTTCTTCTATACATTCATTAAAATCGATCTTTTATAGTCAGTCTGTATATCCAAATTCAGAATAATGCAAATAATACTGAATTAATGTAGTGTAGGATTTTTCCATCTATTTGATACCTAATCTTTTATGTAAACGAATAAACAACTATTGTAACACAATTTTATTGCAGAGCTTTAATTAAATAATACAAAGTTGGCTCAGACGATACGATATATGAGAAGCTATGATCCAAAATGTCTCGTATTACTGTAACTTTCGCGATGATAGAAATATCGCAATTAAACTAAAGCTATTGAATCATCCTAATAATTACATCCTATCCATAGCTAACGTGTAATTATTATAATTAGCTGCGATGAATAAATACAGTATTAAAAGTTCAACTATTTCTAATCTGCAAAATCGCAAATAATTCAATGATAATGATTAAATAATTCTGTATAGCGAGTAGGAAGTGTGAATCTAAACTGGCTTATGAATATATAAGAGTAGCTTCTGAATTTAAACAATTGAGTTTTACTGTTAACTAACATAAACAATAGTCGGGGATTAATTCAATGTCAGTTTAAAGGAATTTGAGTCGATCGTAATCAAATTTTTAATACACAGAACTTTCGTCACAAATATCCCGCCGGAGTAATATTGTCATTTTAGCTTCGAACGACAAATTTTTCGTTACGCATCTAAAGTCGTTTGGTTATGCTTTGAAACAAATTTAAACACTGCACTTACAAACATGCTAAATCAACAGAAATTGCGCTTTCCTCACTTACAGGACAACCGCGATTTAATTGAAATCAACTTAAAATATCATTAATAGCCTCCGGGAAATGTATTTTTTCTCTTTCGATCGGGCTATCAATTAAATTGGGGAAGAATTTACTGACTAAGTAACTTAGAATATTACTAATCTTGCTTCTGGAGTTGTCTATCAAATGTCTAAATATGACAAAACAGCTGCCCAACAAAATTCATTTTGTACAAACACGCAAGGGTAACAGAATTTCGCCCGTAACTTCCTGAAATATAACTACAACATACCTGATGAATAAAATATAAACTATAGATAAGACAGGGCGGTAAATTATAGAAATAATACAAAAAGAGCCATTTCATGTTTGTTATAGAGATACCAAATACGAGGTGTATCTCACAAAATGACTATTGTGACGTTTAATAACTTCCTATTGTTATTCTGAAATTCCACATAACAAATTAACATAGGAATTATTGGATATTAAAAACCTTAAAATTGTAAATGTGGAAATATATTCTATTTCGAATTCTCTGGCATGTTCTAAATATAATCATATTATAAAATTATAGAAATAAGGTATCAAAACAATCAGCTGTGTTAGGTATTCATTCTCGATTGTGGAAATCTTCCTCTCTCAAGGAAGATCTCACAATCGATTCCAGGTTAATTCGAAATCTGAGTTATTCCAACATTGTTAATCTTAAATGTGAAAATTAAAATCTTGTAGAAATTATTCTAACATTAAAACACATTAAAAAGACAGTAAAACAATCCAATCAATCTTTCTATCATCAATACTACAGGGCATTCGGTTTGAATACATACTTGGAAATATCCAGCATACAGTATTCATATTTTGTATACAAATTTAATTGTATTTGTATCATACTACAAAGAATCCAGTAACCATACTAAATCATGAATAATATCCCAGTAATCCCACAATATATATATATACACATATAACTATTGAATGTAATAGTCAAATTTATTTGCATATTTTATTTAGAATTTACAGATAACTATCCTAACAGTTTAAGCTATTATAGTAATTAGCGATATATCAAGAATAGATATGAAGGGTTAAATGAATTAATATTATACTCTAGCAAATGATTCGTAATAATTGATTAGAACACTTCCTATTAAATATTATTCCATAAAATTTTAGTGTCATATATTAAATTACATTTTTCGTCGTAAAATTAGCATTTCTATGAGACATTTTAGAATTATCCTTTTTATCGATGGTCTATGTTTTTTCTACGTTCACATAGTTTTAATTCGTAATCAGAGAAGTTATCTCTTACCTAAAGTAAATATCGTATTTGTAATAGAATGATTCTTCATTAATGGAAAGATATACTGTGTACTTTCAACTGCAACTTTAACAGAATTCTGAGGTAATCAAAGTAATCAGTTAACAATTATATATGCAATATACAACCTCTATAAGCCATCTATGGATGCCGTGGTGGTCCACAGGATGTTTTAAAAATTCGAATGGAAGGCCCGCGGTTAAAAAGGTTGAGAACTGCTGACGTAAGTGGTAATACACATATTTCTCATCTCTGCCCTCCCAATTTATCCTCCGTCCGGAAATTTAGTTTTTGAGGAAAATTCTATTATCACAGATCATGCAATCTACATTATTGTATTGTTGAAATATTCATCTAATTTACTCCCAGAGATATAATATAACGAGACAAACGAAGGTTCAAATATTTACATAGTACAGTAGAACTCGGATAAAGACGTACTAATGTCTTATCCAAGTTCTACTGTAATTGCTATGTCCTATACGAAATATAATAAATTATCAGCTGTCCCAGTTTAGGTGGCATCATCTAACTTAAATAACTATAAATGTCAGAATATATAGTGAAGTGCCGTTAGAACGAAATGTTCGGAACCTCGGGTCATTTTGTTAAGCAGAGTTTGTAATTGTAATAGTGGAAGTAAAATTCACTACTCGTAAGCTATAAGTAGAATTTAACCGCATGGTTATAACAAGTACGTATTCCGTGATTAATCTAGCTTGGTGAACAAAGGAATTAATGTGTCCATACAAGTAGATGGGTAACACTAAATTAGATGCTATTGAAATACTCAGACAAACGTATACTTTATGTGTGGAATACTATAAGTATATACAGACTCGGAAAGATGAACAATGTTGAAACATTTGGTTGAGGAGTACTAAATACAAGGATATACAAATTATGTATCACACATGATATTCAGCATCCAATGTAGACATATTATCTATTAGATTAATCACCTCTATAATAATAACCATCAGACACAATACATCACCATAAATCCATTAAATAGATTGGCGAATGGCTACAGGATATACGTTAATATATTGAATTCAATACTGTATTATTCAAGTTAGAACAAGAGAGTAACAGTACTCCAAGGAACTTACAATCAAACTTGAATTCCGTACAACAGCTACATTCCGAAATTTTTCAGACTTAGGTAAAATTCTATCTAATGTAATGAGAGAAATTTGTAAATTTCCGGTAGAAATGACAAACAATACATTATTACTGCGACTGTCTGAAATTAAAATATCTCCATTTCCATCAGGACAGAATGTAATCGGAAAAGAGAGAAAATTGCTACAATTAATTCTAAATATAAACTCCCCTTCAAGAGAAAGTTTGATAATGTGACGAGGCGATTGAGATAGGAGAAATAGTTCATCATATTCGACGAATATGTCTACTAGACAATTTGTGTACGGGATAACATCAATTTCCTGAAAACTATTCAAGTCTTTCTCAAATACAATAATGTGATGGCCAAATTCATCTATGAAATATATATTCTCTCTGGAGTCACAGGTTAAACCGAGTGGGCTCCACATTTGATCAATCCAAGTGTTAAATCTCACGCTTTTATCCGCAAAATCAGTGAAATATTCCAATGAATAATCTTCTGTTACATAAATTGCATCTTTAATGAATAAAACATCAATGAGGGAGTTGAGTAATTGATTAGTGAATGTAGTTATGAAATCACCTCCTAAGGTATATAGCTGTAATAGATTATCGTTAGTATTACAGAATAGAATTATATCCTCTGTTGGATTGATAGAAAAATGATAAGGGTCTACGAGCTTTGTGAATGATGTTGATTCTTCTCCAAAAATGAACTCTGTGACTGTCTTACCATTTCTAATTTGATTCCTCTGATCTTCCATCCTACTTTTCTTGTTCGCATTTTTAGACAACCATAAATATTGTTCTTCAGAAGATAATGGATCATGTTTTGAGGAGTTATGAATCATTTAGAATTTAGAAATAAAGATAAAAAGCAGTAAACCAATTGATCTAAAATTGAATACATTTGTACCCACATGGAATAAATGCTTGTCACATAAACTCTACGTAATAGAAATTGGGCCGAATAATAATAATAACTACAGTATTAACAAATTTCACGATGTTTGCATTTTAATAATGGTCAGGTAAAACAGTATATCAAGCAAAAATGCCATATTTCTCTGAATTTGGTAGACAGTGGAACAGTAAAACACAACACCTGGTGGGTTCATTAAAATAGTGTCGGTTTATACAGGTTCCACTCTACTTTGATATAACAACCATGCGCTTATTCAGAGATTACGTTTACATCAAACAATAGAATACGGGGTGTATAGCTATATTTATTTTCCTGTTAAATTTGGAGCATATGTATGTATGGATGTATTAATCTAGAATTCTATTCTGTAAAGGTATTGTGTGGTAGAAATGCCACTATTTCAAAGAAGATATTATATAATTGCTACAATAAATTGCTCATAAAAATATGCTGAAAATATAAATACGTAAAATACAATATTAAAATAAATAAAATCAAATAATTACAATCGAATATTCTCCATCTTGAAGGGAACAAACTATTCTCTCATCCCTGGTTAATTCCACAGCAAATGGAGTCCCACACCCCCAATTAGAACAATTGAGAGAGATAACAAGTTTACCATCTTGTGACATCACAAGAATTGTACTTCTTTTTCTGTCACAAATCAAGAAGTTGAGGTTACTATCCACACAGAAACAAGAAACGGAATTAGAGAAAATATGACTGCGTTTTAGTACTTTTGTGAGCTTCCCTTCTTGAGAAAAATACTTTATAGTCCCATCCATTTCACTCACAAATATAAATTTATTCGCAGTTTTCACGCACAAAGGTTGTTCAAGAAGTCCCTTACCAAAAACTCTTTCTAACATGAGATTTAGTGTCAATACAGATATACGATTATTTCCATACTCAACAACATATAGATATCCTCCCATCACTGCTATGCCAGCTAGAGATGAAAACTGACCAGGATTAATTCCTTTCTTACATTTAGTTCTTTCTACTAACTTGAAATCGTTCAAATTGAATTTCAAAACCGCATTCAACTCAAAATCAGATACAAATACAAAACCCCCAGTTCCACAAATTCCCCAAGGTTGTTTCAACTGTTTTCTGCCAAACTCAAATAAATACTTACCATTTAACGTCCATGCCTGTATTCTAGAATTCTTACTGTCTGTTACCAAAATTCTATATTTATCCTCATCAATACAGAAACATCTTGGTTGGGAGAATTCTCCTTTTTTCTTCTCGTGTCTACCGAATCTTATCTGTGGCTCTACAATACTCAGATAATTCCTTCCTGATTCAATATTTTTCGTAATTTTCTTATAGACTTGACCCAAGTTAGATAGACAACGATCAAATTCATTCGAATCCCACAAATACCATATTTCCCTTAGCTTCAGAGAGAGATTATGCTCTTCTGTCTGGATGTTTGTGTCCAAATCTTGCAGTGCTTTTACAAAACAATTATTTACTGTTTCAGATTCAACTTTAGCTAAGAGAGCTCTCATATCATTTCTTGATTGTTTCATCTTGAAGAGAGATTCATAATTATGTTTATGATCATGTGAAAACTTATCACGTAGAAATTTCAACTCGTTTAAAAGATAATCTCTACGATTCATGAGTTTGATTATTACTCCCTCAAAACTAGTCTCAATTTTCAATTCAATATCAGAGAAATATTGTGTTTCATCCCAAGCTTCATCTTCTCCAATATTCGAAGCCATACACAAGCTAAAACAGAAATAAATTATGAAACACCAAGAATGTTGAAAACTAACTTTAATAGTGAATAATACCATGAATAATGGTACAAGCTAAATATTGGGTTTGTGTCATACTGAATAGCAACAGAGGAACCACGAACGTTTCAACTGGTTGCGTTTACTTAATTAAGGAGCCAAATAATCCGTGAGATTAACAGTTAGAGCAGGGAGAACTCGGATAACCCGTGAGAGTTGATATCTCTAGATACTGTTCCGGAAATTAGCTATGCCCATATATATGTAACGAATTTCGTGTTAATCGGGCCACGTACCAGATATTGCAATGGAGGGGAGGGACAAAAGATGTACAACGTTGCTAATAGTCCATGTTGATTGTCGAATTGCCGATACCTAGCTATCCCCCTATAGAGCTGTACTAAAATCATTGCTTTGGAGAAAGTCCACGTTCCTTATGAAAGATAAATCATTGGTGTTGGAAATGTTTGTATAATCCCTAGTACACCGGTATCTTCATGGAATGAGTATTATGGCATGTGATAAAGTGTATGTATGTACACCTGTGTTGATAAAGACAATGAGGTAATAGAATAAATAAACAAATAAATTCGTATCGTGTGGTTAGATTAATATAGGGGTACCTGGGCGGAACTGACAAACCTTTTTTTAAGAAATTAATTCAAATCCGGCAATTACAGGACCACTTTTTCTGGTTTCTTTAATATAGGTGGTAATTCCAACAAAAATAAGCATATGTATATGGAAATGCCTGACCTCTATAATTCACTCGAACATTCGCTATTTCGAAAGGATTTTGACTTCCCCGGATAGTCTTCAATGGTATTTTGGAAAGCAGCATGTTATACTCTAGAATAAAACAAATTTGATTTACAGATATGCAGTACACCACGTTATTCGGAACAGCACTATTGGATACAATGAGTTCTTTGTGAACATTTTAGAACATTTTCCAAAGGGTTCTATAACCTTTAGGACCTGTCCGAATAGCGATCTAGCGAGGGTCTACTGTAAAATGCATCAATAATTACAATAATATACGTAAAAGTTGCTTAAAATGTAAGTTACTGAGCTAGGTGGGGAGGATAATAACCCCAGCCGCCTCCATAGGCTTAGCTATTACGATGTTTTATCACTCTGATGTAATTGAGCGAAATCTTACTGGATTTACTACTACACGTATTATTTACAAACAATCTGCTTTTTTTGTAGCACATGATTGTAGTTATTCCTCAAATCAATATCATTTGACTTGTCACCTGGGGTGCAAGCTAAGCACAAAAATAGGATATATAACATCAATTCAAAATGTGTTGGAGAAACTGTAAAAAATTAAAATAGAAGTAGGCAACCAAATTAGCCGTAGTGAAAAAATTACATGTGCATTGCATAGGTATGTTGCAAATATTTGTGCTTAGAAATGAATGTTCGTAAATATTCATCAATTTATTCTTCCATCAACAGATATGTATTAGAAAACAGAAATAGCACTTCAAATTCACCGTAGAATTTATAATGCTACAGAATGACAAATCTTAGAATTGTGAAGTGTGATAAACTTCAAAAGATAAAAGAGAAGTTAAATCTTTATGAAATTCATCACTACACTTTTTTCGCAAGATAAGATAGATAAACTGAAATATCGTATGTGTGTTTGTATATGTACCTCGTAGCCAGAACGTCGTTTACTAAGTTTAGCCACAAATATCTTTTGGCTCACTGTTTTGGCAAATATTTAGTGGAATAGTATTACAAATAAATGCCCAACTTTGGAGTGGTCAGAGATTTTGCAGGTTAGTTTTGTAGACAGCATAGGTCAACATGATTAGAGCATCCATAAAATTATAATATTTGATCCAATTATTCTACAATGTAATAGTTGAAGTTGTGCCTTTGGGTTGTTTTCCTCTGTCTAGAGGTTATCAAGTTTATGAAGCAGCTTTTTACCTCATCAAATTTAACATAATATCCATGATTAAGGATATAACATAATCAACTCTGCTCATTATTGTGGGATATAGTATTTCCAGTGCAATTATGTAAGATGATTCGATTTGTAAATAGTTGAACAATTAGAATATCTGTAATTATCAGAAAGGAAATAAATGAATTTACGTGTACTTGAATAATTTAGAAGCTATGGATGTCCTGTACCTACATGATTTTCGCAGTAAGTAATATACATATAAATATTCATATATCATTTGTAAGTAGAGTTACGGTAAATCCAAAAGGTTAATTAGTGGATACATATGTTTTGGCTATTGAGCATTTGATTAGGATTCATATTCCACGGATAATATCGTATTATCGTTAGGTATACTTTTAACCATTCTACAACAACATACAATATATTCCAATATAGGATCATAGCGAGCTCAAGAAAACTTGCGTGGATATCGCCAGTATAAGAATGTAAACTAGGTCCGGCTCCAGGGGAGGATTGGGCCACAGGGCAAATGCCCGGTGGGCCGGCCATATGGGTTGTAAGCTGGTGGACTAGTGGACTGGTGTGTTGACAAGCATAACTGGTTTAGGACTATTTGCCAGAGTCTCCTATCCGCCCCTAGTCGGCTCTGTCACCCATCAGTAATAGAACCATTTACAAAAGACTCGTATAACCCCGTGCAACGGTCTGCTATATCATTTTATACATTTATTGACTCAAATTTTAATTAAGGAAGTTGTTTCTAATTTCACAGAGATAAATCAGGAATATATAATGTGTTATCAAGTCTATTATTAGTCTGTCAATTGTTATTATCAATACACTCAAATTGTGGCCGATTTCCAATCTATTTTCAATTAATTGAGTTGACGAGAGAATGAATGTCATTCCAGACTAATCAATAGGTTGTTGGGATCCAATTCTGGAACCAGGCAGAAATGTATATTATTCACTACACAATTTGGCTATTATTGAATCAACGTTACATTGAAATACACATTCATGAAATCTATACTTTTTGTATTTTAATTTCGATACTACTCTCAATTGATATGCACACAAACCTGATCTGGGTGAGTAAAACAACTCAACAGTTCTTGGCATAGCTATGCATATCTTACATAGAATAGGAAAAACATTACATGCAGCTCACATCTCTTCAACTTTATATAAAAGGCATCTCTTCGAAACAGAGAGTTAACTAGTGATTCTCGATTCCATATTCTTTCAAATTTTAAGGTGTACAAATTTGTAATTTTTATTAGGCATTAACTCGTACGATTAGCAGTTTTCTTGAATTTCTCTTCAGTCTTCTTGGCTTCACCTATTCACAATACAAGTATATCGGTAAGTATTCACATAGTATAAAAGACAATTAAATGTTGCTGTATTAGAAGCAGAGTTGGTTTTAATCGCACACTGATATTATTCACTCTCTTCTCTTTCTATTTTATAGACAATCATAAAATTTTTCATTTTATAAATCAGATCAATTTGTCATAATGTCATTAAATATCAAGAAAGACACAATGCTTACTAAAATCTTCGTTGGAGGATTGCCATACAGTACATCTGATGAGACATTACACTCGCATTTTAAAATATACGGAGAAATTGAAGAAGCAGTTGTTATTAGAGATAAACAGACTAGAAAGTCAAAAGGATACGGATTTGTAAGTTAAATTTGAATCAAACATTGTAAACTTCGTTTTTTAATCTTCGCGTTCAATAATGCTAATTTTTTGCCCCAATTTGGTAAAAATGCAGTCATATTTTAAGTCGCATATTTATGGAATCTCTAATCGAAGTATTTGTACATTTGTATGAATTGTTTAGTCTATGTATATTCTCATAGGCACGGATGGGATGTATTTATTCCATTAATTAATTATGGTCGTATTGTGATTATCAAATCAGGTTGAGACTTGAGAGAGAATATCACGAGAACTGCTTTTGTAAATTAATCAATGGAATCTCATCTTGACTCCTCCTTGGTAAATGATACTAATTGTTGTATTACCAGTGATATTTCTATGACGATATACACTAAATTGAATCTGTACGGATTTTGAAATGAGATACAGGAAATTGTATTTGGATCATATACAATTATGCACCTACTTAATTATTGTTAAATTTGTACATTCAACCCCGCTTAGAGTTAGAAAATACGCATAATTTTAGAATACAAAATATATTAATTGCCTGATTCAGAATAACTTGAATAACATTTTTGTGATAAAGTGATTGAAGAAAATTCCTAATAGTGGAATTTGTGAATATGCAAGTATATGCCCTAGTTCTTTCCTAAGTTCTCGGTTATTTGATGGTATATCTGGCAAACATTTACAAATTGACGAGTAAAATATACCACAAATATTACACGATAGCCTCCATGTTGAATTTTTCATAATTCAGAGAAAAGTCATAAATATGAGCCTTCTCAACTAAATGGTATAATTTACAAATAGCATATAAATTGATTATTCCATCATCTTATTCACTTCTTAATGGAGTAATATTTCTGCATACGACTCCAGTACAATATATCCTTGCAAAATGGTCACGTTTGATTTGCACGAATGCTGTTGTTTGTAATTAAAACCGAACTTGATTATATTTCCTGGAGAATTGCTTTCATTACTTATTTGTTTTTCATCAAACTTTGATTTATAGATTTATACCGGAAATAAATAAGGTTTTGGATTGAACTTATGGATAACTATATGAAAGTTCAAGTGGATAATAAGAATTACTTACATTTATCACGTCAGATCTGTGTGATAACAATATGATATTTGAAAAACTAAATTGGGCATATACAATATGTATGACTATTATATTAAATTAGTGAATAACAGGAATAATTTGGTGAAAACTGAATACTTTTGAGATCTATTACTTCTGTAAATGATTAGAAATGAGAAAATCAACAGCTTGAATATTATGGATTATTCAACTAATTTATCAAATTTTTGTTCATTTGTTACCTGCTGAGTGGTTGATAAATGCTGATACCGTATTGAGGTCAGTGTTAAGATGATATGTATGATTTGTTATATTTCATACTGTTTTTCATTACTTTAGCTGATAATGGAGAAAGTTAATATTTCATATAGGTACGTATGGTCAACGTTGGTAATTTTCCTAGGCTGCAACTTGAAAGTCTTTTGGGAGCATATAAGTGTATATGTGGATATATCACTATTAAATTCTTGAAAATAAAATGATGTATGTACTTTAATATAGATTTATAGAGATTTGATAGAAAATAATTGTTATGATTTACCTCAGTTGTGAGTAAACCAAACAGATTATAACTATAATGTGCTCAACCAAAATGTGGGTTCAATAATAATTCACAATTTATTTTAACGCAGGTTAGCATATTCCAAATGAAAACATGACTACATTGCTCCTTTAAAATCTCTATCTAAATGTTATGCAACATCTGTGTTGCATATTCGTTCTATACGAAGCAAAACTTTACCAAACTTGTATAATCAAACCCGCATTCATTATGAAAATTTTTATTGGAGATTTATCACAATGAAACACAGTAGAGCCAATAATTCAATACTTAGCATTGTAATGTATTTTAATGTGGTAATTATTTATTAGGTTACAATGGTAGAACCTGAAGAGGCAAAGAAGGCTACTGCTACACAGAATCCTGTTATAGATGGAAGAGTAGCTAATGTGAATCTCGCATATCTGGGAGCTAAGAAGATGAATAACTCATCATCAGGTAGGATGAAAATTCTAAATTGAAAATTTTTATTTTAACTTTTAACTCTTGAACGGATGTTTTTTGGACTATGAATTCTTGTACGCCACTATCAGTCAGATATAAACATAATTTGACCAGATAGCATCATTATATGTCGATCATTCCGAATTACATGAACTGAATTGACTTCATTGATAGATTTCGACTAGTTTTCTTGCTGTTTATTTCAGGACAAAGTTTATGACTAGACAATAGACTCCCGATATGCATCACTATTATACAATATATCCATAAACAGTTCAGGTCAACTTGTAAATAATATCATTTCCACAATTGATTTGTATAGATAAATAATGTCACGATATGTTGCCATCAAATGAAACTCAATTAAATACCCACTCGGGTGTTATCTACTTTAAAACTAAAACAAATAGCCACTTTAATGTATAGGGAAGGCTTCGATTAGCTTGAACTATCATTCAAATATATTAATTGATTCTACTTTTGGACTTCACTTATAAAATAGCGTAATTCAGAATGATCTCTACACTAAATTACATATATTTACTTGTTATCCAGTACTCCCGATAAGGTCATTTACATGATAAGAGTAGCTGCATGCCAAACGGCTTCGGAATATTGTTAAGTTGCTAAAAAGTAATTATAAGAGATTAGTTGGTATAATTTGTTTAATTCGCATTAATTAGCACTTTCATATTTCCATATTTGATAGTCAATTGCGAAATACCTTTTATGATAATAATAAAGACACATCTTTGCGTAATAATTACGAAGTAATGTAACTAGAAGTTCTAAATATGTGAATATATTGTTTGAAAGTATTCATAGATATTTCAGATTATCGACACAAATTCTTGAGCAGTGATCATTTAGTTCAACAATGTTGGCTTTATAACCGTCATACACGTGTGTGTATTTATAGTTCGATGGAATTCAATAGAAATAGTTAAAAGCGATACTTTGGGATGAGGAATATTTGGCGTTACAGTTCACTTCTGTTAAATCGAAACACTCACTTGCTTATAGCATAGAAGTCTGAAATTGTATAAATATGCTCGGAAACCGTCAAAGTAACTCTTCCTATATCTAAGTAATTATCTCGGTCTCTTTCATTCATTCATTCATTCATTCAAATCCCAAATGTATCTTGATAAAGAAATTCCGCGATATGCTCTAAATTATTTCGTATACATAATTATTGTATAAATGTTTATTCTATGGTGATTAAAATACCCAATTGAAATATAGCATCCGCAAACTATGGCATCTGATTTTTGAATGTTATAAGTATACCTTGCAATATTTAATTGCTGCATAGCTTGTCTATGCTAGTAGTAAGATAGTGTTTTTAATAGCAATCTTTATAATCAATCGCTACACAATCCACACATTCTTATACGGAAATTCTACAATACTACTACGAATAATATATTTACCCTGCTTACTTCAAAAATACATACATGTAGACACGTATCTACATGAGCAGACATTAGCTTACAACAACTTCCCTTGCAGCAAAATTCGTAGTAGGCATCATGAGCTTACAATGTTAAATAAAACACATAAATGCGAATATAAATCACTGATATTATGCATACGTGTATTAGTCAGGTGAATACATTTGAATTAGGTGTAAAATATTTACCTTACATATTTGTTTGTAGATAGCCCAAACAAATCTCAATCTCAATCTCAATCAACAAGCCCGCATCCAGTGAAAACATCTCCAATGTAAGTTATTAGTCATTACTGTAACCTGAAAATAATATCTTACACATTTAAGCTGTTGGCAAATCAATTACCACAAGAGTAGCAATATTACGTAAACGGCGATTCAATAAAATAAAGTAATAATTCTACCTCATATGGCATGTTGTCGCCAAATTGTGTTGATGTTACGTAGATATTTGGAAAAGGAAACTTTCTTAGCTATAAATGACCAAATTTGAATGAATTAACAATGTATTAGCACAGAAATTACCATAATAACTGATACAACCATTACTTCAACTATACTGTACTTTCTAATGCACCTTGATCATAATTAGGACACATTGCATTATTATTCTGCTCAGCACGATTAAAGTTGGCTTCATAAAGATTACTTACCTAATCATATTTCAGCATATAAGTTCAAAAATAATTCAATTTTATTTTGACTTAATATGGATATAATATTATCAAAGGTTATATGCATAGACCCCAACCTTTACTCTACAAATATTGGTCATCCTTATTATAGTTTACTGGAAAATACACCAGAAATAATCGATATTTTACACAATAAGCACGAAATATGAAAGTATCTTAATACAATATTTTGCTGCAAATGAGGATTACTTTGTGTTTATGTATACGAATGATTCAGAAATTAATTAGTTGAATATTTCAACAGGTCGATGTCTTCACCCCCGTATGGACACAGTATGTTTCAGGGATTCTATTTCCCACAAATGACCCCTACAGGTCTTCAATACTTCGACATGCCATACCCTCCTCAATACTATTCTCCTTTCACACACTTCGCAATTAGTCCCTCTGTCTACGGTACACAAGTTGCTTACATACCTCAACAATATTACAGTGGTAACAGCACGAATAATATACCTTCACCTCAACTTGTACCATTTCCTTATGTACAGTAGAAGTAGATAATCGATGTCAAATATTCTTATTTCTCTCATGCACAGTATTCTAGCCTCCAGGATATCAGAATTCTTATTTTGTCCTATACTAATTCTACTTTTTCTCATTCACTAGAAATTATAATATATTGTATATTTTAAATTGTATATATATATTGTTCAATATGTAGATTTAGGTATAGATTAATTCTAATCTAGTTTATCTATGCTGTCTCAAATGTTCTCTCATTAGTCAGGTTTTAGTATATTATTAGGACATTTTTACTAAATATATTGAATCACTAATTCTTATGTTTATTCAACCATTATACATTTAACCAATGATATTATTCAAGTTATACTTATTATCTAAGGTGCTGTCAGAGGCGTTTTAGGCCAGTATATTATATGTGCAGCATTTTCACATGTGCCACATGCTGGTTACGCCTCGTGTTGCCGTATATGGGATCGGCGACCCGATCGCGCTCTCGTGAAGCTGGACGATGAAAACTACTCCATGGTGCACCCAATGGGCAACGCACTTATACCAGTTATAACTACAATGGATATTAGCATTGCAGCGATACCATACATGATACATATATATACTTATTCAGATTAACCCCGGGATTTACAAGGGAGTTAGGGGCAGATGAACCTCCTTATTTGTATTATTATATGTTAATTAAGATATAGAACAAGTACACCAGACACTCAGTGGCGGATCCAGGGGATAGGTGGATGTATCTCCAGGGCAATTATACGTACAATATTAGGAATTATCAGATTTAGGTGTATATTGTGTATACAAGATTAATAATAATGATACGTAACAATGTATCTAATGAATTTAAATGTATTAATGAAATACAGAAATCTCTATTAGCTGATTAGCACAAAACTAGATCATACCTTACAAATCAGCCTCTCATTCTCCCAATCAGTTCTTGAATAACAGTGCTAAATTATCCTTACACCAGTCTTTGAAGGGAGTAGGTTTTATGAGAGCTCGTACCTTGTCCATATTCCGAGTTTCACTTACTACATCATGATGGTCTCGGTAGAATTGAAACATATTCGCATATTCAGCAGCACCAGGAAATCCCAAATTTTTTGAATGCTTCAGGTTCTATACAGACATATTTTACCTGCGTCCCACTGACTTCACTCAGATTATTCGCCATTTCTTCTATTAACAGATGATCACTGGCTATCCCGAATTTCTCTCCCGGCTCGCCCAGTCCCTTCTCAAATATAGCAGCTACTGCAGTGCCAATATCTGTTATAGCTACACCTACTAAAGGTGCGTTACCCATGGGGAACAGTAAGGATTACCTACCATCTGCCTGCTTCCCAGTAGCCAACGTTTCGAATAGATTTTCCCAATAGAAAGCCATATAGAAAAAGGTTATTGGAAGATTTATCTTTTTCATGAATTCATTGACTCTTGCTTTCTCATCCATATGTGGGACCTTGTATTTACCCAATAATGGTATATCATCCTTATAGTGTCTGGTATCTTCGAGGATACTCCATATTACGTGTTTCATGCCAACAGCTTCTTTCGTTGCCTTTGCAAGAGCACTAAATATAGAAAATGTTGCCAATACTATAATTAACTATTACCAAACAAAATTGGCTAGGATTTTAGAAATATGGAAATAGATGAAAGCATTCAGGATGATAGTTTAGGCATTTATTGGATTATTTGGATAGTAATAGTCCCGATACGTACTTTTAAGAAAATAGGATCGAGTAGTGCATACATGCGCTTAATAATCTATTCTTTTAAATTGAAATCAAATTTTTACTCCCTGGCCCCCTGGCCTCCTCCTGGATCCGCCCCTAAAATTGGTGACGTACTTGATATGATTCAAGTTACTAGAGTAGTCTTGTACAATCCAAATCAGCCAGTGGGAATATAAAGTCCTTTCTCCCCAAAATTATATTATTGGTTCATAATATCGTATAAAACACCCACTTCAGTCATTTCTGATATGCATATTGGAGACACATGAGGTGTTAAGACTTCTTCATTACATTCTATCAAGAGATTTCATTTTGCAAGAATTTTCCTTACTGGTAGAGTAGAACCTCTAAAAGTGGGCGAGGACAGCGAATCTCCTTATAAGGCAGATAAGCCCCCATTCTTCAATTATAATGTTATGGGTATGGTAGTTAGCGAACCACAAGTGTTAGGATATTACTAGACGTTAGCACCTGACTGGTAGAGTAACTTTGTTAGTATCTATATACTTGTTATTATATTATTATCAGTCAGTCTCGTAACATGAACACAAATAGCGTCAGATTATATGGCAATCCCTGTCTCATCTCCATCGAAGGATATTTCATTTCTTCAAAACTCTGATTGTAAGCAAACTTCACGTTCGCAACACATCTCACTGAGAGATATTGCTTTATTCCATCTGTTTTTCTTGTCGAAATCAGTCCGATTTACATGAAAATTGGTAAACAACTAACACATACATGTAGGGTTGATGTTATGCACCTTGAGTATGAATTTTTATAAAATGAAGTTTTCATACCTTCTGTGATTAATCATAGTTTCACACATATCTATGCGAATGCAAAAAGCATGCTCAGATAAGTTTTAACTCATAATCTTAACCGTAGCAAACATGATACTGCCATAATCTCTAAATCTGATTACTTTATGTCCTCAAAAGAGAACAAATATTTATGAAATGTTGTTGACAATATCATATTTGGACTCAGCCTATATTATTACCCCAGTATAGCCGTTGAAAGTATGAATCTACTACGAATTTGACATTTGTTTACTTCATGTATCTAAAAGTAAACAAATATTCACAGAATGTTGTTTACAATATCATATTTGGACTCTGTATACTCGATTACCTCAGTATAACTATTGAAAGCATGTTTCTTGAGATTCAAATATGGATAAATATGTGTGTAAGTAATACATAATACACAAAGAAATCTCTAATATTGAGCACAAAACTAAACAATCTCTAAAATATAACAGACAAACTCTATCAGTCTTTGAATAGCAGTCCTATATTATCCTTACACCAGTCTTTGAAGGATGTAGGTTTTATGAGAGCTCGTACTTTGTCCATATTCCGTGCTGCACGCAATTCTTCATTATGATCGCGGAAGAATTGGAACATATTCCCTAGTTCATCAGCACCAGGAAAACCCATTTTCCTATATGCTTCAGGTTCCACACATACATATTTCACCTGCTTTCCACTCACTTCACTCAGAATATTCGCCATTTCTGATAGCAACAGATGCTCGCTAGCTACTCCGAATATCTCTCCCGGCTCTCCTAGTCCCTTCTCAAATAGAGCAGCTACTGCAGTACCAATATCCACTGTAGCTACACCAGGTAATGGTACGTTACCCAAGGGATACACCATAGAGTAGCTTCCGTCTTCCTGCTTCACGGGTTTCAGCAAACTGATTAGATTATCCCAATAGAATGAAGTAAGCAAAAATGTTACTGGAAGATTTATCTTTTTCATGAATTCATTGACTCTTGCTTTCTCATCCATATGTGGGACCTTATATTTACCCAATAATGGTATATCATCCTTATAGTGTCTGGTATCTTCGAGGGTACTCCATATTACGTGTTTCATGCCAACAGCTTCTTTCGTTGCCTTTGCAAGAGCCTCTCCTTGTGCGTACTCTTTCTCAGCGTTCATATGTTCCCAAAAGTTTGTCACAAGGAATGCTCCATGACACCCATCAAAGGATGGTTTCATTTCTTCAATACTTTGATCAAAATCTATCTTCATAACTTCGCAGCCCATCTCACGGAGAGATTTAGCTTTATCTCCATCTACTTTTCGTGTCAGAGCTCTCACCCGGAATTTCTTACTTGCTATAAGTGCTCTAACAACATTACCCCCTTGAGCACCCGTGGCACCACAAACTGCTATTAGTGGAAGACCTGCTGAAGATTCACTTGCCATGAATGTCAGATGTCACTAAATATAGAAAATGTTGCCAATACTATAATTAACTATTACCAAACAAAATTGGCTAGGATTTTAGAAATATGGAAATAGATGAAAGCATTCAGGATGATTGTTTAGGCATTTATTGGATTATTTGGATAGTAATAGTCCCGATACGTACTTTTAAGAAAATAGGATCGAGTAGTGCATACATGCGGGCTTAAGACTATTAATACTTTGAGAAAAAACAATCGCTGAGTATAACATGGCTACAAATAGGTTACGTACTTGATATGATTCAAGTTACTAGTATAATTTTATGTGCATTTCAAATCAAGCAACTGGGAAAATAAAATCCTTCTCTCCCAAAAATTATATCGTATAAATATATATTACCTTAAGTCATTCCTGATATGCATATTGGAGATGCATCTGATGTTAAGACTTCGCCATTACATCTATATTAAGAGATTCCCAGTACAAGTTGCTAACCAGATAACATTACATGCGATATATATGAAGTAACGAAATTCTGGTGCCTTTGTCTAACAAACTTTAAGAATTGTTAGTAAATAAGTTACTAGAATACAAATATTTTATAACTAGACTATGAAATATAGACATTGGAAATCAAGAACCTCTATAAGTGGGGGAGGACGGAGTATCTCCTGATAAGGCAGATAAGCCCCCCTTCCTCAATTATTATGTTGAGTATATTCCTACTGGTATTGATCTATTAAACAGTAATCTATTGACACCAACTCTTAATTTGCAAAACAACAAATAACTAAGCACAAAGAATACTATGCAATTTCTAAAGCAAATGAATTCAATGAAAGACTTACATCCACTAGTATAATATTGTACTTACAGACGGAAGATGTTACCTATTGAATAATAATCCACATGCATTTATATCACTGTCTTGACAAACACACACATGTATCAACAGTACTTATCTCACATGATCGCATACTTATCGATTGAGCTAGGTTTCTTCTTGTTCCTCCTAATAATGAGCACAACTCCGATTACGATAAACACTACCAAAGATACTACTACTATTAGTATAATTATGAGTACCACCAGCAACCAAACTATTTTTCCTCGTGACATCTGGGAGAGCTGGCTATCACAAGTAAGTGCATCCGTCACTGAACATCCCTCATCAATCCATGTCTGTCTATGCCTGTCTATCCCGTCAGAACATCTTCTTAACCTTACTACACCAACCGCAACTAAAGCTGGAGTAACAAGATATATTTCTACAACTTTCCCACGAATCTGCGACTACACAATTAGGTACTGGATCCAGTTGAAACACTGTTCCTTCTAACATCAATCCTTCACCTAGTCTAACCCTGTGATAAGTGTATATTACATTTACATCCACCAGTTCAACTAAAAATGCATCTGCCACCCCAATTAAACTCGTGTAATTCATTGCAGAAGTCTCATTTAGTAGTGCGGGTATATCTTTGTATAGGAATAGTATTTTCCCGTTTTTGTATACGATTGTTTCAAATGTGAAAAATCCAATTTCAGGACGTCCATTTAACGTAACTTTCTCCCAGAGCACAATAATCCTATCCTCATCTATCTGGTAGTATATTTTAGATTCTGAATTCTGTGATGGATTAAAATCTGCTGAAAATGGTGCTATGTACTGTGTTAGGTGAATATACGGATGAGGTGTGTTAAATATAGATAGAAAACCAGCTGTTGTTATAGATACCTGTGAGACTAGATGACCGTAGAATGGCAAATCGAAATCAATGTTAATGTACTTTAGGTATGTGTTGGATAGTACTACGTGATGTGATGTATTCAAAGTTAAATCTATCCAAAGTTCATTGAATACTCCACTCTCGCTCGGATAGAATGTTGATAAGTAGTATGTGTGGTTGTCTTCCACCATCATTTCATTTGATTGACGTTTATAACGTATTTCATCCGTTTCATATTTCGGTGCGTATAAATCTTCGATTCGCTTTGTGTTATCATTTCGTGGTTGTCTGTGATATTTCGTGGGTGCAAATGCTATCTCTTCTCTGATTGGTGTAAAATGTATTTCATCCAAAGTTATGGATGTTACATATACGATTGAAAGGAATACAATAAGAATTGACAACTTCATTTGGCTAGGCTAAAATATGAGTTTCTTTGCAGAATATCTCAATTTATGTATTTTATTTCGTTTATAGAATATTATTGATAAATCTTGGGTTGAATATTCTATTAGTTATAATATAATTAACCTCAATGATTTGTAAGGACTATCATTTCATTATTTGCTTATAAGGTTATTATGTCATCAGTTATCTGCTCATGTAAACAGATATATTTAATCATTTCTAATCTGATTGGTTATCACATTAGGTCCAAAAATTTTCGTGACAACCTCTGGTGTAGGCTTTCTTCAAGCAGAACTTGGAACAACGAGAGCAATAAGTAGGATATTCAGAAGTGAAGACTGTTCGTTGAAATTATGTCCTGTCTGGTTACGTGGAGGAACAGATCAATGTGAGATTGAAGGCCATGCCAAGTAGCTATTGATACTACAACACAAAATATATTTGTTTGACAGATAACATAGCTAAAATACTTGATGTATTCAATATGAAGGTAACCTCTATACGAAATACAGATACCTGGTAAACCTATTGGAATAGTTCTAACGGATACATTCACTTTCTCTACTTTATCAAGTCTCATGAAGATTGAGAAATATACCAATAACTATATCAAATCTATTCAGACAGAAGATGTAGTCTAAGGAATGGACATTGACAGTAGTAATTATATTTATGAATGTGAAGTTTTGTTCGAAGCTGGACCACTTTTGGCCAGAAAAAAATTACTCAAATATAAATGCTGAGATTTGGTAATTTCACTTGTTGGCAAGATGTGAGCGTAGCAACTTTTTATAGTGACACATTCCAATAGAGCATAGGCGCAATTATAGCCATATTGGGTGGACGCCTGCCCAACCAGATTCAGCTCCACCAATACTAAAGGTGGGCCAGATGTCATCTCCGTCTAAACTGCCTCAGGAGCATAGTAGTTTGTGTTTGTTCTAGCAATATTCAATAGCTATAGCTAATCTGTTTAACCATAAAATGATATTACGTACCTACCTTAGATCTGTAAATTTTTGTTATCAAAAATTTGTATGTTTTATAAGCCACGAAAAATAACACTAATTATTCGTGGTACCCTGAGTTCTGTAGATGTGTAAGCCACGACCCACAAAATTATTTACACGAAAAATTTCCGGAGATACAATTCTGTGCGGGAGACTAAATTCCTTACTCATGGATGATTGCCTTTATGAGCTATTACTGTTATCTTGCCGAACAACCATGGATGCATAATTTCTACAAATTTTTGAAAGCGAAATATAGATTAGATGAAATTTTTCGTGTGATTGTACAAAGTAACAATACTATTTTTGTAGAGATTATAAATTAGATGACATTTTTCTACTTTGTCAGTTCAGGAGCTGTGACTTTCGCACCTTGTCTATTCCTCTGGAGATTAACTCCTCTAGCTGACTCTCCTTTCTTATACAGATTCCTAACAGTAGGAGCTATCTATATAATCACTCAGTTTTCTAAATTCCTCCTAATCGCTACCTTCTTCCCTGAATATGATATACTAACTCACAACTTTGTATTTATACAAGAGTTTTTCAAATGTACAATGTATATTGTTGAATTGATTGGTATGGAAATAGCACTACTGTATTTCTCACACAAATTCGACTATAGAGTTCTAACAGTTGGCTCTAGCTGGGCAACCTGTCAAGCTATAGCATCTAAACTACTACCTTTATGGTTCGGTGGTAGAAGCTACGAGTTTTCTTGGGATGTGATTGTACTAGCTTTGAGAAGTAATGTTGAATTAGTTCTCATGCTTTCTACTGTATATCTGATCTTTATTATTATCAACTCTAAGAGATACGCTAACCAATCTCTATACTCGATTTCCTTGTTGTTTCTAATTACATACTATCCACTGCTTATATCTTATATAGGAATTATCAAATCTGTATCTCAGCTAATGCTATTAATCGCAGAGTTCTTATTCTCTACTTCTGTAGCTGCAGGAACTTATTTACTATATTCTAGATCTCTTATAAAAGTATAGATATTATCAGTGATGTAATGATAATTGTATTCCAATTATTTGTGAATTGATTGATGAGTAATTCTATGTGTAGATTGGTACGTAACCGGTTTTATATGAGTTTGTCTAACTGGCGATGATCGTTCCGAACGATTAACACCTCTTTAAACATTAGTTTGATAACAAAGGTGAGCTTTCAGTATTTTGGAAGAAGTGACCTTTCGATGTGTTGTATAGTGTATTTCCATATATTAATTGGTGTTCATCGTTCAGAACGATCATCTCTCGTTAGACAACCCTTGTTATATTATTAAGATAATTTCACAAGTGTGTCAGTAGATTCTATTTTCATTCTATAATAAATATGAAAATCTTCCAAACACGATAGTGTGATCGTAGAAATCATACAGTCATGATAACCATATAGGGAATCTTTCCCAAGTATAAATAGAGTTAATTTGAGGAACATCTGTTGTCCAGATTCCATATTTGGTAGTTTATATATTCAGTATATTGTATTTTGATTATTGAATTTAGCAATATTCAAATGCAAAAAGAAGTACACCGCTATAAAGTGATTATAGTCGGCAATGGAGGAGTAGGTAAAACCTCTTTCATCACGAGATATGTCCATAACGAGTATCTAAAGAGTTATAAGCCAACTCTTGGAGTTGACTTCTTTGTAAAAAAGCTTGACATAGATAATGGATCTCGTGTGCATTTACACTTGTGGGATATTCAAGGACAAGAATGCGCTATGAATATGACCAGTACATTCTACCGTAAGGCAAATGCTGCAATTCTTATGTTCGATATTACTCAGAGAAAAACATTTGAAGATATTCGTATTTGGAAACAAGATATTGATACTAAAATATTTCGAGACACTTGTCCGTGTATTTTGCTCGGTAATAAATCTGATCTAAAAGCAATGCAAGAAGTTGAAGAGAGTGAAATGAAGAATTTATGTCAAGAACTTGGCTTTGTTCACTACTCAGAAATATCAGTAAAACAAAATTTTCATGTAAAAGAATCAATGAATATTTTAGTAGAGAACTTAATGGATAATACTGAAGGAATATTTGATAGTGTAGTTAGTCAAACTGAAGGTATTGTGCACGTTAATGACAATGTACAGAAGAGATGTTGTGCTTGAAGTAAAGGGTAGAATTTCTATATTGTGGAATATATTAAATATGCTTTCTGAATTATATATAAGATATTTTGTTTATATATTTGTGATTATTTATAGCCAAATTAGAAGGGAGCGATTCAATATTATTAATATGGTGCTACTTTTAATAGTAACATTCTCAAATGCACTTCTAATTAACAATCGCATCAGGAGCTTAGCATTATTTGAGATAGATACTGCTATTGTATTTATTAGCTAATTAAGAAAACCTTTTCTCCTTTTTTGGGAGTTAATGGATAGATTCATGGAAAATGTAATCCTAGGAATTATCATTCACTCAAATTGTTTCTAATTGGGTGTCAGTGAACAATATAAGTACCCTGTACCCTGTACCCTGTAATAATATTCATTTACGTATTTCACGAACTCACATTGAGTCTCATATCAAGTTATTCTTACGAGATCTTTTTTCAAAAGAAAGGTGTTTTAGAAGAAATTTTCAGTTTTTATTTCACATTTGGAATGTATTCAAGAACTAATAACTTAGAAACACTTAGACATGCATGGTATTTGTACTCAAATTAATAATTATACTATATTAGATAGTATTTGGATCTACAATATTGCACCAAAATGAGCGCTAATTTATCTGTAGTTATTATAAAAGGAGGCAGTAAGTATGGTTAATTATTATATTATCTTCTTTCACGATGAAAACCTTCTTCACCATTCTCGCGCTTTTCACTTTCGTTACTGCGTTAGCAGGAGTTAATCCTCCATCACCTACGAACCCACCTCCCCCACCTCCATCTCCTCCTCCCTTTCCCTGTAAAGCTCGAGTCCCAGATGACTACTTCACTACAGGTGTATACCGTGAATCTATCATTGATACACTAATGTTAACATCTAAAACCGCTTACCCTAAAACCTATCGCATAGGACTCGGTGAATACATGCAAGCTGTATACTACACCGGAAATATGTCTATGTTCAATGAAACGTTTACTATTATTGAAGGAGGCACTGGTAAAGTCATCTCGAGAGGCTGGAACTGGGTTTTAGTTAAAGAAGGCGTACGGTATTCAATGACTAGTGTGAATGGGGGTGTAACTCACTGCACACGAACTGAAGGATATACTGTTGAGAAGATGTCTACTATTATGGAAGGTCTTAACACATTATATCCGATTCGTGGAGAACCTGTTGATCCTAATAGACCGCATATGTGTGAAGGAATCTTACCTCCTACTGAACGATACCCTGGCTGTATAATGACCGTGGGGTGGACACCAGGTCCAACAACAAAGACAACTGACCCTCTCCTCTTCATTACATCAGTTTCTAACACGACATCTAGCTTATCAGATATCCGCGAAATGAGACCGCTAACCATTGATACCGATAAACCTCTTTTCAACAATCCATGCAAACCGAGTGATACTATAACACCACCTCCCTCAGTCAGATGGAGTGGAATTGCTAGACACCTGACCAGAAGTTCCATGCGTACTTAATTAAAATTCGAATTTAGTAGTGATTTATTGTGTGAGATTATGTATTCTATTGTTTGCCTATTTTTCGAAGGTTTATTCTATATGGAGATAATTTGAGATCAAATTTGTTTCTTTAAAGTGCTTTCTAATAATTAAATATAAAGTTAACTTAAATAATTCACATAATTATTAATCCCTGTAATTACTGTGCGGGCTAGTACTATCACATAGTATAGTGGCTCAGTTCTAAAATGGTTGACTTAGCCAACCATTTTAGAACTGATCCACTAATTTTCCTAGAGATTAGCTTCCACTTGTCTTGTTAAATTGGGGGTAAACAGGGACGTAGAATTCGATTTTGACGATAAAATGTTGACGATAATATTGGACTCTAATTTCTAAACTGAAAAATTAAGTTAAATAATCCAAATATTTCCATAAAGTAGCGCCTTCGCGTTCCCCCTGGAATTTAAAGTAAGGGAACAGCGTTCCTCCCCCGTTCTCCCAATACACCCCTGGTTATGAGATGATGATCTTATATACATGATACTTTGTATATCTAAATACACTTGTTTGCTGAAGGATGGCAAATCATACTAGCTTGAAAACTATTGTATTTTGTTTATCCCCAAATTCTCAATTCCCACTTCTAACCATCAAAGAGCTCCTATCCCTATCGCTCAATTCAACTAGCTTTGTAACACATACAATCACTTATAATGATATATTCATTACTCCGTGGATAGAAAATACAAATATATTAATTCTTGACCAAACAGATGACGTAGACATATCCTTATTATCAAAACAGTTAAATATTTTCCAGGAACAATTTAGTGGTTGTGTGGTTAGTTTTGATTCTAAATATTCCAGTTTTTGTCATCAAAACTATTCTGTCAAACTATTATCTGATTGCAATAATACAAACATTGTTCAAGCAAATTCAGATTCACAAGGGAATAATACAAACCGACAACAAAACATAGAAGATTTTATTAGTGTATACGCAATACAGAGTGGTGTTACAATTGTTTGTGATGCTCGTTTACTAAAATTATTAACAGAGGACAAGGATATGACGTGTAAGCTATATTTGTTCAAACAGCTGATGTATAAGTGTGGTATTTCAACATTATCAGATTCTATTCCTAACCCTAAGATTACAGCAGGTTATTTGGTGATTGAGGATCTGGTTTTGAAGAATAAATTTCTCGGTGAAATACAAGCAAATTACGCATCAAAACCATTCAAAGAAAGTGAATTAAAGATCTCATTTCTACCAAGTATTAGTCCAGAATGGAAAGAGCCATCTCATAACTTTTTACCTATCTCCTTTGACAAAAATCCGCCTACTAATCTATTCGATACAGATTTATATTTCCAGAATATAAATACGAATTATTTAGGCCGTGCTTTGATTTACAGTGAAGTCACAACTTCATCCCTTGATATTCTCAATCCAAGGTTTGTATTCTCTCTATCTGGGGATTTATCTTTGCTAGTTCTCTGTAGCATACAAACACAGGGTAGAGGTAGGGGACCAAACCAATGGGTGTCTCCATCAGGTTGTCTCATGTTTTCTCATCTCATTTCTATCAAACAGAAATCATTCTTATTTGCACGAGTGACTCTACTGCAACATATAATTTCTGTTGCAATAGTGCACAGTATTAGATCTATACAAGAGTATGAGAATGTAGATTTATGTCTAAAATGGCCGAACGATATATACTATGGTAATAGTATGAAATTGGGTGGAGTTCTTGTGAAGAATTATTCAATGGGTAGTACAAACAAATGTATTTTCTCTGTTGGTATGAATGTAGCGACTGAAAAATTGTTCTCTTTGAATTCTGTAATTGATGAATATAACATGAAAAATAAATCATCTCTCCCTCACTTAAGACTAGAGTACGTATTAGCTAGAACTCTCAATATATTAGAAATATTTCTCGAAGATATTGAAGCAGGAAGGTTAAGTGAAATTCTAGAACTTTATTACAAATACTGGCTACATGCTGATGCCGAAATAACTGTATGGAATTCAGAAGATAATTTCATTATACAGGCTCTTGATGAATACGGATATCTTACTGTAAAATCTAAAAATGATGAACAAGTATACAGTATACAACCTGATGGGAATTCCTTTGATATGCTCAAAGGCTGTATCACGAAGAAAGTTTAGTTATATAGTTCACTGTATCGAATAATTCTTAGTTTAATTATTTTAGGAACGGGGAGAGCACTTTAGAAATATTCGTTATACATCAGTAGAAAAATAGAATTCCAATTATAGCATTATTTCCTTATTATTTTTATTATTTTCTTTACATTTCTTTAAAGTGTTTTAGTTCTTAGCTTTATTTATTCTTTAATCTTTAATGGCCTCAAATACTCAAGGACAAATTGGGAGTGAGTTGAAATATTATTCTATCATAAATTTTGCTTAATTACTTTTTATTCATTTGTTTTGCTTAGGATCCCACGGACAAAGAGTACCTCCTTTAATTAAGGTTATAATTAACACACTAAAGAATTATCCAGACGGCAGTCAAATTTTAAAGGTAAGAATTTGGGGATTACATGGAGTGTACTATTTAGTTTTACAAGACCAGAATTATGACATCACGCTTGGTCTATATTGCCCCTTAACATTGAATACTTATTTGTTTGATATTCTTTTAATGGAAATACGTATTTATGTAGGAGCTGATACAGAACGCTGATGATGCGGGTGCGAGTGAAGTAGAATTTCTTCTTGATGAGACTATTCATAGCACAGATCAGCTGATTCATCCATCTGTAGATAAGTATCAAGGATCTGCTCTCTATGTGTGGAATAACGGAGTATTCCAGGATGAAGATTGGGAAGGAATCAGAAATATTGGAGATAGTGGGAAGGAGAAAAAAGTGCTCAAAGTGGGGCGGTTTGCACTTGGTTTTATTTCGGTGTATCACCTCACAGGTTGGCTGATAATTATCGATTATATGCATTTACCTTCTGGTAACTAAATTTTTTTCTGTTCTAAATGTATACCACGTAGATATTTCAATTATCTCAAAACATAACGAAATTTTCGCTTCGAGTTATTTTGGTATCTTAAATAGAAAAGGATTGTGTCAGTTATCCTATTTATTTCCCTCAGATTTTCCTTGTATTCTAAGCAACAATGACGTTCTCCTACTAGACCCTCACATGATAATTGATAATACAGGAGGCCTATTAATTAGCTTAGAAGAGTTCACTAAAGAACGATCTATTGCTAGCCATTATGAATCTTTTCACAATTATTTCGGTTTCAAAGGAGATTATCATTATAACGGTACTATATTCAGATTCCCGCTGAGAACAGGTGACTATGAAACTAAATTGCCGAATAATGTGTACAACCCAGCCAAAGTTATGAATTTTCTTTTTAAGCCTTTCAAAAGGGAGGTTGAGAATTGTTTATTGTTTATGAAGAGTGTAAACAAAATTAGTGTGTCAGTGAAAACTAATTCTAGAACAGATCTATTTTATTCTTCTGAAATAAACTCAGCATTTAGAGCAGGGCTAACTACTCATAGAAAAGAAATATTTCAGTTTGTAGAGAATATACACTATCTCAGTTCTACTCTTATCTACATATCTGTATTTCCTATATGTACCATGGAAGCGGATCAAGCTCTACACTACCGTATATGGTATGTGATTAATATATTAGGTCTTGGGGGTAGTGATGATCTGAAGAGTTCATACTCCAAACAATCAGATGATAGCTATATACCCTGGTTTGCTATAGCTCTCCCTCTTCCTTATAATCAAGACACGCTATCTGCTATTGATACATACTGCTGGACTGTTGAATATACTGATTTACAAGGTTTATCCGATTTCATACAAACTCTACCTCTTATTTCAATTTCCTGTGTTGATGAAAAGTTTATAGGAAACTTATTCTGTTTCTTACCTATCGCAGCTAGCTCTAAATTTCCTTTTCACATCCATGGTTACTTTTCTCTCTCTACCAACAGGCGTAGTATCAAGTGGCCTAGACATGATGACGTTAGCAATGAAGCTAATTGGAACAGAGCATTGGTAGAAGGCTTAGGTACAATTTGCTATGCTGTTCTTGTACACTTAATGGTCTCAATATTAAATAATGAGGGTGTTAATTGGTTTCATTATAACTTGATGTTTTATAAACATGTTGGTAACGAAGAGGATCAATTGGAATGCGTGTTGCATCGAGGAGCTTTTGAGCTTTTACAATATACGAAGTTAGTTTGGAATATAACTGAGTTAAATTGGGTTGAACTTGGATCCGGATACTACTTTCCTTCTACTGTAAAAGCTTGTAATATTCCCCATGAAAATGTTTGTAAATCTCTCCTTCAAATCCTCTCTCAACCAATAATTAAACTACCCATTGAAATGGCTGATGTTTTGCATAATTACGATTTCTTGTTTGACAAAGTTGAGGATATGATTATTAATCCAAATTTCATACGATCTCTGTTAATTGATTTCAATGAAAATGGAAAATTAATAAATTTCTTGAAAATACGAGAGAATGTGTGTTCTTTGATTGAAATCATTCTTTCTGATTTGGATTTTGAGGGATATGAGGATTTTTCCGTTCTCAATGGCATTCAATTAATACCAATTTGTAATTCAGAAGTTCCAATGCTATTTGGTAGTAATGAAATATATTACATTAGCGAAGGACCGCAAGATTTTCTGAAACTTTTTCCAGGATTAGAACGCTCTTTTATAAATCCAACTCTTCCTCCAAACATATATAAATCTCTCTTAGCATTAAGCCGCACAGGACAAGTGAACTTAGAAGATATTACAGACTTACCTAATAAGCCTGGTTATTTTACTAGTTTACTGGAAAATTCCATGAAGAAATTCTTTAATTTTGATTTCCAGATTATATGGAAACCTCGGGAGGCAGGACAACCTGATAAATCATGGATAGAGTCAATATGGAAGTTCATTGACCAGGACCAGGGATTAATAAACATCCTAAAAACTCGTGAGCTTCCTATTCTACCCAAACAAAATATAAACAATCATGAAATAGAATTGCTTTCAATCAGAACTACACCAATGCTCTATATCCAACACAGCACAATTCCTATACACTCGACAATAGAAGAATTATTAGTAGCTTGTGGTTGTCATATTTGTCATCATAACATATTCATTCTGCCATTCCATTCATTTGTACAGCCTCCGATCCCACAGGGTTTTTTCTCCATCCTTCAACAAACTCAAATTCAACGTAAATTTATTGAGAAGCTATCACTGGCAGATGATTCAGTTAAACGTGCAGTTATCAATATTATTCTGTCAATAGATTTTGCGTTAGTAGGACCTGAAATGAATATCACTAAATCTTTCCCCATATTTCTCTCTATTTCTAATAATTGGGTTTCTGTTAATACTCTACATCTACATTACATTCCACCCGATTCGTTGCCAAAAGAATTCACCCACTATCCTAATACATTCCTCAGCCCTCATGACATCACGAATACACAATTATGTTTCAAGCTAAGAATTGAACGAATTTCTCTTTCACAAACAGTTCGGTTACATTTACTACCGTTAATCGTTAAAAATATATTATGTAACCATCTTCAACAAAGAAAAATCCTATCTTTATGGATTCTGCGGAACATTTCAAACTTTGACGAAGATCTTATCAACACCCTATCTACTTCTAACTGGTTAATGGATTCTACTGCTCAAACTCGACTTTTGGCACCTACTCAGCTGTTTGACCCAAACAATGAGCTATTTGCACAGCTTTTACCCATAACTCAGAGTGGTATATTCCCTAATACAATTTATTCTAGACAAACTGCTAGTTTAAGATCACTTGGACTGATTACAACCCAAAATATATCTTATCAACAACTACAAAATGTTATCGTTATTACTCTACGAAATGTAAGTAATGTGATTACTGAGAACTATAACAATTGGATTGATTCTTTAACAGAATTAGTTGACGTACTGATGGATAGATTTAGTCTTGCACTTGAACCTAATTTCTGGACAATATTCAAGACATCTGCATTCATTTTATCATCTCCCAGGAACAATTCTTATCCCGGATCTTTACCTTATTACAATTCTAATAATAAATATTTCAATCCTCAAAATGTAATTTACTGCTCTGAAAGAGAATGTAGCCTTATTGCAGGTGTTACACCTGTATTTATAGAAAACTCACGTCAATCTTGTACAATTAGAGACGTGTATGCGTTAATGGGTATGTCAACCAAAATACCAATTAAACTAGTATGCGAACAGTTGAAGTTAATTACACGACAATCTCGATACAATTCTAACGAAATACACTCTCTTGTTAAGAAAATTTATAAATATTTTTCAACTCACCTTGATATAAACCAAATTGAATTACCTCAAAATTTTGTTTATATTCCTGATTATGGATTCTTTGGTTCTCAACGTGTAGTTATGTCATGTGATGGCAATTTCCTTCCCTATATATTTTCTCTATCAAAATACTATCCTATTTATGAAGAGAGTTTCGCTCGTTTCTTCACAACTTTTAACATTGACGCTGATATTGGAGTTGCTAAATGTAACTTGATTTTACATAAACTACACCAAACTACAACAGCTCTCTCAGTGCAAGATCTAAATCTGGCAAGTAAGGTAATCCAAATGATTGGAGAGTCAGTTGATGAATCGTCAGGATATGATTATTTAATGCTAGCACAGAATAATTTACTTTATCCTGCAGCAGAGTGTGTGTTCAATGATTTATCTTGGTTAAAACGATCAGAGCTTTCTACCAATAAGCCTGTTGTACACAGGAATATTTCTAATATCACTGCTAGTAAACTAGGCTGTAGACCAGCTAGTTTCGAACTAGCTCCAACAGCTGAGAGCATTGTCTATTCATTTATGTCTGCAGCTGGTCAGTCAGAAGATCTTGTTGATAGACTCAAGGGTATTTTAGAAGGATATAGAATGCATACAGATGTTTTTAATGAGCTCATTCAGAATGCTGATGATGCTGGTGCTTCTATAGTTAAAGTCTTATTTGATTATACTTCTCATCCTGCTAAATCAGTCTTACATAAAAATATGGAGAATATCCATGGTCCTGCTATGTATCTATTCAATAATGCTAGATTCACTCCACGAGATTTTGAGAGTATCTTAAAGCTATCTTCTTGCAACAAACTGAGTGATACCGAGAAAATAGGGCGGTTTGGTGTAGGTTTTAACGCAGTATACAATTTTACTGATTGTCCGAGTTTTGTGAGTAATGATTCTGTTCAGATATTCGATCCTCTACAAAAGTACGTTGGTCAGTTTAGCAGAGATTCAGGTGTACGTATTCGCTTCGTGAATGATGAATCTGCAGTGGATACGTTCAGGGATCAGTTTCAAGTGTATCATAATATATTTGATTGTAATATTCTAAATCGGGAACCGTATCACTATACTCTGTTTCGCTTGCCATTTCGGTCAGAAATGAGTAAACTTTCTAGCCAGACATTCAACCTGGAAGGTATTACACAACTAAAGTCAAAAATCGTTAATGAGATATCACATTTAATGCTATTCTTACAGAATATTAATTGCATTGAGATTTATGAGAGAAAACAGAATACTATCGCTTTGAGAAAAATCCTACAAGTTACAAAAGATGATTGTGCGACTACACATTTCTTACAGAATAACAAGCACTATTTTCAAACTTATAAACAGCAACTAACAACAAAGTGTAGACCATCTCCTATCACTTCTTCTGATACCTTTACTGTTAGCACAATATGTCAAGGTAAGAAGACTTCAAAATCTTATCTAATTGCCTATGCGAGTGGTGTAGGTGATTGTTATGATGTTTTACAGAAATTTCATTTCTCAAAGATAACCTTTCTTCCTCTTTGCGGGGTAGCTCTTCCGTTAGAATTCTTAGAAAATCTCCCTGCTCATCTTCTATCCAAGATTTATACCTTCTTACCACTGCCCATTAGAAGCCCGTTATATCTCAATATAAACGGCTACTTTTCACTCTCTCAATCTAGGAAGCATTTAAACGATGCTTATATGGGGGAAGGTTCGGATGCTGAATCAGATATCCTAACTGAATGGAATTTAGCACTAATAAACGATGCTCTACCAAATGCATTAATAACTGCATTAGAAACTTTACCAAGGTTACCCCCACTATGTCACAACACTAGTTTAATCTCAAACTATTATTCTATTTGGCCTATTAAGGAGAACACTACTTTGCTATGGAAAAATTTGTCTGAACATTTCGCTAGAAGGATTTTAGAAAAATTTCCAGAAGCTAATCTATTTTTATCTGCTAATTCTGATACCTGGATATCATTTCGACATATTTCATTTCTAATTATAGAAAATAATGTTATTTCTACAAAAGGCTTTACTAAATTTATATTCGAACTATCTGCCCGGAAAAATATTTTATTCGCTAATATTCCACAATTTTTCTACTCCTCAAATATTTATAGGATATTTTCAGAGCTGGCACCAGATCAAATATTCAATCTTCAACGGTTGTGTAATCAAATAATTTTTCCTAGCTTAGAACAACTCTCAATAGAACATTTAGTATTAATTTTCAGCACTTTAATAACATTGTGTTCAGATGAATCTAATTATAATTGGCTATACTATGATCTATGTGAAATTAACTTTATTCCATGTGGGATAGATTCCTCTAATTTTATATTAAGAAAACCTAAAGAAGTTGTTTGTCCAAACACGAAATTATCTACACTGTATCAACCTAATGAGTTGAGGATACCAGTTCCTGAACTGTATCATTTATTTGATTTCAGTCAACACACTGTGTTTTCTAATATATTACAAAGAATGTCAGTGATTTATGACAGATTACCTGATTCAGAGATTATCAGTAGATGTCGGGTAACTACAGATCTACCTGTTGAATCAGCTACAACACATGCAGTTACTCTAATTGAATACTTAGCCAAATGCAAGGATAATATAAAATCAGTTATTCCACAATTGCGAGACATTCCATTCATCCCAACATATCGTGATGATCTATTTTATGTATTAAATATTACTCCTAAAGATTTCGTATCTCCTAGGAAATGTTACACATACTCATGTCACCATCTAGTAACGCCAATATACCCTGTTGCTTCCAAATCTGTGGGGTCATTTTCCAAATGTCTCTCTCTACTAAACAATCCTGGATTTGGAGTAGTTCTGGAGATATTAGATTATTTAAAATCAAATGTGGAATCTATTCGGTCACAGAAAGCAATAATCGACGATAAAATACTTGAAATTTACAAATTTCTTTCAAAACAGAGTGATAGTAAGAATATTGATGGAATTAGAAACGCACTCAATAAGGTCAGCTGGATTTGGCATCCAGCTAATATGCAATTCTATGCTACAGACCAAGTAATTCTTTCTAGCGATTTTCAGAGCGTACCTGAGAATACATATTTGGTTAGCTTTCCTTATATGGAATCAATTTTTCGAAATAATACATTAAGGAAATTTTTGGAAGAGGTTGGCATCAAAAAAAGTATTGATGATGAAACTATATTAGCTTGTATTGAAAGAATTCATGAAAACGAGAGTGGTAATCTTCCAAAAAACCTTGTCCAATTGGTCTTGAAACTACTCGATTCTATTAATGAACATGAAAATTGCTCTGATAAAATACACATTCTGAGTCAATCTAATTTGTTAAAGCGTCCAAATGAACTTTTTATTCATTTCCTACCTTTGATAAGTGAAGATACTTCTGAAGAAGATCTATCAATATTTGTACATCAAAGTATAAATACAACAAATGCTATTAAACTTGGAGTTAAACTAAGTGAACAGTTATACTCTTCTGAATCCGATATTTCTGTAGAAGACTTTGGAATTGAAGAAGAGATAACTGACAGAATTCAGACTCTAGTAAGAGAAATGCCAATCCATTCTCTCATTAAAGAATTGATTCAAAATGCGGAGGATTCAGGAGCAACTGAAATCCTATTTATACTTGATGAGCAAGATTACAGTTCTCACGATAAATCACTCTCACTGAATTCTGGAGTATACCCCAATTGGAAATTGCTTCATTCCTGCCCATCTTTAACTGTATACAACAACAAAGGATTTTCTGATGAAGACATTAAGGGAATACAGAAATTGAGTGTTGGAGGGAAATCTGATAATCAGAATACGATTGGAAAATTTGGACTTGGATTCAATTCAGTTTATCATTTAACAGATGCTCCATCTTTCATTACACATCGGCCTGAAGAACCTGGGATTCATCTTTGTTTCTTTGACCCATTTTTAAAATACACTACTAATATTTATAGGTTTAGATCGACCAAGAGAGGTAAAAAGTTTGATATAACAGCTGATAACATGGAAAAATTTGAAGATCAGTTGTTTCCTTTTAGATTTAATGGGTTTCGTAAAGAACCTGTTCTTGCTGCTAGTTTAGCGAATATTTGGGAAAATGGTGACTTTACAATGTTTAGATTCCCTCTTGATATTGAGAAATTTCATTCAACCCATTTCAAATACAGAAAGTCTGAAACTAGAAAACACAAATCAATTAAAGATATCCAAGAAATGCTAATTGAACAAATCAAGCGGTCATCAGAAATACTACTATTCTTGAGAAATGTACAAACAATAAAAGTAATTAGCATTGATAGGTGCAAAAGTGTTACTCTTCATTGTTCACAATCTATTAGAGTATTGGAAAATACTTCAATACCTAGACCTGACTGGTTTCCTCATGCAATGGACACTGATACCATAATATTACAAAGAAAGGAAAGTAATAACGAAGATAAATTGACTAATACAGTAAATGAATGGCTAATATTTTTATACCCAGAAGTCTCTATTGAAGATTATGTACAAAAGGATGAAACTCTATCTGAACATCCAGAAGTATTATCTGAGGAGAAGCTCTGGGGGTTTGGTGGTGTGGCAGTTTGTATATCATCTTTGAAAACAACACAAAAATCAAATATTTTCAATTTTCTTCCAGTTGGTGCAAGCAAGAATTTCCCAGTTCACATAAATGCTCCGCTATTTATTGATTCTTCTCGGCAGAATGTTCATGAAGAACAATCCGATTATGCTAATACTTGGCACACTTCAGTTATAAATTATATACTGACCCCACTTTATACTCTCCTTCTTATCCAACTTCGTGTTCCACCCAAAATAATGGAATCTATTGAAGATAAGCAGGCTTATTTCAATTGGTATTATTCTCTTTTTCCACGCGAATCGAAAACTGAAGGTACTTTTTTGTCTAAGTTAAGAGAACGAATCTATTCGTTTTTGTATGATACGAATCTACCTATTTTCTTGCTACATAACCTTGATGTATCTGAGGACTTAATTTGGCATAATATTCATGGTCAGGAATGTGGTATTTTATTACCAATATCTTTCTTTTCAAAACCAAAAGTAGCTCCCCAAGAACGACAAAATCAACAGTCATTCAAATATCCTGTAGATGTATCTTATCTACGTCCAACCGAAGCAGCAGATGCTCAATCGAGATTAGAAGCAAGAAAGAAAGAAAACGAAATCCGGAGATCACTCATCTCTATAAAGCTCCCATTAACCTTTGCTCCCATTGCACTGAAGTGTCAATTTAAAGAGGAAATAGCTCAATTAGATCCGATTATATTGCTTGGTTATCTCAATAAAAATATACATTATTTGTTTCCTGAACATACTATATCACGTAACATTAATTCTTCTATCCTATCATTCAACCAAATACAAACTATTTTAGAATATGTTTTAACTGCAGATTTGGAATCACTAAAAGCTTGTGATATTCCAATAGGGATTGATATTGAGAATACTTTGCGTATTTTAAAATTAGCTGAACCCTCTTTTCTCTCTACATTTTCTCCTCTTCTACCTCATCATGCGGAAATGTTCATTTCATCGAATTATGATTCTACAATAATTAGGAAACTTAAAGACACCGGATTTGTGAAAGAGTTGGATGAAGAATATCTCAAGAATCATCTTGCTGTCGATAAATTTCTAGACAAACCTGTTTGCTGCTCTTTGTTCTGGGATTTTGTTGTACGGTTAAACATGCCTCCAGAAATTTTGACAAGTAACTTTGGTCAACATTCGCTTGTACCTACATGTTCTCACGAGCCAAATGTACAAATTGAGTTTTCTCCTATCAATCAATTGCAGTATATTGTTAGTCAAACTTTACAGGAGAAAGACAAAACTCTTTATAGCGTTTTGAACAAATTCATTTGCCCTCTCTTGAATCTCAAGTTTATTGATACAGTGAAGATTAGAAAAATAAATTCTTATCTGGATGCTATTGCCATTTCCCAAATCCGTTCTCCAAAAATAATTATTAGTTGTATCTCTCACTCGAAGGACATTACTGCTTCAGTAACTAGCAAAGAAGTTGACAAATTACTTCAAATTATAAATCAAGTTGATGTGAATTCACTTACCCAAGATGAAATTACTGTGCTGACTTGTCTCAAAGTCTTTCAGACTCAATCAGGAGAGTATTGTTCTTTGTCTGATTGCGATCAATGCTTCATAAATAACTTCAACTTAGATTTAGGTACTGTACTACTACAAACACTTTTACAAAAGTATAGATTAGTCATTTTCTCTTCAAATAATTCAAGCTTAATTCAATCTTTGGGTAGAAGAGCTAAGATACAAATTTTAGACGTGTCTCACTTGCTCTCAGGGATGATATTCCCTCATCTCGCTGAAATACCGGTTGAGGAACAGAAGAAAATTATTATTTTCATATCACATAATCTAGATGGCCGAATGAACTTATCAAACTTAATTAGAACTTTGGCTAAAATTGCTTTTGTGTTAAGCGATGACGGGCGAAAATTTAGATTCAATCAGTTCTATTCTCCCGAAATGACATTCTTTACAAAATTCCATTCTCACACTACTCTACCTTTGTTATGGAGAGATGGTGGCATTAGACATCTCATTATAAAGCTGGGACTACGGACTGAAATTTCACTTCAAGATATACATGACGTAATACTAATGTTTTCTCAAAAAATATTCCCAAGTTCAGATCTACCTGAACTATTTGATGCATTTCGACCTATCCTACAAGCTAACAAAGAATTAGACTTGACAACTCTTCACAATATTGCTAATATTCAATTTCTCCCTGTCTGGAGAATAGAATGTATTACAGCAGCTAATGAAAAAACATATTCTGAAAATTTAGTTAGATTCTGTGATGCTCAGCTAAGACAGTTTCAAAACTGTTGTTGTACAACAGCCTGGATCCACAAATTCGACTTTAATTTCCCAACAGAATACTACCAACATCTTCGCATTGGAGAATATCCAGATCCTGCTACAGTGAGGGATCATTTAATCAAAATCACCAATCAAATAATACAGGTCTATTCTCTTTTAAATATACCAACTTGTTATGAAAAATATTTCCGGAAATCTTACGAGCTTCTAGAAATGAAGTTTCCAGCTGAAATATCTTATGAAGGACTTTTCAATTTACCTTGCATTCTATGGGACAATAAACTGTACTACCCAATCAATATGTTAATTAGTTCAAATGAGATTCTATCTCCGTTTGTCATACAACTGCCTGCAAAACTCGCAGGAGACTATTTGAATTTTTTCAAACGAATCAAGGTCAGTGAGAGAGCTACATACAAACATTTTGCGCTTGTTCTATTAGAAATATCAGAGCACTTACGTTTATCCGATATTGAATTGAGTGAGAGTGATTTCTTACAACAATCTGAAAAAGTTTTCAACAGCTTCATATCTGCATTAAGAGAATTACAGATAAATCAAATATCTTTTTGCCTTGACTTGAATCAAACCATGCTTTTAACAAGAGACAGTAAGCTTGTTTCGAGCATCAACGTGGTATTTGCAGACAATCTTTCCCTACTTTCAAGGGTGATAAAACTAGATATAAATATAAATATTTTGAAACCATTAGAGCCTGATGAAAATAAATCATGTGTACCTCCAAGTTGTCTTAATTTGAACAATCTAACTGAACTTGTGTCTGAACAAATACATCCTAATGTATTGAATAATAATACAATTTCTCTAGGAACTTATTCTTCTCAACAACTACAAAAGACTTTGAAATGTCAGGTTGTATTTCGTTCAATGCGTAGATTATACTTCCATTTGACGAAGAAAGATTTAGAAAAATTGTTGCTATTGAATGGAGAAACTTGTTTCAATGATGATGGCCTCTCCCATCCTGGTTTCCAGTCTATCTCATTTATTCTAAATAGTTTAATAGTAGTGTCTGTGACACAAATCGATACTATCATTAATGACAACCGTCAAAATCCTCCTGTACAATACCCTCTGGATAACTCATGTAGCTGTTACATTAATAAATCTAATAATCAATTTCTACTATCAAATCATAACTCTAAATCAAAATGTATGCAAAAAGACATAGCTTATTCTATCAATACTCATCTTGGTGGTATTTTTACAGATGTACTTTCATATTTTGAGCTCTGCTTCATGTTGGATCCTTATGATATAATGGACAAGTTAGATGAATATAATATCAGTAGAGACCCTTGGGCAATACCCCCACCACCTCCTCCACCTGTTCCCATACCATCAGGTACAGTTTATAGCACGCCTAGTTCTCATTATGTAGCTTCTACACCCTCTTACTCTTACTCCTATTCAGCCCCTAGGTACAGACCCAAACCGCGAGGGATTTCAATCGGGAAGCCTGATCTTCCTGCTGCTAGACTATGGCTTTTGATAGCACAATGTGATATTATGGCTGCAAAGAAACTAATTAGACAAACACCACCAGATAATGTTAATGCATTTCCCTCACATGCTTGTTTCTTCTGTTTTGAAGCTGTAATAAAGATATTCACAGCTCTGTTACACTACAAGGGATCCAAAGATAGACTTAATTCTGAGCGAAATTTAAGATTTCATATTGATCATATTCCTTACCTTATACCAGGACAACCTCAAATGTATACGACAATTGAAGAGTTGACAATTCCTCTAATGAACTATGATATAGACACTCGCATTCCTAGTGCTACAATTGGTTGCTATATTCCTCAGCAGACAATTACATTAGAACAAGCTATAGAGGCTATACAGAATGCTGAAGAAATTATTAATCTTATAACAAACGAGTTACCTGTTATGAAAGAAATGATGCTTGATCAGAACGATCCTATTTTCCGGTGTCTGACCTCTAATCAGCCTCATCTAATTACCGAAGTCCTCAATTGTAAGTTATTACAGTCAACTCTCTTCATATCGAATACACTCTGTAATAAAATGTTTAGCTAAAATGGTAAAATACCATCACTGATTTATTTATCTAATTTAACGTGGAGCATTTGGCTTCGGTGTAACGAGAATTGACTGCGTGTATTGTATAATTGATAGAATGGTAAGTTGCTCTGGTATTCAGAATCAGGCTTTTTGTCTAATTACGTACACTAAACGATATGAAGTTTTACATTTATTTTGCAAATTATAAAGAGATTAAAATCGTAGAAACGTTTCTTTTGTTCAAAGTGTCTTTACCAAGACACTTTGACACATGTTATTTTTCAATATTCGTACATTTGGTGATAATTACTAAGTAAATTGACTTTCATCTTTTTTTTTGTATGTATATTGGCAATTCTAAATTTAATTCTTAACTCCAATAGTTGACGTGGGAACATTAATGTGTCAGGTTTTGCTCAATCCAGAAGATGAAGAGTTTAAAAATATTTCTCGCTGTTTCCATAACTCAATGCCTTACAGTGAGGTTATATTTATCAAGAAAATCTTCAATCCAACCAGCTGGGAAGCATTTAAAGCAAACTTTATCCGTGAAACTAATAAAAACCCAGACAGCTGTATCTCCATTCGTACTCTCTTCCACGGATCAAGCGACACAAACCCTGAACTCATAATTAACGATCCAGAAGGTTTTAATATGCAGTATGCACAAAGAGGTCTTTGGGGTTGTGGCATTTACTTTGCAACAAACTGTTCTTATTCGCATACGTATCGTTATGATTTGGGAGATGGTTTGTGTAGCGTGTTTGTAGCAACAGTATTCATTGGCTATGCAAAAGAGATGACTAGAGATAGGAATATTACATGTCCACCCATACGCCCCAATAGCTCAGAGAGGTATCATAGTGTACAGGGGAGATTGGGAGGTGAGGTCATCCATATTGTCTATAAAAACTGTATGGCTTACCCATCATATATTATTACATATAGGAAAAATTAGTGTGAATATTTTATGTATATCTTAGCCTTGAAAAGGATTATCTTTTGTAGTTTAGTTTGTGAAATATTTAATGTGGTTGTATATTTATTACGTATTAAGCCCACCATACACAGCGTAACATTGTACATAGTCCTCAAAATTCCAAAAACCAATTTCATTGAACAATGTTGCATCGTGTATGGTGGGTTTTAAGCTAATTATTGCATTATATATTCACATCAATAATACCAGAATAACCAACTTTGATCTTTGGCTGTGTCCTGACATGAAGCTCACATATCGAGCCGTCGAGATTTACTAAACAGCATAATTATTGTGCTTACCCAAGTAACCAAAGCTATTTATTTGTTTGGTTCTGTTTCTGATTAACCGGTGGCCTAAGCTCAAACCAATATCCCTATTAAACGGTTGATTGTATATTTTGCTATACGTAGATGGCTAAATTACATGATACACAAGAGTATACAGATTTAGACAATCCATTTGGAGATGATAATCTCACTACTCCGTTTGTGTGGGCGAAGAAGAGAGAAGCGACTGAAAAGAAGATCAACAAACGACTGTCTAAACGTGAACACACTCATCGCGACACTGAGAGTCAGAGACTGAATAGAGAAGAACTGTTACGTGTCAAAAAGCGCAGAAAAGAACGCGAAATTGAACTAAAAGAGAGAGAAGAGGATAGGAACAGAGAACAACGTAAGAAAGAAACGGAACATTTTAGAATTTGGGAGAAACAAGAAGATGAGTTTCACTTGAATCAGGTCAAAACACGTTCAGATATACGCCTAAGTTCCAACAGAGCTAAACCAATAGACAAACTAGCTAACTACATTAATCTGTCATCATCTGATAATGTTAATGAATTACAGATAGAAGATCCATGTAAAATATTGTGTGGGGTGTGTGTAGGGGATCTTGAAGATTTGATAGAAGATATTAAAGTTTATGTCAGAATGGAGGAAGGTACGAATCTACATTTTTGGCAGGATATATCTATAATAGCAGAGGAAGAAGTGACGTCACTGAAACGATTAGAGAATAACTCGAACAGTAGAGCTGTAATAAACGCTCAATTGTCACCAGAAGTTGCTAGCTTGTTTAAAGATAAATCTCATTCTGAATTAGCTTCTTTGTACGTACAGATTGAATCTAGTCTAAACAAACAGGAATTGGATGGGAGAGCTTATTGGGAAACAGTGTTAAGACAACTCAGATCTCATATGGCGAGATTAAGACTGAAGGAAAGACACCAGGAAATGTTGAACAGAAAATTAATTTCATTGAAAGCAGAAAATTCTGTGAATAAGACTGAGTCAGAATTATCATGTGATAAGGACGTGAGTAAAACAACAAGGGATATTACAGTACATACTTCTAGTAATGCAATGTCTGAACAATGTACTGATATTTCTGGTATTAGCAATGAAGATTCTAGTTTCTACTTATACGAACAGGGTCGTTATTCTCCTAACCTTCTCTCTCTATCTGAAGTATCTGATGAACAGGTTATCAGTAGTACACAAGCAGATACAGGATTGTTAATTGCTCAGTCACGTGTCATGCGTGGAGAGCTAGCTGATGATAAGTTATGTAGCTCCGAATCAGATGAGAAAATGGTCAGTCGAGCTGAACAGAGCGATTTCACAGAAGGAGAAGACTTCACGACTGAAGTACGAATTGAACAACAATATCTTTGGATGGATAAGTATAAACCTAGAAAACCACGTTACTTCAATAGAGTACACACTGGGTTTGAATGGAATAAATATAATCAAACTCATTATGATCATGATAATCCACCTCCTAAGATTGTACAAGGCTACAAGTTCAATATATTCTACCCTGATTTAATTAATAAGACTAAAACACCGGAATATTTCCTCGAACCTTGTAAAGACAGTAAAGAATTTGTCATTCTACGTTTCCGTGCAGGTCCACCTTATGAAGATATAGCTTTCAAGGTTGTGAACAGAGAATGGGAGTATTCGTATAAACACGGGTTCAGGTCTCAGTTTAATTGTAACATATTCCAACTTTGGTTTCACTACAAAAGGAACAGATATAGAAAATGATACTACATTCTTAGAGCAATTTCTTGTCTCTGAATTAATGTCTTTATTTGGAATTAATATTAATATTTAAAACTTACTATTACTTCCTTTATTCTGATGCTTTTTAGGATATTTTAATTAATTTACACAACTAAACCGAAAACCAATGTTGCAAGGAAAATATGGTTTAATAATATGTCTTTCATATGATTAGACATAGATTTTTAATTATTTAATGTCCATTAAGCAACGAATCATTTATTTCTGAAAATTCTTTGTAATAGTTAATTATGATTATCCCTATTCACTGTCAATATATATACATACACATAGTTACGTAATATGAGAGTATGCAATTAGCAAACCAATTGATTAATTCGGCTATTCCCAATCCATTAACCCATATATCAGCTGATTACGAGAGTGGACATATATTCAACAATTATCTACGTGGTTGTAAATGGTCTCCAGACGGTACTTGCCTACTCACATCAAGTAATGACAAGTGTATGCGTATTTTCGAGCTAGATTTAATCCTTGATTCGAGTTTTGATTCTACCTCCTCTTCAGCTGCTCTGGTGCTGTATGAGCCGGAGATAGTATATGATTATGCATGGTACCCTGCTATGTGTTCTGAAGCTCCATTGACTTGTTGCTTGGTTACAACGTCTAGAGACTGTCCAGTTCATCTATGGGATGCTTACACAGGGTCTGTTAGGTGTTCTTACCTACCTTATGATCATGTACAGGAATTACATGCTCCATACTCTGTGTGTTTCTCTGCTGATGGTGATTATATTATTTGTGGTATGAAGCATTACCTTAAAGTATTCCACACAGCTATCCCTGGTTCATATTCTACTAATATTCAACTGGTTTTGGGTAAGAAACATATTCCTAACAATATTGTTTCCACAGTCACCACACGTGGAAGCGCTATTTTGTTCGGCTCATTTGGGGGGAATGTAGGTTTGGTTGGGGAGACAGGAAAAATAGAGTTACTGCTAGAAGCACATACACAAGGAGTTACACATATTGATGTAACAGCTGATGGAAATTATGTTGTAGCTGGAGGGAGAAAGAATAACAATATTTTTATTTGGGATCTGCGAAATACAACACAGTTTGTAGCTAAATTGAATAGAATATCACTAACAAGTCAAAAGATATATTTCGATATTGACAAATCTAATTCTATAGTGTCTGGGAACCAGGATGGTAATATTAGTGTTTGGAGCGAATATACGTGGAAATCTCATAGGGAAAATTTGAATGGAATTTCTCCGGATTCTCAAATACTTGCGCATAAAGATTCTGTGAATGGAATAAGTGTGCATCCGAGTAGAGGCTTGATAGCTAGTGCTTCTGGTGAGAGGAAATTTTGGGTTGATTTTGACTTGGAGTATGGAGAAGATGAAGAAATGTCAACTGTTTCTTCAGAGAATTGTATTAAAATTTGGAATAATTTCAATAGATTTATATGACGTAATATATTGGCAACAACACATTCTAATGAAGTAAAACATAATTTTACGTTGTAATTTTGAATAATATAGTTGCAGTTTCATATTTTATTGCTCCATTACATGAAGTTACTACCTACGTATCTTTGTTCAATTTTGAAACCATTCTTTTTGGGTTGGAGTTTCTTGTCGTTTCGGTTTGTGTGTTGACCTGTAGCATTATTGCTTCGAGAACGTGATAGCATTAAACATTTTGCAATGGAGTATGTTATTCTGTGGAGGTATAGCTTGACATTGGCATTTTTAGTATTTCTATTAGGATGTTGTACTTAATATTAGCAGAAGCACTTTTTGTAAAACACTAAATTATTTACAGAATTTTATTGTCCTTGTTGAACTTTGACAAAATGATATATTGCATATAACTTTATGACAATTGTTACTCAACAATATTTTAAGAATATTTCATAAGATACAATTGTACAATATTGCTAACTACACTCGTACTATATTTATATTTAATGGGAGAATGTTTTCATCTTTCGATCTTTCCCGAATTGAAACCTATCATCTTTGTTCTAATTTAGAAAATAAGAAATATCAGTTTTGTTTCAATCGTGTATTATTCTACATAATTTGTTCTCATTTATGTAGTTGATTTGAAATAAATTCACAAATTGCTAATTTCCTGTTTAGCCTGAGAAATGTGCACACATTACCACATTCTAAATATATGGGAACATTTATCTGTTACTATTTACTCTGTTAGTACTGTAGTAAGCATGTTAATAACCTACGTACAAGTACCTAAGTCTTATCGAATACTTGAACTGATAATTCGAATACTTGAACTGATTACTTGAGCACATTATCTGACTAAGTAAGAATCTTAGAATGATAGAATAGAGTGTATAAGCCCTCCATTGCGATATCATACATTTGAATAATTATTACGTTTGGTGAGCACATTCACTTTTCGTATAAATGTGAATTCCAATATTAATTATACAAACATATGCCTTATTCAGGGAATTAATGTCCCATGGAATAACCCCGAAGAAATTTGACTCACTAACATTAACAGGAAATGGGGCAGAGCATTTTTGAATACACAAAATTAACGCGATTATTATTCGAATAATTCAATTTTTCCAAAACCTTCCCAAAATGCTAGGCTTCCAATCTACTATATGGTATCCTCTCAATTCAGTTGTACATCGGGAATAGCTTGAAGTTCTGAATATCAATCGGGTGACTATGTAGGAAATAAAACCGCGAAATAAAAAGTGGTCGAATACTTCATGGAAATAAACGCGAAATGTTAAATTTCGTTAATTTGTAATTAAGTAATGAATTGGGAACAGAAGTGCAGAAATTAGTGTTTCAAGTCTTTGCTCCAGCTAATATTTTAAGAATATGTCTACCACTGCAAATTCATTGCACATTTATGAGTATTTAATTGATCTTAACAGACGGTAAATTCACATAATTGAATCTTATTGTCAGCTACTGAACCAATCAAGTATTAATTATTATATAAAACTGTCCACATTCTCTAGATTTTATAACTCTACACTCAATTATGGCGAAATATTTCATAATAACTATATTCATTCGCTTATTACTAATACAATACTACAATAGTGTATTTATGAAATTATAATTGTCTGTATAAAACTGATCATATGCTCGACCACTTGGTAGACTCATTAATCTTAACTTCACTTCCTGATGACAGCGCTGATATAACACCCACTTCAATTCTCGATACAGCAAATCATAGCACGAAAATTTGTTGTAATATTATTTATGTGAATAATAATTATCTTGCGTTTTTTCTGATAAATATTCAAAACAAATCGAGAGTGTACGCTTTATCATGCTAAACTCACTGAATGTCTATTATTTCATATCATTTAGATTTTTTATGATTATGCATCCACAAGGATATGCGAATTTTTATTTCAGGAAAATTAGTAAGATTGGTAAAATGGTTTATCAATTTTTCCTGAATCGATATTTTCTTCTTTTTTGGGATTGTTTTTGCTTAATCCTTCGAAAAATATGATAGTTTAATTTTTAATAATCGCGATATTCTGCAGAGATTCGACAAGTAACACTAGTCTCTTTATTCAATTCGTTTTCAAATGTTTCCAGGATTCCCGCTGAGTTTTGTGATAATAATGTTAACTGTAATTACAAGATTATGTAGAACTGGGCTGAAACATTTCCCAAATTAATATACTTCTCGTTACGTAGGATTATTTTGATATATTCACTGTTCAACTACCTGAGATGTTATTGTAACCTAGCTACAGTTGAGCATTACTTTGATTTACCAGAACTCCTTTGAATGGTTGTGTTCATGTGATGTGAGCCTTTGAATTATGAAGCAATTTCTTATCATCCTAACTGTAATGTATAATATTTGTTTTAGTAGAAATTGCTAATGTATATTGATATTATGTTTAAAACACGCCTATTAGACTAATACAAAGAGATTCTTGCTAATCCTGAACACACAAATCATTGAGTTATACTCACTCTAGAGCAGATTGTGCGTAGATATATACAACAGTATATGACACTTATGATGAGTTAATATAATAGAAAGGAAGTTAGCTGATAGAATGTCATAACTACATTATTAACAATAATGATGTGGTTATGACATGTCTTTGAACTATTGGTAGATTTGATTAAATTTGCGGATAATTACTACAAATTGCTTATATCTAGAAAGCTACAACTCTGCTTTGTTCTAATTGTGATCCAAATACACAATTATTGCAGAAAATCATTTTCATTAAAGTTTTCCTACATTGATCTTTATTGATTTATGATTTGCTTAGAACAAATTTCTGAGACTCTTTATAACTAGAAATATCATCTTTATCTATTAATTTAATTTGAAGATGAAAACAAAAAGTATTTGAGAATTGATTACTTTTGTTCTTTTGAGAAATTTGTAGGAAAAGAAGAATCAGGAATAATATGTACAAACTTTGAAGACAACTAAATTTCACATTATTAAGATTTCAGTTTTTCCGGATTTGTTTTGTCGTAGGAGTTTTAAGAGAACCTTTTGGGTTTTGAATTGATGTGAGTTATTTGGAAATTACATAATAGAGAATGTCATGGTGCATATTACCAGTATTTAATTCAAATTAATACACAATTATTTCTATAATAACACTAAATTTATTCTTGTTAAACTGTATTACTTCTTTAGAATTTAGTTACTGAAATATCTTCTGTTTCCCCCTTGGTTAGAGTAGACTAAATTCGTTGTATTACGTTTGGGGTTTATTTGTACTATTGTTAATGTATAATGCTTGCAATTGCCATTACAAGAAAGTAATTAAATCCAAATAATATAATAATTGAAAATATGTTGTAACTAATGATAAACTCTATCATACTTATGTTGATAACATATATCTCTAAACCATTATATAAACTGTATTTCCTTCCAAGCAATGTGTTCACAAATATGAATTATCACACTTTCCTTTATGGATATTTTATAGTATAAATGACTTCAGTATTCTCAAGTAATACTGCTAATAGAACTGAACTCCCCGGATATATGAAGTAAACTCGTATATTCATTAAAGACTGCCCTTTGGTTACACATAGTGCATGTGTGATATATATGTATATTTAATCAAATCTCCAAATATTGATAAAAATTATCCCTACAAAATTACTATAAGGATGTCAACCGGAGTGCCGCATACGCCTCTAATGCAGCATTACAAGTAAATCTATAATTCTTATTATTATTCTTGTTACCTGCTAAAGTAATACTATTCAAGAATTTTATAATATCCTATTGGTAATATATTTCATATTAGGACATTTCTAATACTTATAGTATTTTGATTACCCTGGTTACCAAATACATCATTTGAATGTATCAGGAATGAGCAGATTACAAACTCAGTAAATTCTAATTTTCACCGGAAATACAAATAGACTATTACGCGATACATAAATGTAAACTGTCTATGTGTTTTTATAGCATACGTTTTACAAGAAACACCTGTTATATAAATATGATATATATTATTAAATTTCAACCTTCAGCTGTTGTGTTTTCCAAATCGTAATATTTAAGTGAAACACTAAATTTCCTTGTAAACATATTTGTTATATTGAAATTTTTAATATACAATTCGAAAGTGATGAAGCTCAAATTGAAACAGATAATGCCTAGAGGATACACAATTTTTTAAACGAAATATCAACAAATATCCTAGTCTGCGAAAAACCTGTTTCAAGAAAATGCGAATTTCGTTATGATTATTGTCAGCATATATTTCCAACTACAAACATTATTTGTGTTGAAATATACCACGATGTTGTTTGTATTGATAAATTAAGGATTCAAAGTTTTGAAGAGATGACTTTTTCTGTTAATAACAGTTCATAAGTATTATTGAATCAATCAAATACTGAGACAATTGTGGTTAGAATTGAAGCAATCAATTCTATGAATGATACAAACATTAAAAGAATTATTATAATCGGCACTCTAACTTCCACTTTGAAATATGTTAATGTAATCTTAAGAAAAGTAATTAAGTCTAGCGAGATTTTGAAATGATTTCAATTCTATTAACAACCTCTCTCTCTCTTCAATTAATATAGTCAAATTGAATAAAGGGCTATGATAGTGACTTAAAGCTTTTAAATTACAGAGTTTATTATAGTACTATAGTGGGTTAGTGGACTAATGGGAAAGGATAGCAGGATCAGGACATCTGTAGTTTAATGGTTCTGATAATATTGTGGACATTTAAGAATGCGTATTTTAATTATTCAATGTCGTGCACATAAGATTCATGAATAATATATGATTATACGATTACAAAATTGGACCACAAATGTTCTATAATATATTTTCTAAAGTGCTTTTCTGGAGTTCAGTTCTTAGTAACTTAAATTCTTATTCGAAAATACTCATTGAAATAATCCTAGAAATATCCTTCAATTATCTGTATAACTCACCTCCATAAAGTGTCTTGCCCAGCCTACACCAGTACTTTGTATATTATTTACCCTCTAACGATCTACAGAAGATCTAGTATTTCGTGACTGAGTTCAGTACCATTTCGTTATGAAATTAGTAACAAAATATTCTCCTATACAGATAAGCACAATCCAATGACTGTACGTACATAGTTCGTCATTACTATTTCAGGTTCTCGCTACTGATGAATAGAACACAGACTCCTATAAAGAATCTAGATGGAATACGATATATGCGAATTATACATTTGCTTGGTATTTATCAGCTGATAAATTCAATTAGTAGTAAGAATGAATATCTGTACAATAACAGGGCAACCTATACCGTTATCGTAATCCAGTTTCACTTCTTTAAATGAGCTAAAAACTGTCAATAATTAATATTACAGTATATTCAACAAGCATACAATTTGGCTAATCTCATTACCTTGTGAACTTATTTATTTATTTATTTCTCCAACGTCAATTGCTGGTTACAAAATTTCCAGCTTTCCATACATGTATTCATTTACTGTACATATTTCTGCCCGATTAGATACGAAATATTATTCACTGAATATATTCATTAGAAACGTTAATTTTAATGAAATTCCTGATTGCGTCACATAATAAATATGGGAAATAAAGTAATTAATAGACTCTCTCCATTAATTGAATTGTTTCAAACCACATTAGTGTAAGTATGTGATTTATTAATCAGGTGATTCTGGAATAATTCAAACTGATGGAATAATTATGTGGGTTAATTAGTTACTTAGAATGTACTTATTTATCAATTTTCTGTTTAGGAGAGAAATGACTGTCGGAATGCCTCAACATTGCCCTGGCCCCACCCTAATGGAAATACTAGAATTTTCTTCAGTAGAAAATAGAAATAAATAGTTTTGGATTGATTCATAGGAAGAATACAATTCGATTGAGAGAAGGCAGATATGTCTGAATTCATCCGGATTTCCGCTTTTTTATGAAAACTGTCATAGGTGTTACAATTTAAGCTTAGTGAAAATTTGCTAAAAATATAATTACACCTTAGAAAAACCGTACTTCGCAAAATGGTGTATGATTTTTTGTGACTTTGAGCACTTGAGTACGATTTTTTACCTAACACAACATGACACATTTTTTGCCATTTGTGCCACTTCCAATATTATATCCATTAGATTCACATTTCACAACAATAACGGTTCAAGAATTGTTTAACCTCGACATTTTTCACTGCTTGCAATGTTGTTTCATTCAGAATTATTTGCATTGATATCTTGCAATTACATCCTAGTTTAAAGGAGATTATTTTAAATTTTCCTTCAAATCCTAATTTCCTCTTACTTAGCCATTATGTGTAATTTGACGCTATCTAAGAGTAAGAAATACATGAACTTCAAATTCCAGTTGTATCATAGAGGTTGTAATAGAGTCTAGTAGTATAAATAGAGAGCTATGTTGCAGAAGTGATATATACATTTAACTTTGCATCACTGAAAATACTGTCTATCAAAATGTCTGTTATATTCGACAATACCGAAATTCTTATTGACACAATCAAGGATAATTGCATTGAAGATTTGAAAACTGCGATTTCAGCACTGAAGAGAAATGACGTCAACAAGTTGTCACCTCACGGAATGGCGCCAATTCACCAAGCATGTTTAGATGGAAAACTGGAGATGTTAGAATGTCTCCTACAACATAATGCAGACCCTTCTCTACAAGATATAGAGGGATGGACACCCCTACACATAGCAGCTGCTACTCATAACTATGAACTGACTGTGAGATTACTATCAGAAGGAGCTGATCCCTGTATTTACAACAATGATGAAGAAACAGCTAGTGATATAGCTGAGGAAGAAGATATACTGTCTCTTCTCAATACAGCAACAATAGCATTAACTGCTAGTACAGATGGAGAGGAAGATAACAATCAGGAAGAGACAGATCTACTGGAAGCTCTTAAGAAAGCACACAAACACAACAATGTTAACAAATGGGAACAAAGTTTAAACATAAGTGAGGAAGGTAGCATTTTACATCTAGCTGCAGCATACGGTTACACCAGTCTTGTAGAGTACATCTGTGAAGAGAACGTGATAAATATGAATACACGAGACAGTGAAGGATGGACTCCTCTCCATGTAGCTAGTTACTGGCGACAAACTGATATCGTAGTCACCTTGTTGTCACATGGAGCTGATGTTAACCTCACTACAAAACTTTACAGCAAATTCACAGATTTGTGAAACAAACAAACTTTCAGTCAAATATGGTTTTAATTAATTTGTCTTCAAATATTTGTCAGCTGTTTTATTATTTTCAACATTTGAAATCGATTTTATGTATTAAACTCGAATAATAACTGACTGTTCCAATTGAATTTTAACTCAAGTTATTGGGAATATTTTAATGGTAATATCTAACACGAGGGCAACTACGTTTATGACGTGGATTCTAGTGGGATATCAGTTATCTGATATTTCATATTATTATGCTGTTATGCTGTAAATGGATAAATTGGGAAATGGTAATATTTCAAATTAGCTAGAAATACGTATCATAATAGATTAATACGCACTGATAGAGTTAGTTTCAATTATATATAACTAGCTAATAAGACCTGAAATATTTATTAACACAGTTATCACATTTTTGTATGATTCCAAAATTGGCGTGGAGAATGCCAAATTTGCACCCGTCTGAATATTTCGTACCAGTATTTTGCAGAATAGGAAATTTAATATACAATTTCGGGAGTATGACATTGGTGAAATAGTGAGCTAAAATCCACATAACCACCAATTCTAACCAATATTCTTAACTAATCCTATCAAAACCCCATTCATATCGCTTTAAAATACCCAATTTTACAACAAGGAGGTAGTCGGATCAGCGGATCAGACATCCGGACAACATCCAGACACCCAGGAGCAATATTGACACTAATCCAATGTAAAAAGCTAGTGTTGTTTGTGTATAGATATATTTGTAAACAAATCTCTCTGTACACAAACGTCTCACTCAATACAATTTCATACGTATTTAATCCATAAGGTTATGCTTCCGAGTTTGTTTGCCCACTGTTATGAATCCAGTAAATATTATCATTGATTACGACATAGAATAATTGGACGTTCGGCCTTTGTTCACAATTAAACAGATGAGGATACCATCGTATACAATCTCCTATAGAAATATATGCTCGTTTAAAGAAATGACTTTCATCTTACAGTTTCTTTAGACAGACTAGAATAATCACTGTTTACAGTCTTAGATTATTATTATTAGCTATAGGAATAGTTCCAACCTGACTTTTCAAAAACGGAAAAGTCAGGTTGTAACTATTCTTATGCTAATTACCCTGGATGAAAACACATTATCCAAGGAATAGCTGCTATGTAGTGATAACACAGATTTTTCCATAATTTACCTCTTATTATGGGCATAGTTTTAACCAGTTAGTGGAAATTTAGCTATTATTTGACCACATGCGATCTTTTTCACACAAATTCCTAATCTAGACAAAAGTATTAATCCACAATATGAGATAATTAATTATTGAAATACTTCAATGATGGCAAATAGTATCAAGTTAATTATCACTTTTAAATCTTCAATTATTAAGAAACTCAAATTAGAAATCTGACAAATGAATGTTCTCATAATATTTATCAAGAAGTGATAATCCTGAGAACTTGTCAGTTTTCATACTACTCATGATAGAAACATAATCTTTCGATTAATTAAAATTCCAAATCTGCTAGAACTCGTGCTTCAGACTAGCTGACTTTCTCCCAGTACAAGTAGAGTAAACCAATTTGATTTATCACTCAAGATCAAATGACAACCAAGTAAGCAGGTATTGAGGTGAAATATATTTGTCAAATATTAACTATGTGAATTACTTCATAATATAGCAATATATGGTAGTTGGTGAATGTGTTGAATTCAATGTTCTCAAGTTAGTTTCACCAATCATTCCATATTATAAACTTACTAATGAAACTTTTTGTACAATTACAAAAATAATAATTAGATAGACACGTATACACGATTTAATGGTTCAATTACAGATTATTTGGGTGATCGAAGGAATCAATCTATTAACGAAAAATAAAACGGCTAATTATCACACATATATATCCCAAATATAAACTGACTATCCGCGCTAACAGGCATATCACGTATCCAAGTAACAGCCAGCTGTCTGTAGTATCAGTGGAATACTAAAGCAATGACAGTTGCAAAATATTCTTGAATAATTTCTTGTAAACCTGTTGTTTAAATAATTAATAAGCCCACACAATGCAAATTTGTTGCATATATTATCGTTGCATCGTGTATCGCATAATTCCTAAGGACATTAAAACTCTACGTAACGCTACCAAGGGAAGGGGCATAAACAAATTGTGACCGCTCCATTCTTTAATTTTACCAAATAGTCGAAAGCAGCAATAAAAATGATGGGAATATGAGCGAACCCTAAAATATATTATTTGAATTATACTTACTCCAGCTGCAGACTACGGATTCTGATATCTCAAAATTTTCACAATTTATGACAATGATAATTTGTATCAACCACATTCTTTATCCTCAAGCAGGTTTAAGAAATACTATCCCTAAGCTCTGCAAACAAGATGTGTAACAATATCTTATCAGTTATTAGACATTTAGACGATAGAATTTTGATTGCAGACTCGTCAGATATCTAGACAATTTATATTGAACGAATCTACATATTAAACTGTTAGAGTGGGTTGGATAAATAGATTACTTTTTGGAGAAATTAGAGATTGGGAAAAACAGTGAGATAGTCTACGTGATAGTTGTTAGATACTATCATATTTCTAAATAAGAACTCTATTACATTAATAATAGCTTAAAATACTAACATATTTGGATAAGGAGTTCAGCCATTAAAGTGAGCACCCCAAAGTGATCGGCCAAATATACTAGTCTGTCCAGGATTAGCAGCAAAAAGATGTATTAATTATTGATGTATCTAGTATGTTTCTTTGACCATCTTTGTACTAATTCGATATACGTGTTCGATATAGACATACTATAGTGTTGACTGTAACCGTATGTATACTATTTTGTGCTTATTAAGTAAAATTGCAATTGATTCTTATGGAATTAATATTTATTTAGCAAACTACCATGAAAGCATGTTTATATATTGAAGTAAACAAGGTTGACAATCATTTGGAGTGAAAAGCATTGTGATCCATATATGATATTCTTTCCATTTATACGTCTTTCGATAAAGGAGTACGAATTTGGACGATTCACAATGTATAAACGAAGTGCGAAAATGACTGATTTCAGCAAATGTATACTTGTCCAAAACATGTATACTTTAACCCAAAAGTTAGACATGAAACGGATTGGATAACATTTCTACGATTACGTATGATAAAGTATAAGTAAACATTTTTGGTATATACTAATGCTAATATCTGTTACGTTATTTCCAAAACCAAACTTTTAACTCCTTATAAAGTCAGCTGTTGGCTTGAAACTAGACACATTTTTAATGGAAATTATAATATTATGAGAGAAATATCTAATTTTGTATGACATCATAAAATTATATTGGAAAGAGATTTGAGACAGTACTTATCTTGCTATCATCATGGGATTGATGGAATTATTCAATTAGAAAAATATCCAGATCTATTCTGTAAGAATATCTATGAGAATTTCGATAATATTTCCATAGGTTTTCCCATGGATTTTCTATGGAATCCAAATTCCCACGAAATCACTGAAATTTGTATTTACTGCAACCCTGTAACCTAACGGACACGATTCACAATAAATGTTATTTAGGAATTTTGATAAGAGAACGTCTGAATTATGAAATATACTTTCAAAACTCAAATTGTCGTCTATCAGGTATTCTCACATTTCATAATATCTACAATACATAATTGTGGAAAATCACATATTCTCTAAAATTCAATGTTATTGCAGATAGTTTCATCTCGACTACACTCTATCAAGATAAATCAGCTGATAATATTCAAGTTAACGTCTGCGAATACGATAACATTGACAATTATTTATCCATATGAATTCCCTGTAAACATTCATAACGAGTGAAAAGTACAGCAATTAATAAATTTGATACTAGTTACGCGAATTACTGAAATTAGTATTGTAGTCAGCAACTTTAAACATCTCATCTTCTCTGGCTCCTCCTGCCAATAGAGATAGCTGCACTGTTTAAATTTGCTTAAGTCGATCATGTGAGTTAGATAGAATACTTATTATTAATTAAATAACAGCTAGCCCAATCTCTTTATAGTGGTAATTATTTTATATGATATTCTCTGTAATTTTTCAGAGCTATCTCTCTCTCTTGATGCTACTACTTCTCGCCATGTTATTAAATGTTGAAACTATATGATTTTGATCTTTTTGATAACTTCAAAGAAATTAATTGGTAAAACTTTGTAGATTTTATTGATTTAATTACAAGCTAACGGATTAGTAGCTGGTTAGATACTCATACAAATGAATTAGCATATCTTCCCGAATATGAATTAGCTCTTTATACTAACGTATTAATGTATGGACAAATTTTGTATAATTTCTATTATAACTAGAATTATCACAATATTTGGCCTTTCAAGTTATAATAATTAGAAAGGACAAATATTGCTTTGAAATCTAGGTAAGGTCAGTCTCTCGTCATTATTGCAACATTTTGTGTAACAAAAATAAACTACTATAGGACAGATGGATAGTAAAATGATGTATAATAGCTGAACTTGTTGCACTAGCATGTTCTGGTATCAAATTCAACGAACATAGTTCCTTAATATCTTAATGAGATGTAGAAATAACATCCTTTCGAGTTATAAGTTAAATGTAATGTGGTGCTGAAACAAGCTTACATTACGAGTGGCTAAAGGGAGAAAGATGATTACATAATATTATATTCTCCACAAATACCGTGTTAAGTTCAAGCAGAGAGGAAACTCATTAATCTTTATCCTCCATGCTAAGACAGAGCATTCTATTGGTTTACAACATCAAAGATGTCTAACATTTGTGTGTACTCTTGTATTATGGTTGAGCAATCTACATGTATTATCGAATGTTAACATAATTAAGGTATTTTGTAACTGGACATATAGGGCAAGATATATGATCATATTAAGTTTCCCGAAGTTTCTTAAATCCAGAAAGATTCCCATGGAGGAAAAGTGCTCATTTGTTTTCAAAATACAGTCAAGCACACTGAGTCGTAGTATAAAGAGTTTAAAAGCGCCTGTCGAAAATCTCGCTCTAATACTTGCTAACTGTCCCGATTTTGGCAGGGCTCGCCTTTTTGGACATGTGATAAGGCTAATGTCCCGAATTTTTTCTTCACTCAGGTTGGTAAGTATGAATTCGCAGAATACATATAATCATGATCCGTCCGACTATAGTGCACTACAGAAAAATGTCCAGCTGACATACTAGCAGTGCAGCTAAGTGTTGTGTATTTTTGTTCTTTTCAGGGGGCACGTCCCCCCGTGTAAATGCCGCAATGTACCGGACCCGACTGATTTCGGGCTCATGGATCCGATAAATATTTCAGGATATTCCATATCATTCGCCCCTAATGTACTTCTTGTTCTATCCTCTAATCCTATAGATAAAATCTCTATCATGATTTTGTACAATATGCAAAAAAGGTGTGAAAAATATGATTATTCATATGATAAATCTGTTAAATTGTAACTTTCAGACTCTGAAAATGTACAATTCGGACTCTACGCACCCAATTACGCCTGACAACATTTGAAACCTAATCTCTAGCTTACTTTTGTATTTTACATAGAAAGGAGTGAAAATATGATTACTATCCAAAGGTTTGTGAAATATTCACTTTATAAATTTCATTATGATATTCTAATGAGCTGTAGTAAACATTGTGGAAAGAGATACCCGTAAAATCAATGAAATGTCGTATTCTAATCTAGCCAACCAGGGTAATCTGATCACATGGTCAGACCAGAACTATACAATAGTGTAATTGACTCTACTTAATAGGATCAAAACAAGTGATATAGCAAAGCTTCAATAAAACTCCATTATTAAGAGGGACTGGACTAATAAAAATGAGAATATTTACTATCATTTGATGAATGACGTTATAAATGAAATAGACCTTAAGTTACTAGATATCTAGAAGAGTATATCATATTACTTGATATCGTCTTGACCTGCCCCTACATGGCAAGCTTAACCACATTTTCGGAATTATCAGATCTTAAAATATCCTAGCAAGGAAACTAGTACATCATAATACATATTATATACTTCTATATTATACAACAGAGCAGAGGTGGAATACACAAAATTGAACTTGACCTGTTAAACTGAACGAGCAGTATAAATAGCTAAAGTTAGTAGAAATGATAAATTGACTGAATAAATCAAAATATACTTCAATTGCAGGAATGTCTATCCAATTCAATACAACTGAAATTATTTTCGACACACTTAAGAATGAAAGCAGTGAACAACTGAGCAAAGTTCTGGATACATTACACAGGAATGACATCAACAAGTTATCACCCCACGGAATGGCACCAATTCACCAAGCATGTCTGGATGGAGAGCTGGAGATGTTAGAATGTCTCCTACAACATAATGCAGACCCTTCTCTACAAGATATAGAGGGATGGACACCCCTACACATAGCAGCTGCTACTCATAACTATGAGCTGACTGTGAGATTACTATCAGAAGGAGCTGATCCCTGTATTTACAACAATGATGAAGAAACAGCTAGTGATATAGCTGAGGAAGAAGATATACTGTCTCTTCTCAATACAGCAACAATAGCATTAACTGCTAGTACAGATGGAGAGGAAGATAACAATCAGGAAGAGACAGATCTACTGGAAGCTCTTAAGAAAGCACACAAACACAACAATGTTAACAAATGGGAACAAAGTTTAAACATAAGTGAGGAAGGTAGCATTCTACATCTAGCTGCAGCATACGGTTACACCAGTCTTGTAGAGTACATCTGTGAAGAGAACGTGATAAATATGAATACACGAGACAGTGAAGGATGGACTCCTCTCCATGTAGCTAGTTACTGGCGACAAACTGATATCGTAGTCACCTTGTTGTCACATGGAGCTGATGTTAACCTCACTACAAAACTTTACAGCAAATTCACAGATTTGTAATAATTTTGGGGTAACGAGGAAATTTAATTGTATACGAACAACCTTGTAACACTTTGTATTTTATTAAGAATAACTTCAAAGATTAAATTCAAATATAACCTTGTTCAATAAAGTAATTGTCTGTGTAGGAACAATTACATTAATCACTACACATATTTAGTTATTTTACTAATTTAGGAGTTACGTACCTTCAATAGAAAATTATACTTACACCATAAGGTATACTCTTAATAACTTTAAACGATCCTTATGTGGAAGTTGCAGAGGGACCTCGAAATTTGATTTATTCTATCGTATGTGGAATTTGACTTATGGAAGCTATAAAATAAGATTAATATTTAAATATCTAAGGCCCTTTTCACATACTATTATTTTCCTATTTTTGTTTTTCTCTCGAGATAATACAAAGTTCATTATTGCAGGGTGTAGTACAGAAGGATTATTTGGGGCTAACAAATATATTGAGGAATACAAACTTTAAGTAACCTTATTCATAGGATTTAGGTAGGAGATCGTGACCCTTGCACCAAAAATGATTGCGATCACAATCACGATCATTTTTCCGATCACATTTCTGAAATTTATAAGCGCATATAGGGAGATGCTCTGTTACCTGGGGCAGTCCGTCCGTTCGGGCGGCCATGCGAAATCTACCAGTCCGATTGCCATGAAATTAGTACATACATTTTAAAATACATTTTGGGGTCTAGATTAGCACATTTTCAAATTCTGTCTGCCAAAAAAGATCGAAAATATGATCGAAAATTTCTCGGGAAAAAATGATCGCGATCTTACACTCGATCACTGTGTATAAAATGATCAGCGATCATCCTCCGATCGTCAAAAACAGATCCCGATCGTAATCATTAATTCCCATCACTGCATCTTATATTACGTCATAATTAATATGAAATTATACTTTTAGTTAATTATTTCTGATATCGTAAATGAAGTTATAATATGTTAATGATATTTCCTTAGAGTTTGTGTACTTTACTCGTTCTGTGTAATCTTGTTTCATGAGCACACTGTTTCAACTAAAGATCTCAAGATTGACCTTACCCAGTAATCATGAGTTCTTATTGCTGAATGTAAGCAAAAGATTAATTCCATACAAAATCAACAACAACACTCATTAGCTACTGAGCAGATCACTTTATATAATCAATATTAAAGATAAATAATCAACGATTAGGAACACAATTTCTCTGTTGGTCAAAACGGTTCAAGTACGCATATTGAGGGCAATTTTGTTGTATACCACATCATTGCACCGTGCATATTGCCTTGTCGCATGCAACAATATTGTAGGTAATAGTTGCATCGTGTATGGTGGGCTTAAGTGAACTGAGACGAATCAGACAACAGAAAATTCCACCTTCCAGGACCGAAAAATTCATCTATAATCATATATGAAAGTAGTTTCGCATACTCACTTGGCAGTGAGCACTATAATACTTATAAATGACAATTTAACATGTAACCACATCCGGACAAAAATAATTAACTTTCATTTTGTTCTTATTTTACTTTAAAAACCTTCAAAATCAATTTCGATCTTCTTACACGAGTAAATTTCTAGAATTAATTAACAAGTAGTCAATAGTAGATAATAAATCATTGAATCATGAAATTGTCTCGATAGATTAGTCGGAAATATGATTACTAGTACAAGTATCCCCAGGCTAAAATGGAGGTTCAATAATACCCAGAGGAAATATTAATTAATTCTATCAATATATTATATTCGCCAGATGATTGGTACAATCCTCCTTTTGGTAGAGATAACAGTTCAATATTACAAATTGATATGATAATAATCAGAACGGTGAAATCTATACTGTATTTCAATTCTAATCTGTAATGAAGTTAGAGTTGATAAGTCCAATATTATTCAGGAATATTTTGGTACAAATGAGAGGGAAAATCTAACGGTTAGTTCTCCCATGCTGTATGAACCCAAATATACCAACATAATTATCAAACATTATGTGGAAGTTCCATCAGCTGTACATCATTTCAAAGCGTGGTTTGGTCAGGCAGGAACATGTGATTGAGCAATTCTTCTATACCTAAATACAGAGTCCATCAATCAGATCCTGAATAAATTCAGCTATCTGTTAAAGTGGTTTGACGTCATAGCTATATGTACGTTTATTGAAATAGTTACCTACTTGAGAGATATGCAGTCTTTTGACATTTAGATATCATATAGCCATATACTAAAATATGATTTAACTGATATCAGAGACATCTCATGGGTCACTTCACTAGATTTGCTTATGAGTATCCATTTGCTTTGTGCATAATACTGCGAGGGAAGGATTATATGAAAACTGTTATCAGCTATTTAGGAGGATCAGGAGACATGATTCTAGTAATCATAAATTGACTTCACGCCCTGATAGTAAGGCAATCGTGACACAATTATTATTATTGGGTAATTTGAATAATATTAATTAGAGGAACTGCTGTATTACAAAATTAAAAACAGGACTCACGCATATTATGACGACATTTATTGGGGAAAATATAGATTCAAAATCGGAGAATATGAATTCTGATTTGTCGAAATAAGTTGTCCGAAATTTACAACTAATATTATTAGATGTATAGTCAATACAGCAAAATAAATAAGGATAGCATCAGTTTGGCTAATTATCATAGCTAATAAGCATTGACTATTGAATATTCGTGAATAAATTGAATTATATTTGTGACAGCAGTAAGTGATAGAGTTTCATCAAGAGATGAAATCGTAAAAATATAATCGTTACTTCCTTTAAAGGTATACAAGTCCAGACTAGATCATGAAAATATTTAATCTACCAACCAAATTTATTTCGCTAAACGGACATTTCGTAATATGTGCACACTCCTTACAAACACTCCTTACAAACACTCCTTACAAACACTCCTTACAAACACTCCTTACAAACTTGATGTATAAACCAAACAAATCAATACTATCACAATTCATAAATATATTAATTTGCAATAATATAAATATTATTATTGTTTAGTGTAAACAATGATATGAAATCTTTGTTTTCCTAACTTACCATAATACAATTATTAATGAACTAATCGCAGGTATAATTAATACGCGATATTACGTCAGTAGAATATTTTCACAATCGTGTGCGGAAATCTCTACAGTGAAATAGAACAACTAAACGTGAGTGTATGTTTTTCTTAATTGCTTTTCAGGGTTCAAGTTGTCAGTAGCATTGTCAGTATGCATGATGTATATTGTCAGCCATATTAATTATTAGGTCTTACAAGAATACAGATATTCCCCGAAACAGGAATTACATTTCCAAGTAACCCAACGTTTTACTATTATATTAAGGTGAGCTGAGCAAGAAATGACAAGTAAGCAAGCGTTTGTGTGAGTTTCTGAATAGAATTCTGAATAAGACTATTTAGAAAAACCATGAAACATAAATTATTTGTTTAGTTGAAATTAAATAAGAGCTACGGTGTTGTGACATTCAAATTAGGACGACTCCATCTTCCGGTCCATTTTTCATAAATTGAGTACGTGAAATGGCCTTCCTTTCAGATGGGACAACGTACTATGATTCCGAAAATAAATACGCAATATTATAATATAATTAAAAGTCTTAATAATACTATTAACATATACCAAACTGAAACGGAAATTACTTGACATTAAGATGCAATTCGAATGTTACTCTAATGTTATCTACTATTGATCTCAAAGTATCAGATAGAGACAATTCAATATTCGTAGACAATTATAATTTCACATATCTTTATTAAGATCATTAACTCAATAAAAGCTGTGACGTACACAATGTGCTAAATAATCAAGTAATTAACCAACGCACTTATCACGCGTAATATTTGTAATCATAAATACTATTTCATGGCAAATAGGCTATGAGACATACTAGGGCCAAGATAATACAGTAATCATAATTCTGGATATGATTATATTTTAATAATATAGATTAATAAATATTGTCATTTTGGAATCCTATGACATTTTGCTCATGGAATGTTCCCTCATTCAACTTTGTTATATTAACTTATAATTCAAACTATTTCCCATGTTTATTTAAAGCGAACATCGTGAAACAAAAAATCAGTAGAATTTCCATGAAGAATTTTCAGCAGAAATGCCTTTTTCCGCTGTATTATGCAAACTAGTTTATAAGAGACATCTGGCAAGAAGAAATGTGCTCATGTTGTATACGTATAAAACATACATTTAGGAGTGCACGTAGGATTGTTATGAACAGGCACATACCTGCTATCAGTAACATACAAACATTATTCCTAGCAAAATTGTTTCCTATTCATTAGTTATACTTACAATTATCAGCAAAAATATATTATTAATTCAGCAATCTCACGTATATGTATGTATAATCATTTCTATGTAATAATCTATAAAAGTTTACTACCTATATAGTGCCATAATTATTGCCATATGTTTGATAAAATTCGATGAATCATAAATTCTTAGAAGCACTTAGCACCTCACTTCATCATTTTATTTATCAATCGTATTTACATAATATTAGCAATTCATTATCGTCATTACGTTGAATATTAATATGAATCAAATTTTGCCCAGATCTTAATTAATTAGAATATGTTATCTTGTGAGGTTAATAATGATATTTGTGTCTAGAAATGCTTGAGGATAAAACGTATTATAGTGAAAGGTAGATATCTATTTTTATCATGATCAAGTTTGGCATTTCACGATTAAACTATATTTGGTAAATGCGTATTGTATATGTAAGTAATAAGCATTCCTTACTGCAAACCTACCTACCTCATTGTATCTGTACATTCTAGCAATAAAATACTAATTATACTCTAAGAGTACTGGATAATGTTTCTTCAAAGATACGATAATTACTGTTACTCTCACCCCCAGAAGCTAAGATCGTTTGATATTATAAAATGCTTTGACAGTTGTGTATAAGTATAATTGTATTGACACAATAACTAGTCTGAACCAGGAGAGTTAACATATGATGAGACTTCAGTCTCGTAAAGTACCATATGCTATATACTAGTGTATTCAACAAAATAACAATCAAACAGAGCGATGGTTATAGATATTTCGAATTTGAGTTTAGAGATTATTTCATTACTTTAATCAGCTTAAAGGAGGATTAAATAAACACTTACTAGTTCCCCTTCAATGATTTTCAATATCTATTACGTCGGTTCTACTTCCTCCAATAGGAATATGAAATTTGCAAGACTTCTGGTGTATGTATTAACCAGAGTACCGCATTTCTTATTGATTCTATTACCAAAGCATTTAGCTGTGGAAGGAAGTAGGTATGCTAGAACTGTATACTTCCAATTGATGTGTGTTGTTTAAGCAAGATTCTTACACATGATGTTGTCTGGTATAATAGTTTAGCATACGATGATAGACTTGAAGGCTAGTACAATATATTACAATTTCCAAGTAATCATATTTAATTGCAAATACCGCATTTTGTAAGAATATTAAACTGCCTTTTTTTGAGAGAATTTATAAATTAGACATTCTTTTGTTTCTTATAAGATGACATCATATACTGGTTGAAGGTTAATTTGTGTAAAATACATAATGTTGAGATTGTGTTCTAATAGTTAAGTTATAGGGACACAAGTGAAGTAGCAATATATTTATTTAACCAAAAACTTGTTGGAGAGAAGTTGTTGGCATTTAAAACAACCCACTTTAAATATTTAAGTTTAAAAGTGTGTGTTTGAATAGCCATAATAATTAATATATATAGCAGATATCGGTTATAAGAACATGGTCGAGAATTGGACTACATACCGGTTATGCTTTTATAGCCGGTATGTAGTATATAGTGGATACAGGTTACGAGAAAACTTAAACACATTTGGATGTAGGAATCATATTATAGAAAACAGTTCTCATATATATTTTGTATTTTTGGCTGATTCTACAAACATATCGGTAATGAGAACCAATTTTACTACTATTCTAAGAGTGGTCTTATAACTGGCATAATTATATTGGGGTAGTAGCAACCGTATTCCAGTATAATGTTCTTATAACCGGTTTAAATTCTGTGGAGTTTAATACAAAAGATTCCGAATTCAAGTCAAGGTTCTTATGACCGGTGTTCTTATATCAGGCATCTATTGTATTAGAGAAAAAATAGTCTATCTATTCGTTTCATTTAGAAGTGCCACGATAGCTGAGAGAGAGAGAGAGATGATTTCATACCATCATAATGCGTGTGTAAGTCTATTGAGTAGTACATTTGCATAATTCTGAAGTTTAAACATAAGCTCTGGTGCGTAGATGTGATGGGTTGTTAATTAGGCCGTAATCTATATTAGTATAGGATGAAATGGAATTGTAATATGTCAAACCCTACCAGATTATTAATATCCGTTAGTTAGACAATACATTTAATATATCTCTTTCATTATATTTACGTCAAATAATTTGTACAATTAATTTATCAGAGATTGTGTGGGAGTTTTAACACCAAAGTGATTTCTATGTTGTGACTAGTAAATTTAGAATGTATTATTCTTCTCATTTTCAGTGATTTGTTCATCTCTTAATATGAAAATGCAACGTATTCGGGTTCAAGTTACAAATATATTAGCAAATATATAGTTCTAGTCTAATGGTATAATTGTTATGTCAGATGATTGAAGGTGATAAGATAATATTGTACTTAAACGTCGGAACTTTCAATGTAAATTATAGGAAGAACAAATGATGCAAAATATTGGATATTATAATTGTAAAGTACTGTCAGGGACGCGTACTATTCTATCACATTATTACTCTATCGTGTGTGTGTATATTGTACAAATTGGTAGAACAGACGGCGGTTGCTTGTTTCATATTATTAGAAGAATTTTGCTATTTGGGATTTGGTGTATCTTTAATAAGGCTCTACTATTCACTATCTCAAATATCTACTGTAATTATATTCAATATTATTCCTTCGGAGTAATTCAACTGACAATCGAAGGTCTTATACATTATCCTAATAATTGTTCATTAACGAAGTACTGTAAATGTAATCTAGAATTTAGCATCAATAGTCCAAATAGTTGTATCTTAGGTCAATGATTTATCTTATCAAACCTTACTATCCGAATACTTTTTATGCAAAGATTCCTATGTTTCGATAGTACCCATTTTGGTAAAATCTATATTTATCTTGATTACAGGTCTAATTCGGTCGATATATCATTCACAATACTCAGGTTTATATCATCATAGCAGATAAGTTTATTTCTGGAATAGGATTAAAGTTCATAAACGGATTACTGATGAAGAAGAGCTAAGATAATTCTTAGTGCACTAACGGTGACAATTCAACTGTGAGTAATGATCTTATTTTGTGGAATTTCGACCCTATGTTTAAGTGTTATCTACTGTGAAGATAATTAACATGGCTTATACATGATGATGAAGACATGATGAAATCTGTGAATTGAAAGAATTGTAGAATCCTAAGTCTTCAATTGAGTCATTAAATATAAAGAACTATGGATAAGTGAGTATATTAGACAGGGAGTATGACTCTTATGTATACAGAGACATTCGTGTACAAAGCTAGTGCGACGTTTGTTATAAATATATGGTACACAAAAGTCGTGATGATTGTACACAAGCGTCGCAGTGGCAAAGATGCCAACTCTCACGGTTATCCAGCGATTTCATGGATTTCTAGCTCCATTTAAATGTACTTCTGAAAGTTTTCCAAATCAATAAAGTCTCACCCTTTCTCAAGGGTAGTCTCACAAATTTTCAGACGGATTCTAACGGATCCTTGAGATGGAAGTTGGCATCTATGCATTAGCATTGTCTAAGTATGACATTAGTGAAATAGTTAGCTAAAATCACATAGTCACCAAGCATAACCAATACTCTTAACTAATCCTATCAAACCCAATTCACCAAGTAAATATCGACTTTAAATATCCAAATTTACAACAAGGAGATGGTTAGACATCCAGGAGCAATATTGACACTAATCAAATGTAAAAAGCTAGTGTGACGTTTGTGTACAGATATATTTGTACACAAATGTCTCCCTCCGAGTAGACGGGTCTAAAGGTTATACAACCTGTGTGAAATGTTCTAAAGATTTTCAACTTTCAAGACCTGTTAAAATTCTACTACGAACAAATACATAATAGTATATTACACATTTTGGCAGTCTTTTCATCTTTTGTACAACTTTCGAAAAAATGTACTCCTAGATCCTATATTATTGTTTAAAGCATTTCTCTAATCCGAACGAATTATTTTTGCAATTGGAGTACTACTTCAAATTATCGTCCCCACGAGGAGTTAATATACTCCCTAGCGGCCTCGCAGAAACGTGTAGCAAAAGCAGAGGTAACTACAAATTTATGTTACCGATATTGTAGACTCCGCTGAATAGGGTCACATCGGGATCAGGCCTGTTTGACCAGATTAAGCGGAATAAAGGTGTTGGCCCGATTAACCGGAGTAACACTGCACTATTTGTATGGTCCTGTTTCTGGCAAAGTGGCCTGACTAACCAGTGGCTCTATTAGCGGAGTTTACCGTATTATCATAAATCAAATACCCTGGCTACTGTAAAAACGTGAATGTAACAAATATTGATTTTAATAACTTGAACTATTAATTAGAATCTAAAAGTGACGACAAATAATAATAATGGAAAAAGCTTGTCTATAAGAAATATAAGGTTTATTCTGGATATTTAGGATACCAAGGTTCATGATTAAAGTTTGGAAATATTAGTCTAATTTCCCTTCTCACATCATCTTGAGTATCTGAACAATGTATTGCATTCATAGTCTCATTAGAAGCAAAACGTGCTCGCAGAGAATTCTCCCTACAACCTTCTTTGCCTTTCACTAAAATACTAAAATCTTCTATAGCATTATGTTTAGATAAAATACATGCAATAACTGGACCGGTTATAATGTATCGAATACATCTTTTGAAATAGAATTTTGATCTTTTTGGATAATAGAATCTCTTCGCTTGAGCCGGGGAAAACTGAAATGTACGCTGTTGTACAATTTCAAAACCTTCATTATGTATTCTCTCAAATACTGCTTCTGTTTTTAATCGCATTTGGACTATTTCTGGTTTTAATATTGCCAGTGTTATTTGCTTTATTTTGTTTGTACTCATTTCTCTAATAAAAATACACACTGGTACATAAATGTGTTTGCATATAGACGTGTACGTATGACTCAGGGATAAGAATTAAAACATTGTGGCGAACACTTAATTTGAGAACAACATAAACCACTGAGATCAACACTCAGCCTGAAGTATAGTCGGTACAGTAATATCTACTCCATGGCTCTGCAATATGGGAATCTCATATAAATGTATTGTATGTACAAGTTTTGAAACGGTAAATGATATTTTACTGCTCGTAAAAAGTGTTCTAAAATTTGTATAACTGAAATTTGAATTTTGACAACATAGCTTAATATTCTGAGTAAACACTCGGATTTTTCTATTATCAATATTATACAAACAAGATATCAATATTATATATGTTATAGGAGAGCAGAGATTACAAACATACAAAATATAAATAACAAAAAGTAAATGTCAAATGTCTATCAAGTTTTAGTTACAACATTTACCCCCTGCCTCATCAAGATTGACATTAGGATCAACATTAGTGTTGGGTTCTCTGGGATGGTTGGGCTTTTTGTTAACCATTTCCATAACACTGTGTGCCATATTTATAAACACTTTATCCACAGAATTCTTTACTTTGAGATCGTACTCCAGATAACTCATTTGCTCTGATTCAGCAAACTGGGTGGCTTTGTCCGTTTGTACTTGCCGCTCGTAGTCATAACAACCTGTTACGTTACCAACAACGATCTTTGGAATGTTTGGATTTTTAACATGTTCATCAGCTTCCTTCATCCAATACTGAATAGAATTGAATGAGAGCTCATCTTTTACATCAAATACCATGATGATACCATGCGCGCCTCTGTAAAACGATGACGTCATAGATCTGAATCTCTCCAACCCAGCTGTATCCCATAAATGAAGTTTTATTCGCTTCCCATCCAATTCAATAGGCTTTACTTTAAAGTCAATTCCACCTACTGTTGTGTTGTCAGCTCCAGTAGTTTTACCATCGTTGATATAAGTTGATAGAAGTTGAGTTTTACCTGAACTAGCTTCGCCTAATAGTAATATTTTGAAAAGTTGGTTGTATGAACTAGTTGCCATCTTCGCTATTAATTAAATAATTAAATGAATTCTTTATAAATACTAACTAGTTATGATTGCTTCTAATCTCACTCTCAAATACCAGATGGAAACCTGGTTGTTATGTGAAGCTTGATTAGAGTGAAGGTAAAAACAGTTGACTTCATGTGATTTATGATTTGTTATCGTTTACATACGAATATTAATTAGTGGATATTTCTCATCTTGTGCAAACATTGAATTAGTAGAATCATTATGATTCAATAATCGTCAAAGAGCAGTTCAAGCAGTACAGTGTAAATCAAAATAGTAGTGGCTAGTTACAAAATTAGATTTGCAAGAAATCTCGTGTTTTTGTAGGATTCTCTTAAATATATATCGAGTTTGTGAATATAATAAATTCGCATAAAATATAATAAATAGGTAAAAGCCTAATACGTACATGATGCGTAAAAGTGATGAAATCGAATAAAGTGTGGTTGCTTTTGTAAAACTAATTATTGGGTTTGATGGTTGCAGTTGAATCGAGTTTAACTTCCATTCTTCCAACCCTTTTATTAAGTGTATCAACTGAAGCAGCTACATTCGAAATATTTTCATTTAGCGCGAATAATAAATTCTCGAATCGAGTTGCGGACAAGGCTTGTTCATCTTCTACTTCATGGTGTGCTTGACGGCCTTTTGAATGTTTAACAAATTCCTCTAAGGTATCATTCATTCCATTTACCTTTGATAGAATGTTAAGAGTTGCCAATTTAATCGCGCGCTCTCCACCTGAATCAGCTGCTCCTTCATCAAAATTTTCAATAAGAGGTGAACATTTATCATGAATACGATTATAATAGTATTTCAAAAATTGGTATGGTAGCTTTTTCTCTGTGCTTAGAAGTAAACGGGCTTTTTCCATTATAGCGGTTGCCTGTGAATTGTCATAGATAGTTTGAAAGGTATTTGACAATAATGCAATGAAAAGATTCAAACTTACGATACTGACAATTGCAATATACGTACCAACGATGAAATACGTCATCCATTCGTCTTGATCCCTGATTATATGGAATGGATAATCATCTACAACTATCATGCGAAATACAGTGAAAACGGTAGATGGAAATGAATGTAAATCTTCATTCAAAGATCGAAATAAAATCCAAAAACCAAGTGAATAGGGAATGACCAAGGTCACGATGAATATGAGAAATCGAAAAATATCCGACTTGAGGTATATCAAAATTGCAATGAACCAGCCAATAAATTCAAAAGGACGTAAATATTTTAGCAAACGAAACCAGATTAATATCAGTGTGATAACAGAAATCCTAGCATGCCATTCTGCCAAAATGGTTGAGTGAGCAGCAATATCTACAATATGTGTAACTGCTGTAGCTGTCATTAAAAAGTAAGCAAGCCAATCTATGTAATTCCAAAAATCGCCGATATAAGGGTTTTTAAGTCGGTTCAAATCTTTCATCAAAGATTTTATATGTTCATGCTCTGTGGTTAAGTAATCTGGAAATGACTTTTTATCTTTCTTATAAATAATATTCATTTTCTTGGCAAAATGTCGTTCTTCTGAGATATCCTTGGTTAGTTCAGTGATTTCTTCAACAATTTGAAAAAACAGAAAAGCGAAGCAAAGAAAACCAACGACAATTCTCCAAATATCTGTCGGTAGATTATATATGTATTTCTCCTGTTTAGGAGGATGAATAGCAAACAGCGACCAAAAAGTCAAATTGATTAGATAGAAAATAAGCTGAAAAATAGCAAAAGCTCTTCCATACATTCTCCATTTAACTTTTAGTAATTTCCTGAATATTGGATGTAATACCAGCTCAAAACGTTTGAATTGCACTATAGAATCAAGTGGAGTACGAGTAACATCCAAATTAGTCTTCTTTTCAAGCAATTGTAAATAAAACAGCTGTTTGCGACTGAGTACATCTGTGACGTAGAATTGGTCTAGAGCTATGTTAGACACGAATGACATTTTCTCAATCATCTGTACCATACAGAATTGATCATATGAATCAAAAGTTGCTGCGTATGATAAAGAATGTTCTAGAAGATATCTAGCAGATGTACTTCTCTCATATTGTGTAGCTAGATGTAATGCTGTTCTTCCTTGATAATCACGTGACTCAAGCCATTCCCTGAACGCACTCTCCCTGTCAGGGTCACTAGATAGAGAAATCTTCATGTAATGCACTAGTTCTATTATGACGTCATTCGTATCACTTAATGCTGCTATATGTAAAGGAGATAATAACATTCTATCAGTTCTGTAGTGTAACAGTTTATAACTAAGTTTACATAGCAAGCTAATAATGTCAGGACGATTCTCAATACAAGCTAAGTGTAGAGCTGTCCAACCCCAATAATCTACGGTCTCTATCTTGGCTCCATTGTCGATTAGCCAATGGGTAACAGATAGAGGGAACTTTATCACGGATTGGTGAAGAGGGGTAAGACCTTTGTCGGTACACGCGTTTACGTCCGCACCCATGGCGAGGAGACGATCTAACTCTGATAGATCAACTTCCGACTGGTTTGATTGAGATTGTAAATGAGCTAAATAGTTCATAATCTTTTGTCGATTGCATTTCTCTATAAGTTCTACACTTACACCGGGTTCTACTGGAGAACTACACTGAGAATTATTATCAATATTAAAGGAAATTGGCTCTAGGAGAGAAGAGAAATCGAAAATAGTTTCTTGTCTCATTTTAGCAAGTGAACTGCCTCGTTTTCTGGATACAGGTGCTTTAGAGTACTCAATGGTAGGACCGTCATCATCAAAATGGTTGATAGAAGTAGAGGAATATGCTTCTCTTATTAGAGGAGTGCGTTCTGTGGTTTCTGGCGAAACTTTGTTATTTGGCATTTCTAGCATATTGTGAATAAATGAATAAACTACTGTGAGTATACTCTAGTTACTACTAACACGCAGGGGCGGATTGGGGAATTCAAACGGCCCCCTGGCAAAAGTTCTAAACAAATTATGATCTTAAACTCACCAGCCCACCAGCATGGACGTAGCAGCAACAGGATTTTTGAGGTGGCACAGTCTCTAAAATCTATCTAATTTCCCAGAATCCCTTGTTATAATCAATGTATTCAATAGTTTTTGGTCCCCTGGCGCTACGCCCATCAGCCTATATTGTCACAGGCCCATCGGGCATTTGCCCGGTGGTATTAAGATTAATCCAGAAATGCCTAAAATTATTACTATAGTAACCATATCGAGCAAGTCAAAAACATAATTTATCCTAATTATTTTTAGAAAATGCTTGTACATTATTTTTGGCCCTTCAGCTAATCCTAAAAGGATAAATTGCTTAAAATATAATTTTAAATAAAGCTCGTATATGGACAAGATTAGATGCAAAATTACGATCCAAATCCATAAGGAATTTCTTTATCAAAAGGTGTCAAAGCGAGCACTTTGAATCTTTCACCCATGTACTTTTTACTTGTCAAGTATTCATAGCTTTTAATATGAATATTTTTCTGTGCTTTGTTAACAGAATTCTTTAGTAATGTTGCAATTCTCTCTCTAATACCCATTCTATGTAAGAATATATTCTGTGTAACAGGTCCATATACTGTAACGTATTTATTTGCAATATCTTTTAATGAACCGAAATTTACATCTGCAGTCAAATCAGCTGTTCCAGGATCAAGTAACACATGCCATTCTTTATGTTTTTTAAAACCACGCAGTGTGAAATTTCGCGATTCTACATCACCGTAGTCAACAAAAATGCAAGAACCAACCTGACTATCCTTCAAATATCTACTTATATGTTCTGTTATAGCAATTGATAAGGGATTAATTTCAACCTTTTCAAAAGTAGAATTCTTAAATAAATGAGAATACACAGCTAATGATGTTGTATTATACTTAGGAGCTATAAATCTAAGATCGTTATCTTCTCTATCAATCATTATTTCTTTCCATTTACCTTCAGTTCTCACAAACTGGTGAATAGGGAGAGCATCGAAGAATTCGTTAGCTACGAAATAGCTAGGTGCTTGGGGCATATCCTTGACAGAACTGTACCAAAATAAAGGTATACCATTTCCTGTGAAACCTGATTGAATACACAAATCAGGTTTATTCGTATTTTCTGTTTTACATAATCTATTGTATTGTACTTTAGTGAGAAGTTGACTAGTTTCTATCAAGTTTATACAACCAAATTGGCTATGTACTTTCAATTGAGATATTACCCTGATTATATCATCAGTGAGAGTACCGTTACCTGGACCTAGCTCTACTATTTGTGCCTCTTTAGGTCTACCTTGTTTTATCCATTCAGAAACCAACCAAACACCAACCAGCTCTCCGAATACCTGTGATACCTCTGGTGACGTAACGAAATCCCCTCTCGCTCCGATATTTGGATGAGACGAATAGTAGCCATATCGGGGTGTGTTCAAAGCTTCCTGCATATACTCAAATATTGTTATAGGTCCTGTTGCTTTAATTTTCGAAATAATTTTCGACTTTAAATCTGTTTGTAATTGTCTAACATTTAGCTGTAGAACTTTATCACTATGTGGTTGTATTGTATTCCGAATAAGTCCATGTTTAGATATTAGATTCTTGAAAAACATAAATGATTGATAAACGTTCTAAGAATCAAATGATGCAATACTAATTAAACCGAGACTACCCTACGTGTGTAGAATATTCTTATCGTAATTAACAAAACACATATCTTGCTTCGTAATCTAAATATCTTAATTTAGTAAATTAGCATACATAAATCTGCGTAATTACAAAAATATGTTGAATATCAAAGAAATATACAATAGAATTCACCCCGGTGGTTACAAGTATCAATAAATGGATTTTCAAATGATGTTATAAAGAAAGAATTTAGATAATTGAACTGTCAGAATATGGCAAGGCTAGTTGCTAGTGGTTGAACATTACATACGTAAGTAATTGGTAAATGCTAGGAGAACATTTATAAATACAGATTTTGTAAAGAATTAATATTCACTGGAGCTTGATATGCAATACATTTCTGCGCTTTTCATTCTCTCTACAATACAGCTAACGGCTGCGTGTACATTACAATGTTTACAGTTTCAGCATATTAACGGAGATTACCATGCTAGCTGTGGCTTCACAACAATCGGGAATGCGAGTAAATGCGAGCTTACGGAATTCAATGATGTACTTTTCGATGCAAATATTACTCCGTTAATTAAAGTTGTAACCATTCAACTGAATTTTAGAGAAGATGTGACACGAGTAGATCTCCGATTAACGTCTGTACCATTACAGAAAATTCTTGTAGAAGTAGAGAAAGAGAATTTTAATATCACGATACTTTATCTAGTAGGGAAATTCGAAATACCAGGAAGGAATTGGTTCAAAAACTTCCCAAACATTAAATTATTAGTACTTCAAAGCGCATTCTTCCCTACAGGAATGCCCATATTCACAGACTTGAAACAAGTAACCAGGATATACAGTGATAAAACAGAGATAGGAGGGAGTAATCTCGTGATTGGGGAAGATTTCGTGAGTAGACTACATAGCCTAGATTACCTCTACTTCAGGACAGAACGAACTAGCCTTTTAAGGACTGACAACAATGCTAATATATTCAGAGAATTAACAGCTCTAAGTTACTTAAATCTCTACAGAATATCATTCAGTAATGTAAACCCGAATATCCTGGAAGAAATGGTTAATCTCAAAGCATTTCTTTCGGTTTCAGCGGAAATATCTGATTTAACGTTTCTCGAACATCCACTAGTGAAATACATTGAGGAAATTAACCTTGCATTTAACCGAGTATATTTCATCAACGTTTTCGGGAGATTCAGTAGATTAACAAAATTAGCGCTTTACAGTAACGAAGTTACAAATCTTGTCAGGTCAGATTTTATGGGAATGAAAGGATTGAAAGAACTTGATTTACAAAGCAATAGAGTTAGAGACATGAATGATGACGTATTCCATGAGTTAAGAGATGTTGAAAAGATGAACTTAATATCAAACCAAATAACAACAATATCTTCCAAACAATTCGAACATTTGATGCAACTCAGTCTTGTAAGTTTGGATGATAATCTCTTAATTTGTGACTGTAAGCTAAAATGGATTGCAGAAATTAACTCACAATACGGAATCGAGTTCGAAGGAGAATGCATTGACTCTGTAAACGCTGGGAAACCAATTATAGACCCCACCAATTACGTCACGTGTACGGAAACTTTGTCGCTTGAATGTTTCAACCGTTCAATCACGTGTAGACCAAACTCTCGCTGTGTCAGTTTTGAAACAACATACACTTGTGTGTGTATAGACGGATATGAGGAAATGAATGGAGAATGTATTGATATAAATGAGTGTGCTAGCGGCAATACAGAGTGTCAGCACAACTGTACTAATCTACCGGGTACTTATGAGTGCTGTGCACCTGGGTTAAAGTTGGATCATACAGATACGTGTATTGATCAAGATGAATGTTTGGTTGGTATCGATGGGTGTAGTCAAGAATGTGTGAATACAGCCGGTTCATATTTTTGTGAGTGTAGAGAGGGTTTTGAGCTGTTGAATGATTCTGTGACCTGTGTAGACATTGATGAGTGTTCTCAATCAGATAATGGATGTGTTTATAGTTGTGCTAACGAGGTAGGATCTTACCAATGCCTTTGTCCAATTGGATATCTGCTAGATGGTATGACTTGTTATGACGCGAATAATTGTACTTTTGAACATACAGAATGCCAGAGGTATTGCAGTGGGCTTGATGGAGCATTTGTGTGTGTTTGTGACGTAGGATTTGTCTATAGTGTTGTTGATGGGATGCAACGTTGTGTAGATATTGACGAGTGTCAAAACCCGCAATTGTGTAACCAAGGCTGTCAGAATACACAAGGAAGCTATGCATGTCTATGTGATGCAGGGAGTAAATATATTCATGAAAATCAAACCTGTGTTGATATAGATGAGTGTAGTGAGGGAATAGATAATTGTAACTCTTTAGAAATATGTATAAATGTAGAAGATTCGTATAACTGTGCATGTGTACATGAGTATATTGTAGAGGGAACAGATCAGTGTGGAATTCTACCTAGTTATGCAATATACACGATAGTAGGTGGTGTTATAGCTATTATCATTACAATTGCAATGGTTATGTCCATAATTTGTTGTATCGTGATGTTCAATCGTAAGAGACGTATGAGGAGAATAGAGAAGATGAATAAAGCTATTTATAAAGAAGTTAGTCTACAGAAAGCAGCTAGACACACTACAGCATATGATCCTGTTACCTACCTAGATAACGGAGAAAAGGATGAGTCTAGACCATCTACAGCTGCAGAATATGAGAGAATGAATGAATGCCATATTTATGATTCCATTAGGAATATTAATGAGAATAATGAGAGTATAGATAGTGGAACTAAGCTTGTGAACTCATTTCATTAGCTGTATTTAGGCCTTAGTAATCTGTAAATGTAGATACATGAGTTATGTTTGTTTGTTTGTACATTAACATTTACAGTATAGTCCATATATAAACAACAGTCACCTCCCGTTATACCGAACACGGCAAGGATATACCGAAATCTGAAATTGTACAAACATGGTCCCAAACTCTCAAAGTAACATGAAATTTATTGGTTAGAGCGAGCTCAGCTGATATCGAAGCAATTATTGTGGTCTCTTGAGCTTCGATGTAGCAGGAGTTGACTGCAATAATATAATTTAAAATATACACCAAAAATTACACTACAATTTGGTAAACTTTGCAATAAAGAATCCAATAGTATCTTCCATAGAATTAGATACTGATTCATTGTAAATTGTAGGACCAAATCTTCTAACTTTCTCCACAGAGCTCTGATCCAATCCATACCCCAGTAGCCCATTCCTACCCATAATCACACCCGCATCAATAAGTATTATTTCTGGCCATTTCCCTAACACCCAAGCTACATTTTCCTCGTTTTCTAACGGATTAATAGAACAAGTTGAATATACCATATAGCCCCCTATCTTTAACAGGCGTACTGCTTGAGAGAGGAATTGTCTCTGATACTCATTACAAGATTTTAGTTCTGACATAAAACATTGTGGTCTGTGACCTAGACCGCTACAAGGTGCATCTACTAATATTTTATCAAAACTTTCTGGTGGATAAGGCGGTAGAGAATCCATTGTTATTTCCAAAACTGGTTTTTTAATATCACAAGATTTGGTAGAATCGAATTTTATAGTTTTGATACAATTTAGTTGAAAATTGCTAACATTTGCTTGTAATACATCTACTCTACTCTGTTTGCAATCTAATGCAATGATAATTCCTTTACCCAACATTTTGAGTGCGGAATGTATCGCCTTACCTCCAGGAGCTGCACACATATCCAATATGACGTTACCTGGTTTTGGTGCTAATGATTCGGCGACTAACATTGATGGGAAGTTTTGTAGGTAAATTGTATCTAACATTAAATTATTTAAACTTGGCGTTTTGTAAATAGGCTCTGTCATTTCAATAGCAAGTCCTTTCTTTACGCCTTCTCCTTTAAAAATCTCCCTACCCATTTTAAGAACTCCATTTCCTAGAAAAACGAGTGTAAATTTATCTTTTTGTATTTGTGTCATACCGCGTGTACATTTCCCTTCTACATCACAGAACACTGAAACGATATTTCCAATATTAACCACATTACTAATCGCCATTATACCTGGCGCATACACATCTGCACCTCTTAAAACAGCCATACCACACTTGTATTCTACTACAATATGTACTGTTGATTCACAGTGTATTTGGGTTGGATTTCCAATTTGACTTTTCATTAAAATACATTCTGGTACTGAAGGAGATAGTTCAATCGAGTATTCGTATTTAGTTAGTTTTTGCAGTTGAGCTATCGTATAATCTCTTGAAGTTAATAATGTATTAGTTAGTATGGTAGTGTGTATGGGAGGTGTTGATAGTTGTTGGAGAAAATGAGTGAATACTTCTGAGATATTTGATTCTTCTAAATTGTGTTGTTTTAACGTGTGTTGAGTGTAGAGAAGTTTCTTTAAATATTCAGCAAAATCGTGTGTTACTTTAGCAGGAGGTAGAAGTGATAGTTTACTTGCCATTGAAAATTCTTAGCTGTATCTACAACTAATTCAGTACGTAAAATTAAATCTTAAAGCATCTTCAATTTGAAGTATACGTATACACAATTGTTTTTCCTATATCGCTTTAGTATTACGTAATGATTTTAGCATTACATAATGATATTTTGGCTCGCTTGCAAAGCTGTCTTCTTTACAAACAACACAAAAGACCATTGCAACAGTATTTCATATTTTGTGTTTGTCCCAAACCTTCTAAACCAACAACAGACCCCTGCTCAATTTTCTTTTGAGTCTATTTTCTTGATTTGAAGTAGATTTTCAGCATTATAAATAGCGTAGGGAGATCCGTCCTATATACCATCGAGCAATAGTGATGAGTATGAAGTCCGCGATGCTAAATGCTCACAAGTGTTCATATCAAGTGCTGATGTCCCCATATGCCTAAATGCCCAAATTGATTGGCCTATTGGCCAATCATTTGAGGACTCAGAACAGACAAACCTCACAGCATAGCATTTTGCAAACCTACCTTGAAAAGTTCTCGTGATCAGGAAAACCCTGTATATCAAGAAGATGAAGTTCAGGGACAATCGATTTATGGTGAAGTCAAGTAAGACAGCAGCAAGTTTGTTCTTACAAAATATAAATTATACCCAAATTTCAATATTGTAAATTACGTATGAAAACAATAATAAGTGATTTAATAACTAATAATAAATCAAAATAAATTTCGATCATTTCCACCCTGAAGAGTATATATCAAGAGGTCTCCGTTTCCTAGATGCAGTTTTGAGTTGTTCAGCTAGTCTCATATCTCTATGCTTCACAACTAACACACTAACTTTATAGAATAACCTCTTCCCTTCTACATGGAGATGATTAAGCCTACCAGTACGTCCAACTCTGTGTAAGTAGTCCAAAGGTCGGCTTGGGAAGTCAAACATAATCACATGCCTAACGTAGATAGTATCAATACCTCGTGACGTAATATCAGTACTGATAAGTATGTTATCTTCTTCAGATTGGAATTTATTAATAATAGAGTGTCTTTCGTCATCAGGCATATCTCCATGCAGTTTCATAACATTAAAATTGTTAGTCGTTAAATGATGGTATAACCATTCAACAGAAACTATTGTGTTACAGAAAATTAGTGTTTTTAATCGCGTATTATTTTTAAGCACGTTTAATATGGTATCTTCCTTTTCTCCAGGCAAACAGCGATGGAATCTTTGCTCTACATGAGGGAGAACTTTATGTAAACCGTCTGAGCGAATGAATTCCATATTTGGCATGTGTGTAAGTATTTCCTTTTTTAGCTCAGGAGCAAGTGAAGCACCTGCTACGATCGCCTGTACACCTTCCTCTGAATCTGATGTACTACGAATGTTCAGGGACTTAAGAATGAAATAGTTAATACCACGAAACGACCTGTCAAATAGCGTATCTAACTCGTCAAATACAACATAAGATACATCATTCAAGCTTATTGTTTTGTATTTTCTATGTAGGAATAGAGTCATCGGAGTACTTATAAGAATGTCAAAAGGTGTTTGGATTGAGGATTTAAGTTTCGCACCTGCCATGCCTTTATAAATTGCAATAGGACGAAGTTTCGCGACATGTGAGAGAGATTTCGCGACAGCCAACACCTGTACGCACAACTCAGCTGTTGGCAAAAGGATGATAGCACGAGGTCGTGTCTTCTTGGAATGTATTTTAAGTATAGTTTCTTCCTGTTTCAAAAGATGATATATCGGAGCAAGATATGTAATAGTTTTTCCTGAACCAGTTTCTGCAGCTAAACACACATTTTCACCCTCAACGATTTTAGGTATCGCCAAAGCTTGTATTTGGCTAGGCTGGGTAATATCAATATTGGTGAGAGCATCTACAACATCAGTTCTTAAATTGAGCTCACTGAATGTCTTTGGCAATTCTTTCTTGAATCTTTTATTATTAACAGTCATTTGTTTTGATGTAAGTGAGGGATGTGTTGCTTCTTTGAAGGTTAATTGAGTTTTACTTACTTTTCTTGCGAGATTACACACATTTGTGTGTATACTGCTTTGGTAATGTGAAAGAGAAATTCTACTTTTGCAAGTTATCCGTCTCCCAAACGATTTGTAACTCATTTTTTGGCAAAATATCCAAAAATATTAAGTTTGTAGTCCTGTTAACAAAATGTAGTTAAGATATTTTCTCAATAAAATCACAAATCTAATCTATAATCTCTAATTAATATACGTATTTTGCTAAAATATGTACAGAATTAATACATTTCAAATTCCCCAAAAATGTGCTAAATCGAAAATTCAGATAATCCGTGTTCAAATTCTTGAGAGAATCCTATACTCTCTTTTATATTCAATACAGCCTGTCCCCACATATCCGGGATATAAAGTAGATCCCCTGAATCCTGGGTACAACCTAGATACCCTTTGTCCTCGATAGAATTCAACACGTCATCTCGATACCAGTCGAGAACATGTTGTTTCGAAAAGAACGCTTTATTCGGTGGGAATAAAAACAATCTTCTCTGTCCGTACAAGAGAACGTCCCAGGAATGACTGTGGAAATGTGGTGGAACCCCTGATAGAGCAGGACCGATATAAAACTTATAATTCCGCAGATGAATATTCTGTTTGTCAGGTGACAGAATTTCAGGAAGTTTAAAATCTTCAAGAAGAGCTGAATCATCTGGAATATTCTGGTATATTGAATCAGATGGAAATATTTCTTCTATTAGTAGTTGATTATTTTCTGTAAATATATTAGTCATTTTAACCATAAAATCGCTTAATATTAATTCAGTTGTATTGTCCAATGACGTCATAACGACTCCATAGTTTACAGCTTTACTCTGAAAAGTAAGAGAACCAAATTTCTTTTCCAGATTTTGTCTCTGGAAACTGAGTTTAAGTTTGTTCCTATCTTTCAGAATATTTCTAATTAATACAGGTTTTTGTATTGACAAATAATCAATCAAGAATCTCTCAGGAGAAATAGTCTCTAACACGTCAATGCCACAACTGTCACTCTTCAAATCATCAGGAATTGCTTGTGGCCCTTCTAGCCATCCACCTAATCGGGTAGGCTTACTCGCAACAAATGCTGGCTCTATTAAGCAGCCTCTTGGAATCTTAAGGCCGAGGGCATTAAAGAATTTTTCAGCTGCCCATCGTTGTTGACAAGCAAGATCTCCAGCTGTCTTCTGGAATAGATCACCAGATGAAAAGTTAAAATCCGTCCGACTAAGATACTTAACTAGATTGAAACTACCATACATTGTAGCTATATGTAGACAAGTCTGTCCTAATGCGTTTCTAGCATTCCTATCAGCCCCTGCTGCTACCAACTGATCGAGGAAATTATTAGAATCTAAGCTACAAGCTTGTAATAGAGGTGTCCATCCGAATTGATTATTTATGTAAAGTAAAGCTCCTTTGTTTACAAAAGGCTTAACTAAATTCTGTCTCGCTAAACAGCGTTCTAACACTCTACGAATTACTGTGAGATACAAATTATTGTCTCTTAAAGAATTAAAATCTTTCTCTACTAATTCACAAGCATCATTCATTATCTCAGAAGCAGAATCAGGACTTCGTAACAGGGCTCTCACCATGCTAATAATATGTGAATTTATTCCTGATGTCAATAACAACAATGACTGTTCTCCTACAACATTATAAGCCTCATGTAGCGAACCACGTTCTTGTTTTATGAATTCAAGAATCATAAATCTTTGTAGCTCTACAGCACCTCGTAGAGGTATACCAATTCCGAAAGAAAACGTAGAATAGTGTAAATGTAACAGCTGATCATCTGGCCATAGAGAAGAGAGAATATCATATGATTGATCAGCTTTTCTAAAATCTCCAGTCTCAATGTAACACACAATCATTTGATCTACTATCTGCTTTAAGTCATCTTTATCAAACATTTCTAGTAGAAAAGACTTCTCATCATCTCTAATCATGTATAATTCATTCAGCAAAAGAGGCCAGTCAACTACACCCCCTTTATTCTGTAGATAAGCTTCTAAATGAGGGCCAGCTGATTTATACATGTTACGATACATATAGAATTCTGATAGACCCTTTCTATAGGAAGCTTCCTTGGGATCTAATTCAACTGCCTCTTCCATCCATATTCTAGCTTCATCATATCTTCCCATTTTTAGTAAAACTACTGCCATGTTCCATCTAACTCCTGAGTTATTTGGTTCTTGTATAGCACAAGCAGCCAGTAGGTCAAGAGCTGAATCATACCAATCGACCCCTCTGGTTACCATGCTACGTGCGTGTAGTAATAATTCGCTACAATTGTAACTTGAGAGTCGTTCTTCAAATTCTTTATCTTTCTCTTTATTAGAAAACTTTCTTCCATTAGCAAGGGGTCTAGAATTGTCAGTAGAGAATAGTCTCTGACTATTGGGGTAGAAGAGATATAGGAATATTGCAGAGATGATCAGGATTACGGTTATGAGCAGAGCATTGCGATAAACTTTGGGGTCTTGTTGTGGTGTAGAAGGTTGTGACTTTTTAGCTTTAGGGGGTTTGTCATCCTTTCGTTGAGAATCCTTAGCTGTAGTTGATGGTTGAGGTCGCTGTCGAATATTAGAACTCATTATTCTAATTATTTAAAGGAAGTATGAATTTGAATTTAGAATTATGAGGATGTCAAAGGGTAATTACCCTGAATAAGCACACGGGTGCCTCTTTCATGGCCAATTTTTGTTGTAAACTTATCGTAATATTTAAGAATACAGCAAATCTTAGGATTTTGATTATCCCAATGGGTTACACATTGAAATCAGGTGTTAATTTAGTACAGAAAATTATTCCACCACGGGGTATAAAAATATAGTATATTCTTATCCAGCATTTTTTTAGCTTTTGATTTCAAATAAGTCATCGTGAAGGAAAATAGAAAACCAATCACCATAATTCATGTTATTGATTTATCCTTCAAATTGAGCATATTTGAGAGCAGATGTACCGAATCGTACAACAAGATCTCTAAGAAATCTATCCTTTACTTCCTGTAGACATAATCTGTAATCATGTTTATCTCTGAATTGTGAAATATCGAGTGATGGTGAATGTGGCATGTGAATCATAAAAACATCAGGAAGTACCCAAAATTCATAGTTTAGCGCGTCTAATTCGATGATAAAAGAAACTTTATTCCATCCGAATCCAACAAATCTGGTATCAAATATAGGACCTTTTTTAGGTAGGAGAATATAAGGTTCATAATCCATATCCCAATCTACCCTATAAGGAGATATAGCCTCTCTCCAGAGGGTGTAATTTGTCGCAGCGTGACCTCGCGACCACTCGAAATGTCTAAAAGTGTCAATCAACCCATCATCCCACATTTGAATCAGGTTTGACTTACCGTCAGGCGAGGAGAATTTGTAACGTAATGTTTCAAATGCTGGTACGATGTAAGCTTTCATATCTGAAATGGAATGAGAATTCTCATTCGCTAGCCAATTCTTGAGTTTTGAATCTAAATCAGCCATTGGAAGGAAATCAATATCAGAAACGAATACTGCATCTGTAGAGCTGAAGTTCATGGCTACATTTCTCAGATAGTTCACAGGATATAAGTCCCCTGTTCGAAACACAATATGGAATGATATATTTTTTCGCGATTTCAAATAATGACATTCACTAATGTACATTAGAATAGCTTCTAGCTCATAATCCATGGTGTAAATAGCTATACTCATATGACCTTCCCATTCTTTCGCTATTCTCTCTAGCATGTGTAATCTATCCATTGAGAGTTGAGCTACTAACGTAATATCATTGGATGCGGGTGTTTCTGAAGATGGAATGAAATATGGGTGTGTACGATATACACGCGTACCAGCTTGATGGATCGCCGCACATGGAGCGATGTTTAGATCGTTATTTGTATGCTTTTTGTTTGCCTCCAGAAAAATACGATTCTTAACAGCATTACCGTCTAGCTTAAGGTATACATGATATAAGTTAGCAACACTTCTCGCTATTTCAGTTTCAAGTTCGTGTTTTGAAGGAGAGTTCCAATGTACTATTGTATAACTATTTTCGTTACAAATTTGCTTGGCAAGAGACTTTGCACTGATTTGATAATTCCATACACAAGGAAGCTGGTATACATAATCAGGATAATGAGATAGAAATGAATTTATTATATCTTGATCTGCTTGCTGGACTCTACCAATTTTCTCTTGCAGTAGTGTATGTTCTTTTTGCCATAATTCTAACCATTTCATAGCACGCATCTTCTCCAAATCCATCAACATAACACCGGTATTGTAACCACGACCTAATGAAGTGAACATTCGTTTTTCAGTATAATAATTACTGAGATTTTCAACTAGCCCAATAAATTGATTTCTACCCATTAATTCAAACAAATCCCATAATCCTTGTAGACTATCGATAACAACTATATCTGTATCTAATAGAATAACTTTGCTAATTGTTATTGGCAATATCTCTTCAACAATTAACTTGCTTAGACCGAATATGCCAGAGTGATGTGAGTTTGGAATGTAGTTTAATAAATGTTCAAAATTCTCTAAATGATAAAATGAGAATTCCACGTCTTCGATTTCCCAAGATCTGAAAAGCACAGATAATGTAGTGTAAGCAGGCGAATTTGTAATAATATGCAGGTGTAGTCCTGAGCGTCTATGAAAGAGAAGAGATTTTAAGAATGGCATTGCTGTTCGACAAGAAACCTGTCCAGCTATAACTGATACAATATGTATCACTTCTCCATCAATATTCGTTATGTCCCGAGGTTGGGACTTTGGCCATTTTGTGTATATAAGAAATATAAGAATTATTGGAATTATGATTAGAATCAGTGTACGATATTTTTTCTTCATAAACACAGAGATTCCCTTGACGAACGTGAATATTTATCTAAAAAGAAAAAGATAATTACAGTGGAAACTCGTTGTTGCGAACATCAACGGACATGCGGAGATATCCCAATATTCGTATTAACCACTGTAATGATATTTAAATAGAAAATACAATAATATGGGCAGTAAATCAATCACTCAATTCAATCTTTATGAAAACAATAATTCAACTGATAATACATTTCTCTTTCCTTCTAGGAACAGGTCTTTGAATATAATTCCCAGAACCTCGAATCAACGTTAATTCTTCCTCATAATAACTATTTATTTCTAAGTCTTCTAACTCCTTAACTAGTGAGAGAGTAGCGTTGAGCTCTTTCTGTTCACTCTTAGCACTTTCAATACATTTTTCTGAGCAACACCATTGCATAAATGCCGCTATACTTAAACCCAAGAATGAGTGAAGAACGGATTTTAATATGAAACCCTGGTATGCATGGGAGTACACATTGTTACATACGAAACATAGTTTACACCTCTCAATAGCACGATCCAACACTCTGCAGAGCAGAGGAGCTAGAGAACGATCTTGCCAACAAGTTGGATTTTGCTCTATTATAATTTCACAGGCTAGAATTTGCAGAGATAGTGCATTGAATAATTTTCTATGTTTGTCTTTAAGTGTAGAAATAATTGTATTTTGTAAATTTTGATTTACATCTTCACGGTATTTTGCGGTTGTGTTTGAAATGATTTTTATTTTTGGGAGTTTTTGAAGTATGAAAGGTAGGAAATCCATTCTACTCGTTTGATAGTGTATTTCACGAAGATGTCCACAGTTAAGTAATGTGAAAGGGAAATTGCTTGCTGGAATAATATTGCAATCTACGTTTAGAATTTCTAATTTGTTCAACATACCAACAGATGCTGGGATCGAAGTTAATTCATTGGATTGCAAATCTAATAGTTTTAAATTCGGCAAATTCCAGAATTGAAGTTGTTCCTTGCAATCTCCTAAACTGGAATGACGAATTGAAAGACATTCTAGATGCTCTATGTTTAGAATGGAAGAGAGAGCTCGTTCCAAATCAGGATCAAGAAAATGTAAATAGGAAACTTCAAATTCTTTTAAGAGTGGAATATATTCTGTAGTGAAAAAGCGAATAAAGAAAATTCTCCAATCAAAATGCTGAGTAAATAATAATGTTAAATTTTCTAAAGATACTGATTTTGACTTTAAACCTTCAAACAATTCCTTACAAGATATTTCACAATATTTACGACCTTCTTTCGGTGCATTTAGATGTGCTTTGAATTTAATGGATAATTTCGTTACATTACGAAATGAGTTGAAAATGTCTGTAATCAATATTTTCAAATCTATTCCTATCTCAAGTGGTGAAAGTATAAGATCGCTTTCAAATTGTTCTACCATCTGGATAACTACTTAAACCAACTTAGAAATGAGAAAATAAAGAATCTTAGAATGAGAATACAAATTATTAAAGGTTAAGCTGTAGAGGTCAAAGTCAAATAGGGTTTTTATAATATACAAAATCGTTTATATTTATCTAAATTGTAACAAATCGGCAAGTAAAATATTAAGAAATTTGTGCCTATCAGTATCCTGAAAAGTGAAAACTAATAATATACTGGGGAATGGATATATATTGAATATCCTATTTATAACTGGAAATAGCATTCCTTATCACCGGATTATCCTCAAGATATTTATTCGCAATAGATACTGTGAGATTCCGCGAAGCGATAAGAATCGCAATAGCAACCACCTTCTTGGCTCCAATAGCCCTACTCACATGAATTGTAACATCATTTGATAGGTAAGGAGTTGGATCATCATCTTGATAGATTGCAGAAATAATTGCATTAGTACATTTCTCAACTGAAGCACCGCTGAATCTCATTACAATCTCAAGTAAACGGTTGTATAGTTTAAAGTTTGTTGGTTGTACATCTATCATATAATTCTCTAAGATTTTACCTTGTAATATGTGTGCTCCTGTTGTGATAGTGTTGAGAATCCATTTTAATATGATTTCTTCGTAGAAATCAATTCCAGTTACGTTCAATATTTCACTCGAAGAGAGTAGATTTTTAGGATTAAGAATTTCAATGCAATTATCAAATAGATCGATCAGAGGTTTGTTCCCTGACATTTCTTTAATAATGCCAAACATAGTACAAGGCAATTTCTTAACTTCATTGATAACACGTTTGGTATATTCTAAATTGTCGGATTCAGAAATAAGAAGTATAACAGTATCGCATTGATTTAAGCTAGAGAATAGTAATTCAAACCGATTCCATGAAATTGCGTACAAGTCACCGAATTTAGCTTCCAAATCTCCTTCAATATTACATAAAGCATCATACGCATTGTATAAGAATCCTCTTATTGTATTATAATCAGTTCCGAATGTAGGAGGACATTCTGAAGCATCTATCAGCCCCAGAACCCCAAATGTACCGTTAGCAACATAGTATATGTGTCCATCTTCTTTGTTTGGTGTTTTCTTTATGAGAGAATCCCCACAGGATTGTATTAACGAAATTGTTTGATTTTTGTAAACAGGATATTGTTGGTAAGCTTTGTAATAGATATTTTCAAAGAAATACTGTACGATTTCAGGGTATGTTTTGGTAGATAAATTTGATGGGATATGTCCAGCTTTCAAATGCGCGGCTATAAATATTGTTTCTAGAATAATCTTAGTCGCAGTTCCTCCTTTCATTCGGGAAGATCCTGTAATTGGTTCAGCGCCTAAAACAGGATTAATAATATGACTATTTTTCATTTCTACTGCGATATCATAAAAACATTTCCCCAGACCATGTAGCGTATGTTTCCGAGCTAATTCAACAGGGTTAAAGCCTAGAAGAACTGGTATGAACTTGTCGTTGTGTAGACAATAGTCCAATTGTCCAGCTACATATGGAGCAGATAATCCACATGTTATACCGAAATAAATTACACGGGAGTAACTCTTCGCTAGACTTGCTAGCTCACTTGATCCTACATTCCATTCATCCTCCTTTGCTTCTTGGGAAATGAAAAGAGAACGATCATCTCCAGCTAATAAATACTCGTAGTATTTCGGTAGAGACAGATTATTTAGAATTTTATTAAATGCTCGTGTAACCATGAATCCAATACGACCTGAAGTACCACACCCACTTAATACTATTTTACCATTAGGATTTGTGAAAATATTTTTGACAATTGTCTCAGCAACTAGAGCACATTGTTCAATACAAATTTTGTTTAAGATTCCATTGCAAATTGGATCATCAGAGTTTCCGTGAAATGTTTCGTTATTAGCAGTGTGTATAAGGTCGAATATTTGTTCAGCATTGGCTATATCGATGTTCTTGGTTATGTCATTAGACCGTTCAGTAAAAGGTGTAAGTGATGGAGTAGTAGCCATTCTGAACTAATTGCATGATAGAATATAAAATAATTGAATGAGAGGCATTACGATATTGTGTACAAATACGTACGTATATGGTTTATCTCGTAAAACAAATAATCAATTACTGGTTTTATGCCATTGAAAGAAATCGTGATGGTATGTATTTGTATTCATAGACTGAAGTGCGGTCAGTTGGTGGCTCATCTTTTACTACTATACGCAATATGAACGTATTTGAATACAAATAAACCGTATTTCATACTCAGTTATTTATCCCTGTATTACTATTAAACTAAGTAGAGTTAGCGATAAGTTAAAGTGACTTATGAATTGATGAATTTATCAAAATATTCAGTTTACAGAAACTTTTCAGGTAGGTCAACATTTCCCATAGCAATACCCATCATAATATTCTTCTCAACCATAGGTCCTAACTCCATCCATCTCAGTATAGTTCTATTCCTAACATTAATCAATTTATCTAAACATAGTGCTGTACATCTCTTCTCCTCTTCAGTTAGTTTACGTTGTGCATGAGTTGATACACAATTTGTATAACAAGTTTCTGTTAATACATTATACATTTTCATTACCATTTTGAATTGATTAATCTGATCAGCTGTACCTCCATGCTGTTGTTGTGTTGAGGAGAATTCTTGTTGGATTAACGGATTCATTATATAAATACAAAGCTATTAATGAAACAACAAAATCATAGTTTGTAAATTCTATACAATTCCAATCGATATGAGCAGTGACAATTTACAATAAAGAATTACAACAAAAAATGGTAAAATGCAAAAGAAATGATTACACCAAAATATCCGAAATAGAAATCTGAGATAATTAATATTCGCCCATCAAAGGCTCATATAAAATGTTATTCATTCTATCAATGTTTGCTTTTCCAGTCCAACAATTGTACAGTTTATGAGTTATGTGGAGAAGTAATATAAGGAGAGATGGGAGGAGTAATAGGATGACATAGATTAAAAGGAAGAATAAACCAGACCAACCGATTATTTCGGCTCCCATATGAGATGGTAGATGAAAATGTTTGTAGTTAATAGTTACATTTAGTTGTATCCCATATAAGGTATCGAAGTAACAGTTTGAGTTAGGAAGCAGGACATTTAATTGAAGAATTAGAAAAACTACCGTAGTCAATATCAAGAAGAAAAACGCTGTAATAAAAATTCCCATCGCGATTTTATAATGCCTGAGAATCAAAGTGTGATTCCTGAAGGTTTCTGGGTTCCATTCGAAGAGACAAATCTCTTTTATCTTAGACTGAATAGCTCTACACATCTTCTTGCTAGTGCGAATTACATTCACCCAATTGATGAAGAAGAAAATTACGATAATCGCTGGAAATAATATTTGAAGCCAGGGTATCATTAAAATAGTATGTATTAAATATTGGAGAAACCAATATAGTAGATATTTGATGCCAGTCCCTTTTGGAAGTTTATGTCCGAAGTATCTTCCTACTAAGTAGGAATTCAAGATTGAGATTAACATGAATTGTGTGATGAACAACATAGATGTAGTGACGAAGACAAAGAATATAACGAAGGGAAATTTTAGTGCGTATTTGTATAAAGTGGGGAGATTGCAGAAATCCTCATCATGTACCAAGTGCAGCTGTGTACTAATTCCAGCAATTCCGAATGTCAAAAATAAGATTATTAGTATTTCTACCAGAATCAGAATTACAAGACAATAATCCTTGGTTCGAACAGTATTTAAAGCGAAAAGTACTTCGGAGCGGGTTCTTGAATCAACATCATTATACTCTAAGTAATGTAAACGTTTTTTCGATATCAAATACAAACGGTATAATATAATTACCAACCAATAGAACAAAACAATTAAACCAATTATTAAGATAACTACCGCAATAGAATAGTGTATTAGCGAACTCACAGACAGCATCTGGAATGTATTGTCAGTGTTACTAAGACATTTATAGTCCTTGAAAAGTGAAAGAAGAATTGTTTTCCCGAATAAACAAGATATCTTTCAGGGTATTTAGACTAATTATATCCATTTGGATATCTCCCCAGAAATAAATCAATGATATAAATATAACGATAACATCCTGGTAACCGCTAACGTCTGGTTATTAATTAAAAATGCAATCCTACATCACTAATTATAATTCTGGTTAGTCAATTGTCATTATATTCAGTGAAAAAGTTCGTTACAAATATCTTAGCAATTATGATCAGATCGTCCAATACAAATATTGTTAATGATCCCATCACAAAATTGGGTAATTGAGTATTAAGGATATTCTATAATAATGCATTGCATAATCTCCAATAAAACGCAAGGTTTGTAACTATGGGAATTGAAAAAAGGAAATCAAATTTAAGTATCCTGAGGTGTGGATGGGAACAGAAATAAGATGAAATTTGTGTAAGCAGTAATAGCTAACGAATTAGAGAGTTATAGTGGAACTTTCCTAAGCAAGGTGTTAGGTATAGGATTAGTGAACAGATTGAATCTTGATATACAATACGTACACAGTAAACCCCCGTTATATTGAATATCAAAATACCCGATTATTTGAAGTCTGAAATTGTACAAATATGGAACCAAACCGTCAAAGTAACATATATTCATCGAATATACCGAAGTAATAATCGCAGTCTGTTGAGCTTCGAATTAATGGGAGTTGACTGTACATATCACACATTATGCGATCTGATATATATAATTGATCATTCAAGCTCTCCAGCTCAATATTACCCTAGAATTCAACCAAATACACTGTAAGTTATCTTATAATTATTCATAATAGCCATTTACTGTCAAATATTCAATAATCAAATTGAACTTGTAAAGTAAATTAGTTACAAACGGAATTACATTAAAATGAGTAAATACATATCTTATTAGAAACGGAAGCATTTTTAATAATGGTTGATGAGAGGATCAAATAGTGTGTTATTGAATCTTTTAAAGGTAATTTTTCCAGTCCAAACATGGGAAATCGAATTGGCCACATGGCAGAGGAACAGCAAGAGAGATGGGAGAATTAATAGGATTGCATCTATTAGTGCAAAAACGTAAGCAACATATGTTGCATTCCGAATGGTACTATTTTGGAAATACCAAACCACACTAGGAGGAAGTTTAAGATTAAGATTTATTCCAAACACTATTTCTAGGTAACAATCATTCCCCAGCATAACCTCTAAGAAATGGCTCAAAGATAGAACGAAAATCGCCAATATTAAGAAGAAAAACGCTGTAATTAAAATACTCATCGCAATTTTATAATGCTTGAGATTTGTGGTTTGTTTCCTGAATGTTTCTGGATTCCATTCGAAGAGACGAATCTCTTCTATCTTAGACTGAATAGTTCTACACAGCTTCATGCTAGTGCGGATAACATTCACCCAATTGATGAAGAAGAAAATTACCACAATTGGTAGTATCAATATTTGAAGCCAGGGTATTATTAAAACAGTTTGTATGAAGTATTGGAGAAACCAAAATATTATATATTTGAAGACAATCTTTCTAGGAAGTGGGTATCCGAAATATCTCCCAGCTAGGTAGGAATTCAGGAACGATATTAACATGAATTGTGTGATGATCAACATATCAATAGAAATGATGACAAATGCATTTGCTGGGTAGATAAATGACAACGCAAGGATCGAGTCTATACTACAATCTGGAAAAGTATCATTAATTTTGCGTTTAGCAAAGTTAGATTGATAGAGTTGAATGTTTAACTGAGGCAATGGAATAGTTACGACAAGAAGAACAATGATTTCCAATATAATAAGTATGAGAAGAAATAAATCTCTGTTTCGAGCCGTTTTCATTGCAAATTGTAGTTTTGAGTGGACATGAGAGTTCACAAAATGTGTATGGAGATAATATCTATACTGTTTAATATATAACCTCAGGCGAAAAGCGATAATAATAAACCAGTATATTAAAAGGAAGATGCTTACTGCCCCAAGGAATATCCCGGATAAGAATTGTAGATTGTTAGAAGATTTGAAATAATCCATCTTAAAATAAACTAGAACAAGTATCCATGGATTATATAGACATCATACTGAAAGATCATTGGCGATATATTAACCACTATTTGTATGGTCAGCTGTTTGAATATAATATGCTATTAGGAATTATCTGCAGTCAAGTAATTGGGTCCTTTCCAATATAATTTTCAAAACTGCTAACGATACAATATTAATTGAAAGGAAATAACTTTTAAAGGGACAACTTCAAATCCTGTTAAATATAACAAGAGGTTGTATAATATGTCAATTATTTGAAGTATACAAGTTCATAATTTTTGGAATATGAATTTATTTATTACAAATTTACAGAATTTGAGTAATAACAATTTAGTGTGAATGTCAACTTTGCTGATTTATCAGCAAATAATTCCAAAAATCCACCTCAAGCTTGGCAAGAATAAATAATATGGCTCGTCTAACCAGCAACCTAGGAAGGACATTGTAATTCAATTATTCCTTCATTTTATATCTCAAATACGCGAAATTATTATAATTTCTGTATCAATCAAAATATGAATTTTTAGGAAAATATACACATTCACTGTCTGAATATTGAAAATGTATCTAGCAATATTTCGCTACAAACTTTCCTAAATATTAATTTTAGAATTGTGTGATTGGCTGCTGTACGAATACAATATGTATGATTGCATAACGCAATTGAAATAAATATTCTCAATCAACAATCTCAAAAGAATTCTACTGCAATATGATGGACAGCAAAAATTTCAACTAAGAGCGCACAAGATTACAAGGCAATTGATTAACCTGAGAATACAACATAAGATGTTGTGCTTGTAATACATAAATTAAGGTATAATCCAGTAGTAAAGTAATCGGGTTCATTTAGTTTCTGGTTGATGTAATGCCATCATTTCCTTTGCAATTCCCTGCAAATTTTCATTCTTGCCTTCAAAATTCTTAATCTCAAGTTCTAGATCAGATAATTCCATTTTCTTAGTACGTAATTCAGTTTTCAACACAATCAACTTTTGATTGTATTCTCGCTCATAAACTCCGTGCCATTTGTTTGCATCTTTTAGTTTTGTCATAACTTTATCTTCTAAATGATAGTATCTAGTCTCGCTTTCATTAGCTGTTTTAGCTGTTTTGTTTATTTCCATAGTCAGCTGGGATATTCTGTTCAGATTCAGCTGAATTGAATCGGAAGCTTCGCTTATTTTAGTTTGGAAATTAGCAAGAGTGTTTGTCATTTCATCAAGTTCTGAAACAACACGACATTTCCTAGTTTGAAATCTCTCCGTATCTTCAACTATTTCTTCCATTCGTTCTTCTACATTATCAATCGTTTTGAGTCCGTCCAGAGATTCTTCTCTCAGATCATCTCTCCTATCTCTGAGTAGACTAAAATTAGCTTGAATAGCTTGGTACAATCCTTCAATTCGCGTTCTGCCACTCGTAACAGTGGAAAGAGATAGTTTTTCTTCATCTTTAATTTTGTGTAACTCATCTTCTTTCACTTTCATCATATAACAAGATTTTTTACGTTCATCCTCAATCAAGTCGGTCAATCCCGCTTTCTCAATCGCGAGTAATTCATTTCTTTGATTATCAGAGTATTTGACCTTTGATCTCAGCTCTTGTTTAACCCTCTTTACCTCAGCATTGACCTCGCTAGCTGTATAGCAGAGTGCACTAGTATAAGAATTGGAGGATAATAGTACATCATTAGCTGGTTTATCAAGATACACAGGCAAGGCTTGACTGTTGTTAGTCTCAGTGTCTTGTAGTTTGAGTGTAGATTTAGGATTTCTAGGTGTTTGCTGCTGCTTTTTGGGTGGAGTAGAGAATGTTAGAAGATTCGCGTTTTTGATATTTTTCGCAGTAATATCAGAGTTGTGATGCGGATTATCTGGATTAGAGAGTTGACTATTTCGCCTCAACAATTCGCTATGTGGAATCGCCTGTTGGGTGAGAGGGTCGAACCGCGTGAACAAACTCTCTCTCGCCATGTTAGGGTCGTGTATACCAATATCAAGATCTTCCAAATACTCTAGGGCTAAGTCAACTTCATGCGAAGGACGAAATTCCTCATTCTCAAATGAGTAACTAGATTGGCTAGAATCTGTTGGAAGTGGACAATTTATATCTTTTTCATCAAAATGTATTGGATCAGTAATGAAAAAATCCTGGCCAAAATTATCAACATTTTTCAGATTACTATTGTTGGAATTCGGTTTACTGATAGGAGATGAAATATCTGGAGGTTTAGCATTGATATACTCTTCATTCGTAGATTCGTAATCTTCTCCAGATGTCAGTCCATCTCCCTGTATTTCATCTGGGAACTTTGTATGACAAGAACAGAAACTGTTCTCTTTATTATCAGACAATTCTGAATCTGAACTAGAACAATCAACAATCAATTCTTCCTGCAAGAAATCGATTGATTCAGCTACATTCGGTACATCCTTGGTGGCAATCTGTGAATCAGGTTTTTCGCAGACAGGTGGTGGCTGACTTGCTAAAGGGTCAAAATTACGGAACAGACTGTCTCGAGGCAAATAATCAATATTCGGACCTGAATTCAATTGCTCGAAATAACTCAGTTCAAAATCAAAATTAGAAGCAGGTTTGAATTCATTTTCACTCGAGAAATTATTCTCAGTAATATTTTCGTTATGAAGTTGACCAGTATTCGTATCAACAAGAAGATTACCGAAATCAAGAGGATTCAATGTAGGCAGTGTTGTATTATCTCTTACATCAAGTTCCTCAGTTAGAATATTATCATGTTCAATTTTGATATGTGAGTCTATGACGTCATTAATAATTTCTATAACTATGCGATTAATGGCTCGGAGATTATTCTTGTGTTCATGTTTGGTAATTATAGTATTTCGATCTCGCCACTTTTCAAAATCATCAAGTTCGCGGATTTCTTCCCAAGTATTGTTCGGAGAGAAACTTTTGTCACATGGTGGTTCCATAATTCTGATATTTGTAAGCTAAATTGTGAATAAATAGAAACTGACAAATGAAACTATTAAATATATCAGAATACATGGCTTTATTGTAAACCCATTCGTGTTGTATTAAGGTCATATATATATAGTAGTTGAGTTTGGTGGATTTCAAAATTGACACACAAAATGTCTAAAGATATAATTTCAAAATTTTACGGCTCTGAAATAAAATCCACTCACCTGTTACATTACGCAGTAACTTCAAACCAGCCGTTATTAGTCGCTGCTATTCTACACGATCATGACGTCAACCAGGTGGAGGTTACGACAGGCTATACCCCTTTACACTGTGCTGCGATACAAGGGTATCCTGACATAGCTATAGCACTTATCAAATCGGGAGCTAATTTCAATGCAGTAACCTTACAGAAAGAGACGGTATTACATTTAGCATGTAAATCTGCATGTTCTCAACTTGTATTGTATTTGGTAGCAAAAGGAGCTAATATAAATGATACAGATTCAAAGGGTAGGACACCATTAATGCTAGCTGCTAATAACCGCAATAGTTATGACCTTATACGAATACTTATCAAGTTAAAAGCGAGGGTGGATGTTTGTGATAAGATTGACAAATCTACTGCACTGCACTATGCTGTGAAGTGTGATAATTCGCCTGCTGTAGCGTATCTAGTTAAAATAGGCCATGCTTCGGTGATGTCACAGAATAAGAACGGATATTCTCCTTTGATACTCAGCAGTCAGCCTTATGACCAAATTCTAATGCGGGCTACACTTTCAATAGATCCATGGTTCAGGAGCAAAGCATTTTCTACTCGTCTATTGAGGATTATACCATGGATATACATTGGGTTTATGGGAATTATACCTTCACTATGTCCTAACCTAGTGACAACTCTAATAAGCGGTTTTAGCGTCACAATTTTGACAGCTTTGATATTATGGAAATATATCACATTGGTGTATCCGAGACAACCAGCTATGCCTAGCTTAATGATGGCATATTTATTCTATTTATACGTGTCCAGTTTCACACATAATATACCGGAGAAAATCTCACCTCTTCCATTCGTTATTTTATACGTAATAAGCACTGTAACTATTCCTGTATGCATGTACTATATGGTAATGGGTGACCCAGGATATATTATTCGTGATAGGAAAGATAACCTCTGCGCTATAGTTAGAAAATTTGAACAAAATGATTTTAAAATGAATGAATTCTGCACTACTTGTATTCAGTTTAGACCTCTACGCAGTAAGCACTGTAGAACATGTGATAAGTGCGTGGCTAGATTTGATCATCATTGTCCATGGATTGATAATTGTCTAGGAGAAAGGAATCATTTATTTTTCTGGCTTTTCCTTGCAAACGGGTTAATAAGTCTAATTCCGATTATCTATGATGGATTTACGTATTTCTACCAAGTATGTGATGATGACTACAGACAGTCAAGCTTTGTGATACCAAGGTTCTGGTATGCTTATAACTGTAGTCCATGGTCCGCTTGGATGGGTAGTCTATTGACACTATTCTACATGTGGATGTTATTCATGTTCGTATTACACACATATACAGTTTTATTGAAAGGAAAAACGACAAATGAAATGATGAATTCAGACAAGTATAAACGAATGAGGCCTGACTTTGAGAAGGAAAGGAAGTTCTATCATAAAGGGCTGTTTCAGAACTTTGCTGATTTTACTGGATTAAAATTGTTCAGTTCAGATTTAGAGATAGGAAATTACAGACATCAATATACTGGATTCAGACCAAGAAATATTGATTGGTATAATATTGAAAAAGTACCAGATGATGAATAGTAATACTTGTAGAGTTGTAGTATAAGAGAAATAAAAACCTATTATGCAGATCCTACTATTGTATCACGAATACTTTAAGAAAAAATATAAATTTGAATCTACTTTTAATGATAAAACTGTGATACTAACTACCAGCTGTTACTAATTATACTCTGGGTGCACCATACGCCTCTGGCATTCTCTCAATACTGTATTTCCTCTGGGTAATATACATGATAGGAACTCCAGGGACTTTTCTTATTCTCCGTTTCAGGTCTCTATCACAAGTAGCTACAATATAGCATTTGTGTTGTGTGACACGATTGACTAAGCAATCGTCAGCGTAGGTACCTTGATGTAGACAGGGTATTCGTTCAAATTGAGGGTCTTTCGCTATTTTAAGAGCTAGCCGGAATTTCGGACCGAGTTTTTCGAGTTCGCCCATTACGCAATCTGTTATATAAGGAATGCATTTAGCATATAAACAATCCATCATAGAATGTAATATGTCAAGTTTGTTTTTGATTGAAAAATTTATGAAATTCGTATCAATTAGTATATGATATGGAGGCCCTAATTGTTCGTTATATTTGAAAAATAGGGCAGATGAGTATTTGGGCACATTCTTAACTAATTGGCTTAGTTCCTCTTTCTGTTTCTTTTCGAGTTTTATTTGGTTGGCTTTTATACGTGAATCTTTTGGTGAAAGTATTTTCTTCGTTACTGCATACTTTTTCTGCTTTTTTCTTGACTTTCCCATTTCAGTGAATAAAAGTTATCAAACTATTTAGATGAATAAAATAAAATAGATCTCTTTGGGTACAGCAACAGCGCACCCCCCACAAACGGAGGTGCCAGAGGGGCGCCGAAAAATGCTACCCTGTTACTGCTAAATTCCCTGTTTGTGGAGGAACGTTTGTTTGGGACTACGTAGGAATTCGTTCTATTATTTTTCACTCCGTTTCCAGAAGTTTCTCATTACTACAGCCCCGTTAGTGGCGGTTACACTGTAATAGGAAAATACATATGTGAAAAGATTTAATTAAACGCAATATTATTGCAAAGATATGAAAAATCGGTATAGAAAGGGTTCCAAAGTTGTACTGTTGTAAGAGTAAAGTTATAATTATCCTAACTGCTATATGTAAGTGTAATGAGTGAAATAAAGTGAATAAAACGAATTGTAGCTAATCTGTGAGAGAAATGATTTATACATTTTCACCTTCTACGGTCTCAATGTAGTTATCAATGAATGGTTCGATCAGTTTCCAAATTGTTCCATCGCGTAGTATATCTCTACATTTGTTTATATCAGCAGCCATATAGCGATCTACGTCATAGAAAGGGATGGAGCTCCTTACTAATTTGTGAACAGATTCTAAAGGCAGATTTGTACGATTTGGTCTAACCAGATCGATCCCTTGACACGCAGCTAGCAGTTCAATAGCTAGCACATATTCTACGTTATCAATTACTTTCAATGCTTTTCTTGCAGAAGTTCCACCCATTGACACATGATCTTCCTGACCAGCTGATGTAGTAATGCTATCTATACTCGACGGATGACATAACACTTTATTCTCTGATACAAGACTACTTGCTGTGACGTGAGCAATCATAAATCCAGAATTCAATCCACTCTCCTTTACCAGAAATCCTGGTAGATCTGATAAATACGGATTAATCAATTGCTCAATACGACGTTCACTGATAGAAGCTAACTCATGTACAGCAATAGCAAGATAGTCCAGTACTTTAGCTGGGTATTCTCCATGGAAATTGCCACCAGATAGAATCTCGTTTTGCTCAGGAAATACATTGGGATTATCAGTTGCACTATTTATTTCTGTCTCAATTATCCCAGACACGAAATCTATGGTATCAGCTACAATACCATGAACCTGGGGTATACACCGTAGAGAATAAGGATCTTGTACTTTACCACAATTAGCATGTAGTTTGCATATTTCAGAAGGATGTAGGTCAGAGTGTAATAAAGCTCTCAAACGTTGTGCGCATTTACCTTGACCCTTGTGTGCTCGTATTTTGTGTAGACAGGAACTGAATGGAACTTTAGAACCTGAATACGCTTCCAGTGTTAAAGCCGCGATGACGTCAGCTTGTTGACAGAGTAGTTTAGCACGACACACAGCTTCTGCTCCTAAACTAGATATGAATTGAGTACCATTGATAAGACACAGACCTTCTTTAAACATTAGAGTAATAGGGGTCAATTTATTAGCCGATAAAACATCTCTAGCTTCTCCCCAACCTGTAACAGGACTCCATAGCTCACCGTTACCCATAAGAGCATGTGATAAATGCGCCAGTGGCGCCAAATCTCCACTAGCCCCAGCTGTTCCCTGCTCAGGGATACGAGGTATAATTCCATCATTGAATATCTCAACTAAATGCTGTAGTAATGAGAACGATATTCCACTGTAGCCTTTTGCTAATACATTAATTCTCAATGCAAACATCATTCTAGTATGTTTCATAGATAAATCAGGGCCTACACCAGCTGAATGGGATAGAATTAAGTTCTCTTGTAGCTGTTTGATTTTTTCATGAGGAATTCTAGTACTAGCTAATCTACCAAATCCTGTATTTACTCCATATATTGTATCACCTTGTTCTATTCTATATTCGAGGTAATTTCTAGCTAGGTCAATTCGTGTTCTTACTTCGGGAAATAAAGCGATTTTCTTCTCAAAATCTGAGAGTGACACAAGTTCTGAGATAGACAAGGTGTTTCCGTCAATTTTTATAAATTCTGACTCATTCTTCGTCTTTTCACGCAATATAATCGTATCGAAGTTAGTTAGGGAGGCAGATAAATCTAACTTATCTCCACTAGCCAAATGCGAAATATCTAGGGTTTCGATTTTCTCGTTACTTAGCCCATAAGCAAAGTGTATTGCATTCTTCACAGAAATATCATCTTCTAGAGATTTCAAAATTACAGTTTCTAATTTTGGTTTATCTTTCCCCTTACTATAGAATAATATATTTAAGCTAGTTGATATTTTACCAATCTTTATTTCTGCTTCTTGTTTGTTTGATTGTTCAACCTGAAGGGAGTCATATTTGTTATCAACGTGTTCCGGAGAATTTTCGAAATGCATTTAGAAAGTTCCCTAAATTTAGTCAAATGAGATATTACAGATTATATAAAATGGACAATTGGGCATGACCGTTGGTAGATAATGAAAAGTGGGTTACCTTTTGCCAGGGTCTCACCACTCTCTGGTACATAAGTCACATATAGACAAATGCAGGGAGTGGTACCAAAGGTGTTCCCATATACACATGATTTCCAGTTAAAGATTCTAATAAAAGTGACGTAATGACAAACTATTAGTAGTGAGCTTAATGTTCCGACCCGATGCGCAACCTGTCCGATTACGTAACGGGACCAAGGGCGTAGCAGCAAATGGATTTGAGGGGGCCTGGCAGAATTTTGGGAGGGCAAAGCTTGTCAAAATACATTCAGTTTTCAACTAATCCGTAATATAATCAATATTTTTGGAGTCCCCAGCGCTTCGCTCATGAATGGGACTCCCGTTAGGTTACGTAACGGGATGGAAGTTGGGCATCCGGACAGAATATATATATATATATATATATAGGGATGCGAAAATCGACCAAGATTATCGAAATACAAGAGCGTCCCTAATTCACGGAACGGAAACGGACAAGTTTCTTGAAGAAATGTAAAATTCTTCGATTGTAGCACATTTGGCTTTGTAAATCCTTATTTTTGGTATATACAAACATTGACGTGAAATGTCATTACATATGCTTGACAACCGTCATGATACAATTACTCTAATTGACAAGGCCTAAAATGTGCAATAAACAACAAATTAGAAATTTCAAGAAAACTTGTTCGTTCCAATTAGGGTATCAAAATGGACGATTCCCACTGTGAGTACTCTATTCACTGTTAGTCTTACAACCGGATGGTTGGCAAGTAGCCAAGTACATATGTGGATATACAATTTCAAAACTCATTGGATTATATAAGCACGTATACTTTACTATGTTTGTGATTTTCTTCAAATTCTATAATTACACTATTGAACTATTTTTGAATTTGGCAGGGGTAATAGGGTGTGCAGAGCTCGAAAGTAACTAATTCACAGAAAATTAACCATATGATCCATCCAATTTTATTTATTGAGTTTTTTATTGGAATGTTTCGCATGAAAAATTTGTATTTGATTTTATTATGTCATGTTTTTTATTTAGTTATATCGCGAATATTGTCGCTTTATATTCGTGAACGATGGCGGAGGGTGAAGTCGAACTTGAAAACTTGATCCAGAAAGATTATTATAACACTTCTTTCTCATATGAACTCACAAATAAATATTTATGTTACATATCAGTTAATAAAGATGTTTTCTTTGAGAAACAACATCAACTTGTGATTGCTGTCATTCCTGAAGATTCCCAGAATACGAAATGTAGTACTTTATCCCTGGTTCTACCTACACAAGATAGTCAAGTTATACTCATTCCAAAGGATTTAGTAATCAAGTTACATGCTGGCAGTGAAATCCTTGAAAATTCGAATTTTCTGAAAGAATTTATTCAAATTATTTTTAGTCAAGAATCATTTGAAGCAGTTGAATTATTATTACACCAGGAAATATTCTCTTGGTCAAAATTCCTTACGATTTCTATACAGTTTACTCGTGTCCTTCAATTTGTATTGAGTGAGAAACTACTAGAATATGGCGGATTTCCCTTTGATAGTTTAGAAAATGGTAACACTCTATTGCACTTATGTGTATACGGGAATTATTGTGGTAGTATTAAAGTGATATTGGATCTACTTGGATGGAAAGCATTCCAATCAATCAAAGATGTTACCAAGCAGGATATTCAGAATTTTGTTGATAAGACAAATTCCTCAGACAATACAGCTTTACAACTCTGTGTGTTGAAACATAGTCATTATTGTCTGCTACATCTGTTGGAAGTAGGTGCTGATATTGGTAAGTTTTGTCTGAATTTCTGGTATTTACTATAACTGTAATTAAGTGTGAGATTTACTATTTATGCTTTAGGCATTGTGGATATGAATCGTAACTCTATCTTTCATTTTGCTAGTTATTTCGACGACGTGAAATCAATTCAGATAATATTCAACTACTTCGAATCGAGAGATGTAGCCAGTCTTATTTTACGTGATGAAATGAAGCGTTTCAATAAGCAACTTTTAGCTCCGATATTGCTATCAAAGAGTATAGCAGTGATAGATACATTTCTGGGTTACATAGATTTAAATGTAGCATTCGATGATAGTGGAAATCTGCTAATCCATTTAGCTTGTAAACACAATAACGTTTATTTAGTAAACAAACTTTGTTGTCTATCTAGAGATTTGAATGCAATTAATAAAGATGCAAAAACTCCTTTGAAAATAGCTGCTCTACAAGGTAACGTTAAAATAGTAGAGTTGTTGTTGGATGCTGGAGTAAGTGTAGGAGAGAAAGACGATGAAAATGCTGCTTTATTTCTAGCTGCTGAGATGGGAAATATTAAGATTGTTTCAATACTGATAGGATATGGTGAGCTTGTTCAGAGGTTCTTTAGAGGCTGGTTATAAGAACATTATCCAGAATTGCATATAATGTACAATGGATATCGCTTAAATACCTTATAAGCACACAATTGGCAGTGTAGCATAATATGTTTTTATACATTTTGTTCGTCTAATCGGAATACAGTGGAGTTCGCCTATTTAGCAAATCGTATTTTGCAGTTAATACTTGAACTTGCTATTAAATGAATTATTTCCGATACAAAATGGGTTCTAAGTTCATGAAAAAGCTTGCTATTAGGCGATACCACTGTAAATTTTACATAAGCATATGAAAACCGTTTTCAAACGATGGTTCTTATATCTGGTATTTTCTTGTGAGCGATATTCACCGTCTAAGAACATGTTCTTATAATCAGCGTTCGTATATATCCAGCTTCTACTGGTAGAAATACCTTATTATGTAATGCTATTAATCTATATTTTATTATTCAGGTGCAAGTATGTATGGCAGATATAGTAATGTGTTACACGCTGCTTCTAAGGGCGATAATATAGAGCTGATTGAGTACCTGATTACTGAACAGAAAATTGAAATAGATACCATGGATATAAATGGAGAATCTGCTTTATTCAAATCTGTTATGCTCGGTCATAAATTAAGTGTAAAGTATTTACTAATGAAAGGAGCTAATCCAAACCAAATTAACTGTGAGAAAGAAAATATGTTAATTCTCGCGATTGAACATGGCGAATTTGAAATTGTTAAAATTCTCCTCGCTTTTAAAGCGGATGCAAGTTATGTCAAACCTGATGGAAAGACTAGTCTAATAATTGCCTGTGAGAACGATAGAGACGATATTCTGTCTCTTATTATTGATCAAATTACTCTTGAAAGTCTAAATCACTGTGACAATAATGGAAATAGTATTGGTCATATAGCAGTTATTAATGATGCGTGGAAGTGTAATCATTTATTAGTAGAGTGTTTTTCCGATCAATGTACGAATGACCAAATAAAGCAACTTCTATTCAAACAGAGGAATAATGATGGAATGAGTTTGTATGAGGTACTTTTCCGTAATAAAGGTAAAGACCTAAAATATTTATTATTTAACGCACCTATCGACTACTTCTTTGACAATCCTGAGGAATTACATAGGATGTATGATGATGGAAATTATGACCTTCTTGTAATCCTCCTTGATAGGTTTGTGGCTATTCAAGATAATGTTACAGTTTATACTAAATGTTTCGATGCACTTAATGATGGTTCTTATCCTGGAGATGAAGGTTTTCGCTATTTTAAAGAGAGTTTCTTTCATAAAATCTTAAATTGTCAATATGACACATTGAAGTATCACCCTGTAGTTAGCTTAGTTGCTAAGTCAAAGTATGTGCCATTTAAGTGGATCTCTTTTATCGAGTTTTTTTCGCATTTATGTTTCCTTTTTTTCATGGCATATGCTTTCATTTCAGCTTCATATACCTGCCAAGCTGAATTATTTGCGTATAATGATCTTATCTCTATTTGTAGACTGGTTAGTGAGATTTTACTCTTGATATATTATCTTATATTTGGTATATCTATTTGTCTACAGTTCTTATCAAAATGGTTGCAAGTAAGTTCAAAGTTTATACGCTATATAGTATATACGTACAATCAACTCCCGTTTTATCGAAGCTCAAAGTATTGCGATTGGATATAACTGATGAGAATATACGATATACTATTTTCACGGTTTGGGGCCATATTTGTACAATTTACTACTTCGATATAGCCGTATCCGATTTAACAGGAGTTGACTGTAGTTCTAAATACATCCTATGAACATTTGAATTATTATTCTATCTGATTTCTTATCCCAGATTTATTTCTCTTTAGGTTTATGAGAATAAATCAGAGTTCTCAAGAGAATCAATGACTATTCACTGGCTACACAAACATTATAGATTTAGTCACATGAATAGCTATTATAAAGTAATGAGACCATATTTTTTTGGATTTATAAACTGGTTTGATAAAAAGACACTTTATGTCTTCCCAGCGTTATTCAAACACTTTTATCAATTTTACAATCTTCTCAGTATTGCAGCAGTATCAAGTGGAACTATTTTCATTGCATTACGATTAACTCAAGATCAAAACCAATGGGCTTTCGCTGCTTTGACATTTTCACTGTGTTCTATGTTTTCATTGAAATATGTTAGTGTTCTCCCTAATCTAGGTGCTTATATAGCAAGTATTCTACAGATATTCAGGTCTGATATCCCAAAGTTCCTTATAGTTGTTTTTCTCATACTTTTTAGTTATATTGGTTCAATACATTTAGCAGGGAGATATGAGGCACAACGGAGACACCCAAATGACTCTGTTTGTCTCAATGACTCATCTTATATTTACTGGTTTAATTACGAAGATTCAATTGGCTACACCCTCAAAAATCCGTTAATTTCTGGGACTGTATTTGTGCTAGATGGCGGTCCGAGTGATGTACAATCAAGTTTGTTAAATCTCAGTTTTGTATACATTTCTATTTACTTATTTTTCGGATTTTTAGTAATAATAATATTGTTAAATATTCTAATTGCTCAGCTATCACTGACATACGCTGAGATCAGTGCTGAAAGAGAATTCCATTTTATTTTCCAGTTGGTTGTTTACTATGAATTAATATCTACAGCTAATTTAATTCTGGGGCGTTATTTCAGACCAAGGAGTGTGATTAAACATATTGTATTGAGCAAGACGGAATGGAGGAAATATCTCAATGGAAGTCCTAGCCGTAGTGGCGATCTGTTGACTCGAGATATTGATGTGAGATCTAGAAATATCAGCGATAATGTTAGTTTAGTACAAACTGTATTAAGTAAAATGAAATCAAGCTTGTATACTACTTCAGAAATTATTACTCATCTGTATGATAATTTTGTCGAGCTGAGGCGAGATTATTTTTGCGAGAAATTACCGCGTGATGTCAGCACCAGTGTAGATGTGGAGCAGATTAATAAAAGATTGGATGTGTTAGAAGGAAAAATGGAGAGAATAATTCAACTACTTGAAAATAATTAATTTTGTATATGTTGCCAGTTTTGAAAATCTTGTATTTACTTGACATACTCTTATCCTTTGTATATCTGTTTACGACAAACGTATATCTGTGATTTATTGACATTTATAGCAACAACAGTACAGTAGATGAAATTCACTGCGGGATGATATATGAAAATATGGATTACAAAATCCTTATTTTCATATATCATCCCGCAGTGAATTTCATGCATCAAAATACACTATTTCAGTTATCCGAACATCATACTTGAAATTCAAGGACGAAGGTGTTCGGATAATCGAGGGTGTACTGATATTATCATGTATTGAATAGTGGAAATTTTACATACAGCCGACTTCGCTAAAACACAAAATAAAATTGCTTTATAGTGACCTGAGGATAACTGTCAGATAAGAATTTTCCAATAATTAAGCGGAATCGACTGTATTACAAATTTATAAACTAAGAATATTTGAATGGACAATCTACCTACATCAACTAATGGTACTGGGGATTTGAAGAACAGTGTCCTGAAGCTGGTAAGAGAAGCAAAGCGCATGAAACTAGACGGAGTCTTAGATCCTGATGGTCTAATCAGTGGAGAAACAAGATCACATCTCCCGATTCTAAGCCAAGCACTTAACTCTTATTCTCTCCCACTTTCTAAATACTTACACGCGAAAGGTTATGAATTGTTTGGTAAAACTGATTCCAGATTTTTGGAGGTAGTTTATAAAATGCTAAGAGATGAATTCAATTACAGACCTAAGATAACTCGCCTGCAGTTCCTTACAGATTCTTCATTCATAGAACGAAAGATTCTATTCACGTTTGATCTTCTAAAACTATGTCAGTCAAAACATAGAGATTTGCAGAGATTTGCTGTAAAAGTTGGAAAACCAGTGAATAAGCCAAAAGCAATAGATAAAGTTACCAGACCTATTCGTATGCAAACTGTAAAACCTGTACAGCAAGATGCTAATACATTCGCATTCTCTGATATCCCACAAGATGATGTATTCACTCTCAAACCGGAACAAATTGTCCCGACAGACCGGTTATCTAAAGCGTCTGCTAATTCAAGTTTAGTGCCTTTATTTCAACACAATATACCGGTTCCATCTCAATTACTCCCGCAGCTTAAGGAATCAAAACCTGAGACACCTACAGTGGAATCACATACAAATGAGTTTCTTCCTTCTCCTACCCCCAGACCAGCTTCTTTTCCTTCTATAGACTTCCTACACGATAGAGAGTTAGACGTAACCCCGTTGCAAACACCTGAGAAACCCTCCCGGACTAAAACAGCTCCAACACGGGAAGAGTTGAAAGAAGGCGTAAGGAGAATCCGTTTTCAACTCGACACGATCCCAGATCTCCTACCTGAAGACTCAGATAGTGATGGACCAATTGATGACAATTTAATCGAACTAGCTACTGAAGATCCTATACCTCCATCTTCTGATAAAATAACAATATCTACATCTACAACTGGACTAATGTTTGATTCTCCTTCCCCAGAACCTGTGATACACAAAAACAAACATGAAAAACAAATGACTAATTTGGTAGAACAAATGTCTGCAAGATTAGCTCTATTTGAAACTCGTCTCAAACACGTAGAATGTACACCAATACAAACTTCTCCTCCGCTACAAGTCTCAAATACCTCACTTATACCTCCATCTACTTCACCACCAATGACATCATCTCGTATTTACAATCCTAAGAAATATTCTGAAAATGATAATATTCCTAAAGTTATCGCGAAAAAACACAACGGCAAAACGATTACTTCGAAATTTCGTTCTTCTTCCACCTCTACACCTGCTTCTCTTCCTCAAGCCGGAAATCAATTCTCTCCTCCTCATCGTACGAAAAGTTCCTCATTTGAAGTTGAAACCAATAGAACACCCTCTTTCATTCCTAGACTAGAGGCTTCGTCATTATCATCTCTACCTGATAGCATTTCTACCGAATTTTCACACCTCCAAACTTCACCGCCTACACACGAAAATGAAGTCTTAACGGTTATGTATAATCTGCGTAAAAGAGCGGAACGTGCTAGAGACATGTTAGAAAGCGCAAATTCCAGTCGCAAGAGACTTCGCTACAAATGTTGATTCTACCCTATTAGTATTTACTTATTCGATCTCAGCATTTATTAACTTGAAACAAATTAACTGTGTACACTTATTTCCTTCCTCTTCGCATTTCTATTCCGATTCTTTTTAGAATCACACATACTAGTGCCATACTGGGGAGTACGCCTTTCTAAAAATAACTTACGTACGTACTTATAAACTGGTTAAGAGTAATTAATTAACTATAATCGTGAACTGTATGGCTCAGGCTATAATAGTATGTATATCATGTATCAATTTATTGAAATTTCGATAGGGTTACCGTGGGTACGGAATTCCCATTCCCACAGGTAATCCCATAGTAAGAAAGAATTCCCATTTGGATAGCAACCTTGAAAAAAACTGTATTTTCCCATATGGAAATCCCATATCAAGAAATGGTTGCAATTCTCATTTCCTACGGTAACCCATGATAAAAGTGTATTGAGAAGTTTTACTTTACCGAATCGTCTGCTACAGCCAATTCTATACGAACACAAGCACATATCAATGTACTTAATCTTAATTGTACAAGTTTTAATGACAAATATGTTATTGATATTCGTTCGCTCTTATTGTGTGCTATGTTTTCTTTCATAATTGTAACATTTATCCTTGTATGGTACTACGTAATGAGAAAATATGTTCAAATATTATTAATTGCGACATACACTTGTATGCAACTTTTTAAGAAATTATGTATTAGCTAGTACCAAATCGTGAATCTACTGATCAGGTCATTTACTGGTCTACGCAAGTGACATTGTAACTGGTGATGTGTACTTCTTCTCGGGAGAGTATAAATAGTTAAAAGACTTGTATATGTTCTCAGAATTGCTTCATCTAATTATCTAATTTCTATATCAAATACACTAGCAAAATGACAAAATTGATTTGTAGATTTGTTTGTGTTATTTTATTTGCATACATTTCACAGGTAATGAGTTTATTATACAAAGTTATCGTTTCATATTTTAAGAGTATTTTTCTCCAGTTCGCCAATGCTGAGATCCACCAGAAGGGATACTGTACATGGTATGGACAATGCGGACCAGGTTCCAATGGTGGTAAACTAAACTGCTACTACAATGGACCCGCTATTCATCAACCAAAGAGTTCTTCAGTTTTCCAAAAACTTCTTGATCTTTGTCCCAGTATGATTAATGCTGATAATCCTTCAGATACAAGAGTGTGTTGTGATTTGAAACAACTTGAAACACTCGATGACTCAATTCTACTACCTAGACAGCTTCTAGCAAGATGTCCTGCTTGTTTAGCCAATTTTGTTGATCTGTTTTGTCGTGCAACTTGCTCACCTGACGGCTCGACATTCCAACAACCCGTAGTTGTAAATATGACAAATGGTACGCAAGAGGTTAAATCCACAACTATGTATTTGGATCCAACAACTGTGAACCAATTTTTCACATCATGTAAAGACGTAAATTTCCCTCAAGGCAATGGAAAGGTAAAAACATACAATCAACTCCCATTATTTCGAAAATAACCGGTTTAGAACACTTATATACACAATTTAGAACTTCAAATAATGACGTGTTTCGATATAACGGAAGTTGACTGTAGTATTTTAATAAATCGATATTTATATAGTTTTATTTCTAATTTTAGGCTTTAAGCTTGCTATGTGGGACTAGTGTAAAAACATGCAATGGATTGACGTGGTTGAATTTTATGGGAAATGTCGGTAATGGAAATACACCGTTTCCAATCGTATACAAAAACACAACAGATGGTTTGGGGCCTGGACAGAGTTTGTATAAATACGAGCCGAATTTCTGTAATAAAGTTTATAATAATACGAAATGTTCTTGTCAAGACTGTAGCGCTTCCTGTACAAACATTCCTACCATTCCACCTTCACGAAATGTAACTAAGATATTCGGTTTAGGAGCAGATTTGTTCTCAATTATAGTCTCGTATGGCATATTTATTGTTCTATTCGTACCAGCTGTTATTCTGTATGGAATAGTTATGTTGTTGATTGAGAGAAACTCAAAATTGTCAACCACAGAAGAAAGAAAAGCCTTGATTGAGAAGAAAGAAGCTGATGAGATATTCGATCGGAAATACGGTCTTACAAAGCCAGAATGTGGCATATGTGGTATTGGGAACTATTTTGACTATTATCTACGTCTAAGCTTCTATTATTGGGGATATTTCGTGGCCAAATACCCCTGGGTTATCATTATTGGTGCTTTTGTCATTGTTATACCCCTCTGCGGAGGAATTGGGTTAATGAAGATCATTACTAATCCTGTTGAGCTATGGTCTGCTCATAATAGCCAGGCTAGACATGAAAAGGATTATTTCGATGAACATTTTGGACCTTTTTACCGTTCAGAAATGTTGATTTTTACAAGCAAAAATGTGTCTTCTTTTAATCATACGCTACACAAAAGTGTTACTGATGGAGGAAAGAATGTTTCATATAATCACATGTTTCAAAAGGAAATTCTACTAGAAGTGAGTTCATATTTACTTGATTTTATGCGATTTTTATTCGATGTTTTTCCTTTTGTAGATATTAGAGATTCAAAATAATTTGACTGTCATGAAAGTTCCCTACAAGAACGGTACTATAACGCTTGAAGATATTTGCTATACACCGTTATCGCCTGGGAATACGAATTGCACTATAATGAGTGTATTACAGTACTTTCAGAATTCAGAGGGAAAACTTAATTTGACTGCCACTACTGCTAATGATGAGGAAATTAATTATCTAGATCACATTTACAATTGTAACAGGTAAGTTATAATTCTGATACGTGCACGGAAATTTTCCGCGAATTCATTAGAATAGGTGACTAAGTTTTTGCCAACTTCAATTATTGATTTCTCTAATAGGAATCCTACTGGTATTCATGATACTGCTATTCCTATACCTTGTATTGGGCAATTTGGAGGACCTGCTCTTCCTAACCTTATCCTAGGAGGTTTTGGTGGTGAGTTTAACTTGTTTATTTACAGTAGAACTCGGTTAGTACGTACTTTTCTCCAAAACGGATACCAATTCTAGTATTAATTGTATAGGAAATTACGAAGAATATTCGGATAAGACCTAGTGAGGTTAAAGTGTACACATTACGTCTTATCTTAGTTCTATTTCATTATAATCGATCAAAATTACTTCTATCATACTCCACAGTAATATTACATACAATTTATAACGTGTAATATGATTATTATTATTATGGCAAACTACTGATTATATTCGTTATTATTAACGTCGGTTAAGTTTCAATTACACTATGAAATTAATGGAATAGAAAAAGCTGGATAGTAATATGATTTACTATACCAGAAGTTTTCTAATACTCTACTTGTAATTGGGTGTACTATTACACAGGCATTTTTCAGGGTAGAATATATCTGGTGAGCGATCGGATGATATGTGGCCTGATCATGTATCCATTTCACTAATTTGGTTGTTAGAATATAGATTATGTTACAGGAAGCTTTTTACTTGTTATATCATATATAGTGGAGTAATCATTAAATCTTAATGGGGATGTGGAACTCAGGATATAAATGGTCTATAGCATTCTATACGCTAATGCAATCCCACTAGCTGATTTCTTCTGTTAGTATGTTCAAAGCACTTATTCGGAATATTCATGATGTAATGATATTAACATATTATATTTTTTCGAAATGAACATATTTCCTAGAAATTCATTTTGAAAATTTGTCAAATTGCGCCAATATGACGTCATTGCCTTAATTCTGAATGAACTAGGTGTCATAGGGAATCCTGTTCCCACGAACATGGGAATACTTTTTCCCGTTTCCTTGATCGTGTTGCTAAGTGTGCAAGGAGAAAGACTCGGAGCAACAGGATTACCTCTGACACCGGTTGTATAATGCAATGATGGTAAATAGGAGCGCCCATGTTCATTGACTGGAGTATAATATCTTTTGATTACATAACACATCGATTTAGTTCAGAGTTGAATATTATTATTCTATTCCTTTCTAATAGCTGATAAAAATGGTCTTGATCAGTTTGAAGATGCAAGAGCGGTTATTGTCGCGTTTACTGTTAAGAACTACATATCTGATGCAGATAACAGTATGGCAGAAGCATGGGAAGCTAAGTAAATACATTCAACTATCCTATCCTATCCCATTTATATGAATAATTTATTATTTACAAATATGATAATAGATATTTGGAATATATAAAGAATTATACACAACAGGGAAAGAGTCGTAATAATCTTACAGTTGCATTCTTAGCAGAGGTAAGACTTGGTTGTCAAGCTTTTTACGTATATACCTGTACTTTAAGTTTTATTTGTATCTCTCAGAGATCATTACAAGATGAATTGGAGAGAGAATCTGAATCAGATATAGCTACCATCGTAATAAGCTATGCAGTTATGTTCGCTTATATTGTTCTGTTCATTGGAAAGATTCCAAGTTACAAACACTTCTGCTTTGATTTCTTTGTAAGTTAATACATTTAGAGTGAATTCTATGAGAAATTTACAATTGAAAATTTAAATTTGTATCTTATTTTCATCTACAATTCTGATAACTGTTTCATTAATATTTATTTTTAGGTTCGTAGCAAGTTGTTTATCGGTTTCGTTGGAGTATCCATTGTAATACTATCTGTACTCACAAGTATTGGATTCGCCTGTTATTATGGAGAACCTTTAACTTTGATTATTGTAGAAGTCCTACCGTTTTTGGTGTTAGCAGTTGGAGTTGATAATATTTTTATCCTGGTGCATTCAGTTGAGGTTAGTTACGGACTTATCTATTATTTGTAAGAAATTTTGACATCCAGTGGCTTATCTATCCATCGTGCACTACGTAGTTCACGATCAAGGGCAGGTTACTAATCAAAAGTTTGGCTCAATTAGTCCCAAAGATTTTTCAAAGATTCAGCAGAAATTTTACTGAATATACAAATTTATTTTCTCTATGAACATGAAACTGTTCGTTGAAAAGATGGAGCAGTTAAGCGAATGATTTTTGCATTATTTGAAAATACTTTAACTATTTATATAGGAGGAGATGTATTCACATTTCGAAGAGCCGAGATATAAGATAGTTGGCTTAGCATTAAGTAAGGTAGCTCCTAGTATTACATTAACTGCTCTATCTGAAACGGCTGCATTCTTTCTTGGTAAGTTATAAATATTTGTAGGAAATTTATTGTTGCATCGTGTATGGTGGGCTTTACGCGTAATTACATATGTATCTTGTCTTTAGGAGCTATCTCTTCAATGCCTGCATTACGAGCATTCTCATTATTCGCTGGACAAGCTATATTCTTTGACTACCTGTTACAAGTGAGTTGAAATTCCTTTTCACTGAACTCTAGTTTGTTAGTCATATTATTCAGTTTTCATTTTCCCTATTTTTCAGATTTCACTATTCGTCGCTATCCTATCAATTGATGTAGCAAGACAACAGGTAAGTAGCATACTCACAAATTCACTTAGTTATATGTTACTACAAATACTTCTGAATTTAGGCAAGACGGCCTGAGCTGTGTTGTTGTGTAAGATTAAAGTTACCAGAAGAACACAAACCTAATCTCAATGTTAATGATGATGAAAATCCTACTTGTTCACCAGATCACGTGATTAATGAAGGATTTATAAGATATTTTATTAGAACATTCTACTCACCATTTATACTATTTCCACCTGTAAAGATATTTGTGGTAAGTATTTGAATTTCATTCAATCATTGCTGTCTTAAAATTTACCTCTTTAGATAATTATATTTGTTGGTGCATTCCTTATGAGCATTTACGCTACTATGCATCTACCGATTGGCTTGGATCAAACTCTTTCTGTCCCCAAAGTAAGCTATGTTTAGTTCTCTTTGAATGAATTTATTATCTTTTTGTTTCCTTTTAGGATTCCTATGTAATCACATACTTCGACGCTCTGAACAAGTATCTACATGTGGGTTCTCCTGTTTATTTTGTAATCAAGGGAGATTATAACTATTCTAGTCAAGCAGGAATGAATAAAGTTAGTTTTTAATACTTTTTTATATTATATATGTTTTGCTTTATTTGGCCATTTCCAAAATACATCATTTCTAGCCAAATACATTTTGGTTTATCTGTGACTCCACTCTGTAAATCGGTCAATTATCCTGTGATTATCTTTTTAACCTCGTAAACAAACAGTCCTTTCTAAATACATTCAGCTCCCGTTATATCGAACTCAAGAGACCGCGATAATTAATACAATATAAGCGCAGCGATATGAAACACGTATAAGTTACTTTGAAGGTCAGGGACCAAATTTGTACAATATCAGATTCGATATATCCGTGTTCGATATAACTGGAGTTGACTGAATTAGGAAATTGGTCCTTAATGACTAGAATATCTACCATCATTATATATTTATTTTTACTATCATTCCTGTAGATATGTACTCAAACTGGTTGTAATGACAATTCTATATTATCTCAAATCGATAATTACGTTCAGATTTCAAACTAGTAAGTCGTTTGTTTGTAATCAATAAATGCGTATTTATGATGTTGTTTAATATTTGTTTGTTTGTTTAGCTCACGTATTGCAACAAGTCCAAGTTCATGGGTGGATACGTATATTGACTGGCTCAATCCAACTATTCCTTGCTGTCAATACCACCGTCACGACCACTCTAAATTCTGTCCTTATTCAGGTATGTCAATTTTACTTATTTCTGAACTTTGGTATATAAATCTCAAATTACATTAGTTAATTATGAACCTTAATATGCTCCCATAATCAAGATTTATTTGCCACTATCCTATACAGACTTTTCCATCTTGTTATTAAAATATATTTTCATCAATATCTCCTTTCATATTCTGTTTATAAATGGGTGGAGTTTACAGCAAAACGTTGGGTATCAGTTTGCTAGTCCAGTTTGTTAGTTTCATCTTTGCTGCTATCTTAAAAACTGATAAGTTTTACGATTTGGTTGGTTCACTAACAACTATCGGGATTGTACTGCTTAACTATCTAACTGGTACAAAATCCTGGCAACAGAAAGTGCAGACTGGAATTATTCTAGCTTGGGCAATTCGTCTCGGTTCGTATCTTTTCACGCGAACTCTAATAGCTGGAGATTGGCGATTAGATAAAGTTAAGCGAAAGCCGCTCATGTTTTTAATGTACTGGACTTTGCAGGGATTGTGGATATTCAATAACTTGTTGCCTACATTGAGTATGCAGGATCATGCTATAATCCCTCTGTCATCGAATAGGGAGTTGATTGGGTGGGGCGTGGCTGGTGTTGGGCTCCTGCTTGAAGGTATTACAGATATACAAAAGTTTATCTTTCGTATGAAAACTGAGAATAGCGAGAAATGGTTGGATAAGGGTATCTACAGTATTATCAGGTATCCGAATTATTTGGGAGAAATATTGTATTGGTTTGGTTTGTTCATTTCCGCTTCAAGCAGCTTCACTACTAAACGCGAGTATTTGAATTTATTATCGCCTTTATTCACTATCCTACTTCTTACTAGGATATCTGGTATCCCTATGCTTGAAACTAGGAATTATCACCGATTTCGCGAAAATCCTGAGTATACATCGCATGTAAAGAATACTAACCTGTTGATACCGTATTTGTATTAGGCATCATATTTGTGTTAGATTGTCTACTGTTTATGTTTGAAATAATATTTTATCTCATAAATAATAAGTTTGTATGGGGAGTATGAAATTTGTGTACAAAACTAGTGTTACGTTTGTGTACAGATATATTTGTACACAAACGTTGTACTGTCTGTACACTAATGTCTCCTCCGGTATGTATCAGATTCAATTACCACATGAAAATACTGTATGCAGTTTCTTTTGAAGTTCGCGTTGTAATTTGTCAGAATTTTCATGACTGAGACTTGACAGAATCAAATATTCTGAATATTGACAACTTCAAAAAATTGACTGATATAGTTTCTGATATCTTCTATGAATTCGCTCTAGTTTTTCATGAAAAAATCTATAAATTTATTATAGTTTGAAGTATGACACCATGACTAGACTATTTTTATGTGTATTTATTTAGATGTCAATGTTTCAACTTGCATTTCTTGCTTGGAAGAGGGACAAACTCGACCCAATCCAGAAGAGTTCATGAAATATTTAACATGGTTTCTCTCTGATAATCCTGGCACTACGGCTACAGCTTGTACTAAAGGGTATGTTACTATGAGAATATTACATCATATGGATATATTATTGCTATTCGACTAATATTTCCTATTTACCTTTACGTAATTAGAACTTTTATCTAATTATATGATTGTCATCTTTAATTGTAGTTTTGAACTCTTCTCAATTTGTAAATTCTTAGGTAATTGTGGATTATGTATTACAAAATTAAATTATCCTCCACTCTATTTCCCCGAAAATGATGTAATTTTGTGAATACTAGACATGATGTACACGTTGTATATTAGCTATACACTTGTCTATAAATATCCGGATAAACACTATTTAAACAATACAAATCTTCTAATTCTTATCTAATGCATATTGATACACTTAGTCTCGTTTACATGGTGCTGTATGGCATGTTTTCATTTCCATCTTTCTTCCTCTTCTGGACTTGGATTGGTTTCTTAACGAATAGAATATTCCATTATCGTTCAGCTTACAATAAATTGGTTTCCAAATTGAGTTATCCCGCAGAGTTTAACATCAACGTTTTCAACATGAGAGTCAAATTCATCGTTTATATTTTGCTTCTCCTGATCATATTTAGTGAGATGCTATGTGCATTGGGATATTTACTAGGGATGTCCATGTTTAACTCTCCTATCGTATCTGCAACTGAAGATCGTCTATTTCCTCTTAATTTCACAAAAATACAATGTACGACACAGTATGAATATATTTGGCAAGCCGAGCTAGCATATCCTCTCCTCGCGTTTCTTATGTGTTTAGGAGATGTTTCCATTTGTATTACTTTCATTCTCATGATTGGGCTGATCAAATTCGTTTTTCTCGCTTATCAATGTAAAACCGATTTTAAAAGTGTGAAAGTCTTCTTTATCAAGGCTCTGTGTGTTCCTCCTTTCTTACTTTTGATTTCTACCATCCCTCAAACTCAAATATTTTCGAAAATCTTGACACCTATCTTTTGTATTATATTAATTATTTTACTTTTTAAACACAAAAATCAATATTTTCTGATTTTGAAATGGAGATGTGGTGACGCGTTCTATATCAGAAATTATGCAAACTATATTTCCCAAGTGAAAACAAGGCGAAATTCCATTATTTCATTCCACTTGTTCCTAATGGCCTATTTTCTTTTCTTCATTGCTTTAATATTTGATAGAACAATCGCATTTATTTGTATGGTATTCACAGAACAATCACGAAGAGTTACTGCTGTTTATTACTCCGATTTGAATCTGGCATTCCTTGACTGTCATTATCAACGAATCTTCTACAAAATCCAGGAAATCGGGGCTTTAATTCAACCAGGTTGTCTGCTAGTCGCTGGGATAATATATATAATACCTTTCTATGCAGTAATGTTTGGTGTACTTGGGTATTATCTATATTCGCAGTGTAGAGGTGTAGATTCTCGTTATATTAGGTTTGGAGGCAATTCTCACTTATATCATCCGTTAAGAAACTGAATTGTACTGATTATGAATTACTAATAAGATTGGTGAAGGATAGTATTGCTCAAATTTCATTCGATGTTTGTTAATATGTGTATTAGAACATTACTCTGTAATTATTATTATTTATATCAGTAATTAAAGATTCTAATTATCCATTTCAATCTGTATCGCACAGTACGTATATGCGAATATACTGAGATGGTAAAATATACAATAATTATTTGAATTTTCATACACTTGATTACGGTAATTCGTGATTTTTTCCCGAGTGGATGAATTAATTTGATATTTTGCGCACAACATAAATATTTATATTCAGGGACTGGCGATTTTCAACTAGTATCGATACCTCAAACTTTCCCGGATATTATAGATTATATTTTACAAATTAAAATAGCCACACGCTTATAAGTATGATATTTCTATGTATAACTTAATCCAACACACAATAATATATGCAAAAATAATTAATATGATCAGATTTGCTGATTTCTAACACATTCTTAAACTTATACTTTTGGGAAATTTTCATCCAAAGTTACCATTTATTCTAGCGGTGATCGATCTGGAATCTCCAATCTTAATATAGACAAGATTTTAATCATTTTCATTAACATTTTAATAATACCCTTACGAATCACATTAGTTGATATGTTAGGTAAGGACGCTATTCAATTTGTATAAATAGTTGATGACTTGAATTGTAGTTTATACTTCTCTATATTTTGATTGAATAATGGACTTTGAAACTGATCAGATTTTCGTTTTCGTATTCACTTTTGTACTAACAATTCTGTTAATTCCTGTTACAATATTCTGGGTTGTGTTTGTTAGTATTCGACTCTTCATCTATGTTAGATCCTATCGGAAACTAAATTCCAATATCTACCGCGATACAGCAGAACTTCCTATCACAATTTTCAACTTGAAAATTAAAATCGTGATATATTCATTCTTTATCTTCCTTATATTCTTTGAGTTTGTAGCTGTAATCTCGCATATTTCAGGAATGGTCCTTTTATTCTTTCCATTACATTTCGGACTTGGTTTTCCCGAGATTATTCCAACAAACTGTACATTCAATTACTATGAATTATGGCAGGGTGAATTTTCTAACCGATCCATTGCATTATGTATTAGCTTACGTGACGCTTCCTTATGTATAATTTGCATTTTAATCATTGGTATCTTAAAGTTTATCTACGTGGCTTATCAGAATAAAACTGATTTCAAAAGTGTGAAGGTTTATCTGGTTAAATGTTCTATTCTTCCTCCAATACTAATAATCCTCTCTATTTTCCCTCAAACTCTGATTATTACCAAGATAGGTACTCCATTGCTTATCATCATCCTTTTGAGACAGCTGCTAAAACATAAGAAATCATACTTTCTGGTATTAAAATGGCGTTGTGATGATATACGTAATCAGGGCGATAACAAAGGATACATTTATAGCATGAAAATACGCCAGAACTCCATCATAACATTTAATCTATTCGTATTAGCATATTCGATTCTTTATATTTTCATTATTCTAAACAAATCGGCTTCACTGTGTGTTATGCTATTTACGGACCAGTCTAGATATTTGACAGCTGTCTATCATTCAGATTCTAATTTATCTTTCCTGGGTTGTAAATATCAGAAAATAATATATGCTTTTCATTATATTTTGGATCAGATTGAACCTACAGCTGTTTTGATAGCTTTTATTATATATATGATTCTATATTTTGGTGTTACGATTGGATACATTGGTGTATCTCTTTATACACACTGTAAGAGTGTTGATACCAATTATATTAGGTTTGATGGAAATGCTAGAGAAATCTGTAAATGATTGCAACATGTTTCGAATAATCATTGGATATTTTGTAATTTAAATTCAATTCACTCTTTTGTATTGATTATGTTAACTTCCAGGAAGTATTGCTATTAAATTTATTACTTATTTCATGTTTATTATTACCCAATCTGAATTGAATATTACCCTTTGGATTTCTTGCTTATCACGTCATAATATCACAAACATTGGCGATACTAAAAATAGCTATTTATCACGTTTGAATTATTCTAAAATTTATTACATTATTTGTAAGCTGTTTATGATATATTATTTATAATGTCTCTTTTGAATTAATATATTTGTGTTAGAAAGATTTGTTAATTATTTATATTTGTTCTAGAGGACATGCTGCTTATTTTCATGCTGTCGCTGTTAACAGTAGCAATAAAATTGAATGTAAGGTTTAACAAAAATCCATATTTATTCATAAATACAATTTTTATATTATACTTATATTATATAGCTTCCTACTTCATGTCTTATCACACTATCCTAAGAAACTCTGTTGAATTTACTGATGGGTTACGGAAAGCAAGAGAGATCAGTGAGAGTCTAACTACCTCGCTGAATACAACTAATGTCACTGTATTTCCCTACAGGTAACTTGAATTCACATTACTTATTCAGGTCTTAGAAATGTGAAACCTCCACAAACTGGCTTGTGGAACGGGGAACTGAGTGAAAAACATATAGCGAATTCGAGGTCCCATACAAGTGAATCTCCACAAACGGGAAACGGAGTAGCATTTTCGGCGTCCCAAGCACCCCATTTGTGGAGGTTTCACTGTATGTGTGTTTATCTTTTGTAACAATATAGTGTCTTCTATGTCTTCTATGAGCAATATCTGAATATTCCCCAAGTATCAGTCCTAACCCTTGGAGTATCAATTAGTGAGTAATCTTTAGCAATCATAATATCTTTAGCAATTCTAATATTTCGTATTATTTCAATAGTTACTATATTTGTGATGACGTTTATACTAATCGGATTTAAGCTCTGGTCTACGATACTCGTTACAATGACTGTAATAATGTTCTTGATTGATATGATGGGAATGATGTATTTATGGGGCATATCACTCAATGCCTTATCTCTTGTGAATCTTTGTGCTGTAAGTAAATTAGTATTCTATAGTTATCAAAGTTTGGTAGCGATATATCGCTTATGAAACATTGAAAAATACCATACATTCTGATATTTATCGAAAATTTTCGGTTAATCGGGAACTCTGATTAATTGGGACAAAAATCCTGGAACGAAAGTGTCCCAATTAAACGGAGTCGACTGTATTTTGATATTTTAGAAATATCAAACCGATTTTTATTGTATCGAGTAATTTTTCGTTAATCGTGTGGATATCGGAGAAGTTAACAGTGATCGATATTTGCCAAACCTTCCTATAACTATTGATTTGTATTCATAGCTTAATATTTGTATTATTTTAACAGTCAATCGGTATTTCAGTTGAATTCGTATCACATATTGTACGCTGGTTTGCATACTCAGATGCTCCCACACGCAAAGAGAGAGCTCATGACGCTCTTGTTAACATGGGATCTTCAGTATTCAGTGGTATTACATTAACCAAATTATTTGGTATTCTTGTTCTCGCATTCTCAAAGTCACAATTATTTGAAGTGAGTTTATTGTGTTATGGGTGTGATATTCCAGTTGTTTATAAACTATTGTTTATTAGGTATTTTATTTCCGGATGTATTTGGGTATTGTTGTTATTGGAGCTACTCATGGACTTGTATTTCTACCAGTTCTCCTCAGCTATATTGGTATGTTGTTTTGTTGTTGATTAAAGTGATTATTTCCTCCTGTGTAATGAAATTTATTAATTTCACTCCGCTTACAACAAATGAAACCGAGATCCTGTGTACTTCTTTGTAATGTGAGTTTACTGTAATTGTGATTACAACGGAAATAATATTGTAGTCGTAGTGTAATTACATTAACATCCGCTTTCTCGAACCCTCTGCAATAGAAATTGCTGGTTGCTCGTCATTCTGAGATATCTGTAGTTATTGTCTTATGTTATGCAGGTCCTAGAAGAGCGAAAAACAACCCTCTAGCAATGAAAGAATCTGGAGTAGACGATGGACTCCATTATGCATAATCTATTTACATTCGCATGTACTATGTAATCTTTTTATTTACTGATAATATTTGTACACATTATTCGTTTAGACCTACTTGTACTATCTTTTTGTTGGACTTTTTGTTCAATGTATTGATCCTTGTAACATATTTACATATCACACCTCAATTATTAACTGCTATGACTTTTGCTTGAATATTTATTATAGTAACTCACATACTTACCAACGGAAATTTATAGAATTTTAGACATATTCAGGGATTCCAAGAAATGTATCCAAATAGGTTCAAAGGGTTGGTAAGTATGGACTCGGATAAGACGTCTCTTCGTGGAACTAAATTATTGTCATAATGTGTATATCTTTTTCCGAATAAGATTTGTATCAAATGAATGGGAAAACTTTGGCTTGTGAGAAGAAGTAAAACTGACTTATCTGAGTACTATTTTTATACTCATCTAAGTATTGTGATTATTAGATATTCTTCCATAAAGTTAGATTATTAGTAGAGCTTATGTTACAATTCGCCGATTATTTCTTCACACTTTTGAGCTGGACTTATTTTACAAATTCTGTATCATGTTCTTTTGCTTGTTCCTCAAACTGTACTGTTCTGCCATTGAATGGTAAATGGCTTATCTCTACCAACAATAATACAATTTCTCTACAAGGCATAGTCCCTGGTCAAATACACCTTGATTTGCTCAAAGAGAAATTAATCCCAGATCCATATGTTGGTTTTAATGATGATAAACTATCTTGGATACCACTTGAAGATAAATGGGTTTCCAAACGTAATTTTACTGTAGATTCTAAATTCAAGAAATATGAAAAAGTTTTAATATATTTTGAAGGAATTGATACAATTGCTAGCGTATTCTTACAAAATGCAGGAATAAAACAGTTCCTATTCAATGCTTCAAATCAACACAGACAATACGTTTATGACGTCACAAACTATATCGTATTAGGGGATAATACTCTGATTGTTGAATTACTTAGTGCGGCGAAACTATCACATAAATACGCACTTGAATATCCATATCATGTTGATCAACAATTCACCTATTTTGAAGGGACTAATAGGAATTTTGTACGTAAGGCACAGTCTGATTTCGGATGGGATTGGGGCCCTGCTTTCGCTCCTGTTGGTATCTGGAAAGATGTTTACATGGTCGGATTTGATGAGTTCATGATATCTAACTTTGTACCTATTGTGTATTGGAATGATACATACGACTGTTTTGAAGTTAAAATCACAGTGTATATTTCTTGCACACACAGTTTTAATGGAAAACTTATAGCCGAAATTAAGCATGTTCTGACACATCCCACAGGTATATCTTGTAGCCAAGGAGATTGTGAGGTTGTTACGAGCCTATTGGTACCTGTCAACAAAGTGTCACTCTGGTGGCCTAGCGGATATGGAGAACAACAACTCTACGATATTAGCGTTGAAGTATTTGGTGAAAATAGATTGAATGCTCATATTATGAAGTGTATTGGTTTCCGTAAGGTAGAACTTATCCAGGAGAAATATCCTGGAGAAGAAGGATTGAGTTTTTATTTTAAAATCAATAATTTGTCGATATTCATAAAAGGATCAAATTGGATACCAGCTGATGCTTTTACTGGGCGTGTTACTGCGGAACAAATCGACCGTATATTGACATCAGCTGTTCTGTCTCATCAGAATATGGTACGAGTTTGGGGTGGTGGTATTTACCAACAAGATGAGTTCTATCAACTATGCAACCGAAAGGGTATTTTGGTATGGCAGGAATTCATGTTTGCTTGCTCACTGTATCCTAGAGACGCAATATTCCTCGAGAATGTACATCAAGAGATAAAATTTCAAGTTAGAAGACTTGCACATAATCCTTCCCTAATCCTGTGGAGTGGAAATAACGAGAATCAAGATACAGCTGTCCAGGCAGGCCCCGCAGCGACTGTAGACTACACGTCACTTTATGATGACGTCATAAGAAGTACTCTATATCAAGAGGATAATTCTAGGCCTTTCTGGCCGTCTAGTCCTTCTAATGGAGATTTTGTTGTAGATAGAACACGTCAACTTTTTGTTCAGAGATGGGGTGATTCACAGAATAATAATTATGGTGATATCCACCGCTATGATTATAATAGCTTATGTACTGATATAAGCAAATATCCAAGACCTAGATTCATCAGTGAATTCGGGTTTCAGAGCTATCCTTCTATGCTATCACTTCAAAACGTTATCAATGATGTATCTGATCTTGATAATAAATCTCCATTCATGTTACATAGACAACATCATCCTAATGGTAATGCTCAATTAGAAACACAAATACAAATGCATTTTATATTACCAGAAAATACGAATAGAATTACAAGATTTTCTAACTTTATTTTCCTAACACAAATTGTACAAGGTATTTGTATGCAGTCTCAAACGGAACATTATCGTCGTATACGAAATGAGACAGGTCATACAATGGGTACACTGTATTGGCAGCTTAATGACATTTGGCAGGCACCAAGTTGGTCTTCTATAGAATATAATGGGAGATGGAAAGTATTGCATTATATGGTAAAGCGATTTTACTGCCCTATACTGATATCAGGGTATTATATAGATAATACATTGTACGTATATGTTATTAACGATGCGAATAGAGATATTAACATCTATGCTAATGTGTATCTTACTCGTTGGAATGGTAAAGTTGTTGATGTGATGAATAATAGTAGCAAAATACAGTCATACTCTTCTATATTGGTGCTTAATGTAACTGGAGATTTTGATAAGTGTGGAAGTATCATAGATTGTTATTTTTATATGGAATTGTTTGATGAAGAATTAAAGGAAGTTCTGAGTACAAATTATTATTTTCCTGTTTCATTTAAGGAAGTTTCATTACCAAAAGCTGAGGTTAAGATTCAAGATTGTTACCGAAAGAATAATAATCAATTTACTATTACTATTTCTTCTGATGCATTAGCTTTGTACGTATTTCTTGAGACGAAATATTCAGGATATTTTAGTGATAATGCTTTCATAATGAAGTCTGGTACAATTGTTATTGAATTCTATTCTTGGACAGAGATTAAGAAGAATGTTTGTCAGTCTATTTCTATCAAATCTATTTCAAATATTTATTCTGAAGAATGATTGTATTCGAAAATATGCCGATAACCTGTATTAGTATTTCAACCTATATTGCTTTATATATTGGATTATCTCCTTTGTTTGAATTCGAATATCTTTAATTAGATTTGTCATTCCTTCACTCTTTCTCTTAATTATTTATTTCATATCCATGGTACTCTGTATAGTCACTGCTTCTGGCCTAATATATTCGTATTAATCCATACCAAAATTCAGGAGAGGAATTATAGAAGCATGTCCAAGGGTGTATTTAGTATTTCTGGGCTGTCACTATTCTTGCAGGGACTCTACTGGGATGGTCTAGACTGTGTGTCCTTCATAGCTGCCGAACTGGTACTTTTAGGTGCCCACCAAGCACCTAGATAAACCCCCGAGCGTGTCTCCTAATATTTTTTAACTCACTAATAAACATCTACCCATTACAGGTTATTATTAGGATGGCCTCTTTTAGACCTCTCTGTAAATATGGTAGCAATTGTTATAGAAAGAACCCAGCACATTTTGTTGAATTCTCTCATTCAGATGAAGTTGAAACATTTACAAAACGAAATAGCGTTGAGTTGGAGATAGATAAATCTAACCCAAAAAAAGTTAGAAATAATGATTCTACAAATAATTTAGATGTAGCTAAATCTCCAGAATTTGAACTTTACTATTCGAGTTCATCAGATAATTCTGTCTCTCCCAAACATAAAATCGCGACAATTGATTCCTCTGTGACAGATACGGAAACAGACTTATCCATAGTCCAAAAACCTCTAATTAGAGAAGATTCATTCGTGGATTCCGCGTACCAAGATTCGAAAAGTCACACTTTTATGTTTACAACCGTCAATGGTATAAATCCAGAATTCAATGAATATCCGTTAGCTGTTTCATTAGAACAAATTTTATCACAAAACTTTGGTGATATAAATGCATTAATACTATTCAGCTATATGGTAGATATAGATTGGCTACTGGAACAACTCCCAAAGTCAAAACTTAATATCCCAATTCTTATTGTTGTCAAATTCGATAAAGGACTTCTTAAAAGTTTTCAGGAACAATTCCTCGCTTTCCCAAATATTAAATTTTTCTCTCCTAACCTCCCAATACCGTATGGAACACATCATACTAAAATGCTGCTTATATTTTATCCAGATGGGATGCGTGTTGTGATTACGACTGCTAATTTTATACCAGTTGATTGGTCTCAGAAAACACAGGGAGTTTGGATAAGTCCACATTTTCCTATGGGAGAAAGCAAGGTTGAATCACTGTCTCCTTTCCAAATGGATTTAATTGAATATCTACAGGCATATCAAGCTAAAGTATTCGATTTCTCAATTGAAAAGATTCTGAAACATGAAATGCAAAATATCACAGTTAGATTGATCGCTTCTATTCCAGGCTATCATAAAGGTAGTGAGCTACAGAAATGGGGGCATTTGAAAATGAAAAGAGTTTTACAACAAATTAAATCAAAAGAAGTGAAAAGTGATTGGCCGTTAATAGCCCAGTTTTCTAGTATTGGATCTTTAGGAAAATCTCCAGAATGGTTAGAAAGTGAATGGAAACAAAGTTTTACCCATTCTTCATCTCATACTCCATTATCCATAGTGTTTCCTACTGTAGAGAACGTAAGAACTAGTTTAGAAGGTTATAGCGCAGGAAAATCGATTCCTTACAACTCAAAAACTTGCAAAAATCAACTATATTTAAATAGATATCTACACCAATGGAACAGTAGTCGCTACGGGAGATCTCGCGCTTCTCCACACATTAAAACATACATGCGATGTTCACCTGATTGTTCCTCGCTAGCTTGGTTATTACTCACGTCTGCTAACCTGTCAAAAGCCGCGTGGGGTACTCTACAGAAGGACGACTCTCAGTTTATGATTCGATCCTACGAACTAGGGGTATTATTCCTACCACAGGATCAGGTCACGCCTCTAGAATCTTACCCCGTATCAGAACCAAGTGATGATATTTCGCTATACTATGCCAGGAGAGATAGTGTATTGATTCCTATTGACTTACCGCTAGTTGATTATCAAAAGACTGATGAACCATGGATTGTCGATTTCTCTTATTCAAAGCCTGATACACATGGTAGGAAATATCCATATAGCATGTAAGATATTGGATCAGTTATATTTTATTCCATGATTTGCTTGTAACTTTATTGATCAAAAATATAATTATCTGCGATTTCAATTTTATTTTGCATTTATTACAGATAATTTCCGTTTTATCGTAGCTCAAGGAACCGCGATAATTACTTGGATATATGTAGAGTTCAATATGACCGATGAAATATGTTATGGTTGGGGACCATATTTGTACAAAAAGGCTTCAGTTGACTGTATTTTCATTGTAGTTAGGTAAATCTTGGGGTAATATCCAATCTTATGATTTTATAGATTTAGCATGTCAGAAGATTGTTTGTTTTCAGATCCTCAACCTCGAGACTTAAGACTTATTCACTTCCAGAGAGCTGCAATCAAAACATTCGGTGAACTACAAAACTTGACATACATTCATGACATTGACAGCTTCAAATCTAACCAAAATGTAAATCCCTTAGCAACCGAAATTACACCTGGGAATCCACTTCTGAACCAAAAATTAACTTTCTCCAGTCCGATACCTAAAGGTTTACCCCATGGTAATTCGATGATATCAACTCAGATATCTCATCAGAAGCCTAGTGAGGTATCAGAATTTCTCAAAAATAGATTAGGCCTTAGAGAAAAGATGGATGAAAGTACTGAGTCAATAACCCGGAAATTCATAGCTAATAAAAAACCAAATGCATTAGAGACACGTTACTTATCAGCTTGTGATGCTAATAGTAATCAAAATCCAATCCAAGATCCTTATTCCAGGATGATTATGTTTTATAAGTATTTAATTTTCCATTTCGGGCAGAAACAAGTTGATATGATTAAAAATTTCTTTACAAATTACAAGCAAGCCCTTGGTGTTAGATTTCGCATTCTAGATTCCAAGAATCATGGTTATATCTTAACTGACGAAATGAGAAATATTTGTTTTCAATTCACGAATAATTATAACAAAGATGCTATCAGTGAAATAATAGATTTTGTGGAAGAAACTGGAAGGATTAATTATAAATGTTTTTTGGTGAGTTCAGCCAATCTGCCCGATAAATTACTATATGGAAAAGATTCTAGATCTACTCGGCTTCCAGTTGACAGGATAATGACAACTGATCAAGTTATAAGACAGAAAAGAGAAGAATTTGACAAACTCATTGCTTTGTGTAAGTCAAAGAATGTTATATTATCAAAGGGGAAGTTTGAGAGAGCGTTATTGTTACCAGAAAATAAAACCATGGATGATATAATGGATCATTTCACAGGAATATCGTTAACACGACCTAGTTCAAAACCTGGTTACGAATACGGTGGTAGGAATTCATCTGATAGTGAGAGTGAGCATGGAGAATCCAATTGCATTATGACCTACTTAGCTAATAGACAGGATACAGCCAAGAAAGTAAATTTATCAACTGGTAGAATTACACTACGCTCAAAGGTCGATTGCTGGATTAACTTTAAAGATTATTTAAAAATTACAACTTTCAGTAGAAAACCATTGAATTATTACACTCGTTATCGTATACCTGACTGTAAAAGATATCTCGCGGAACCTAACGCTTTCTGGACAGGCTCAGAAGATAATCAATACTCTTACCTACCGAATAAACCGAGATCTTTAAATCCTACTGATGTACACTTTAAGCGTATAGGCAGACAGTTTACTGGTCCTGGGAATAACGATATGAAACATGGTACTAGTTCTTGGCCTATTAATACAGCTGGGTATATGCAGTATGGCAGTATTCCTGATAAGCAGTGCGCTCTGTAACTATTTATGAACTCATCAACTATGTACACTTATACTCAATAAAATGATTTCTATAATATCTATTATAATTCTTATACTGATTCGTTTAATATATTTTTAAGATGAGTAAGAAGCGAATAACAAAACTCGCGAAATCTGTTCTGCCAAGAGGGACTATTCATTCTTTCTCAAAAGATGAGATTGATGACACAAGGGTGTCACTTTCCGCGTGGTACGAATCAAACAAGCGTTATATGCCTTGGAGAAATTATCTCAAGTCTAATCCAGATGCTACACCTAATCAACACGCGTATGCAGTTTGGGTATCAGAAATAATGTTACAACAAACACAAGTAACTACAGTAATACCGTATTATATTAAATGGATGAATACATGGCCTAGTGTAGAGACATTAAGTCTAGCTGGTGATGAAAATGTCAGGGAAATATGGAGTGGTTTAGGGTATTATAATCGAGCTAAGAACCTGCTAGCAGGTTCTAAAATTGTTGTAGATAAGTATAACGGTGAAATACCAAAATCTTCCAATGAATTACAGCTTATTCCTGGGATAGGTCCATACACTGCAGCTGCTATCTCTAGCATTGTATTTGGTGAAACAGTGGGTGTTGTAGATGGTAATGTGCTACGTGTTTTGACTAGACTACGGTTAATCGGGGCTGAGGTAACTTCCAGTCGTATTAGGGGTGTAATACAAGAATTAGTTAATGTGTTAGTAGATTCTGATAATCCTGGAGATTTCAATCAGGCTCTTATGGAGCTAGGTGCACTAATGTGTACTCCTACTGCACCAGCATGTAGTACTTGTCCTCTACAGAATGTGTGTTTAGCTTATAGTGTGAAGAGAGACAGAGAAACACAGGGAAAATTATGTGAAGATTCTGTTAGAAATAGGGTTGTTAGAAATATACAGTTTCCATGTACGAAAGATTGCAATCTTTGTTTGGAGAAATGGGACGATGATACTGGAGTTATGAATTTTCCAAGAAAAGGGAAGAAAGCTGCAATGAAGGACGAATATTTCGTTGTTTGTGTTTGTGAAATTCAGAATAAATATTGTCTTGTTAAGCGATCGAGTGATGGGCTATTAGCTTTATTCTGGGAGTTCCCTTCTCTATCAGTGAATCATACTGACAGTCAAACAGATAATTTAGAGAAAGAAGTTCTAAACGAGTTTCTGAATAGTTCTGTAACATTTAAAGATTGTATTCCAGAGTATAAAGGAAACATAACTCATGTATTCTCTCATTTATCACATACTTACTCTGTTTATCACACTAAAGCCAACCAAGTTGATGCTCGTAATGCATTTTGTTTGGAAAATACTTTTCCAGATCGTGAGTACAAATGGGTTAGTCTAGGAGAGTTTAATACTAGCGCGGTTTCTACTGGGATGAAGAAAGTTCTAAAACTTATTACAAATAAAGAGAAGAATCGCGGCAAGAAGAGAGAACTCGAATCAGCTGTTGGAATAGAGAGTAAACGGCAAGCAACACTTAAACATTTTCTTACAAACGAAATATAATTTATTTTAGATTTTAACTCTTTACCTCATTTCAATTAATACGTACGTCATTTCCTAAACTAAAATTCTCTGAGACGGAAATATTGTACACAATTTTGATTTACACTTGATATGAATGTTTCTCTTATAGCTTTGAATAGGTGGATAGGGAGATAAAATGGAATATTATTCAGGAGAGACAGATAATGAACCATTCAATTTCTTTACAACCAAACCTCCCGAGAAAGGAAAGAGGCTATTTTTGTACCAGAATGGACATAATAAAATGTTTAAAACTTTCGTTTACAACAGTAGAAATGTGAGAGATTTCAGTTCTTTCTTAAATCAGGTTACATATGCAGTTGATGCACCTGCAGCTGTACGTAATATATACACACCACATGAAGGCCATCGAGTTAAGAACTTAGATAATTTGAAAGATGGCGCGAGTTATGTTGTTGGTGGTAAGGAAGGTTTTAAGCAAGTTAGGTTAGTATTCAATAAATTGAATCAGGTTTCTATGGGGCCACTGTCATGTTAGTTGGTAACTTGTTTCAGCTCCTCCGCCCGCATCAAGTTTACCTGCCGCGTGAATATTGTCATTATTTCACCATTTTCTCAGTGAAATTCAACTACACATATATTTTCTAACAGGTGAATAGTAGTGATTTTATCTTCACAGATCGAAGTAGATTAAACGAAAAATTTCCATGAATTGGCCACTTTGTATTATGAAAATGTGTAGCTGAAACGAGTTTCTCATTAACAGGGGCCTAATTGTATTTAGTATTTACAATATTTCTTATAGCTATGGAATGGGACATAGTGTGAGGAATATATCACTCAGAAAATCACTGGATACCAAGGTAATATACTTTATACAATAAATATACACAGAATATTTTCATTTATATATTCCTATAGAGTTTAGTATTACCTCCACTACCACCTTTACCAAAGCAAATAATTGCTCAAGCTAGATTCCTAGACAATACAAATAGACCTATTGTGATCACGTAAGTAATTTATAATGTATGTCCTATAACATTCAAGGTATAAATAGTAATTCTGCCAAATGTATCTGTACATTCTTTGAGTATTATGTTAAGCTTGTCAGCTGCTCCTAGAATAAGCCCAAATTGGGCTTGTTGTAGCTCAGAATTGTCATTCATGTGTGTTACTATTGATATTCCTTTTCCCATGATTTCTATGCTAACCAAACCGGCAGAAAATCCTCCTTGGAATTTTATTTCTATTACTTCTATTCTGACGTCCTCTTTAAATTGGAATGAAATTGATTGAAATTTCCCTTGTTCAGAATTCCAACATGTTTCTTCGTTTCCATCTAGTAAATGCTGTTTTCCAAACTGTTTCACATCTTTGTTCAAGACTGAACTTACTCTTATTTTCGCTATCAAATAATTAATATTACTTTCTTGAGCTAATAATCCTGATCCTGCTGTTGCCATTTGAATAAATATTCTCTAATTAGATGTGTAGATAATATCTATGGATTATTTCATTATATATTGGTTGTTCATAATTGTATAATGCAATTACACTATAAATGCAATATTCGATGCGGACACTAGCCGTAACAGGGGTTGTTCTTGTTTGCAAGTTTTAACAAATTTACATGTGTGTGGACAGCCAATCGCCCAATATCTTATCATACACACTTTTCTAAGGTGATAATTAAACAACTTTAGGAGCATATTGCTTCTTTTGGCGAATTCATTCCAATGATGTTTATTTGTAACAACTTCATAAGTCTATTGTTTATTTGCTATTCAATTATATAGACAATGTATTGTGTACGTAAGTCAGGTAAATTGCCCATCACCATTCATACAAATATTACGCCTAAACAAATAAAAGTAGGAATCCTGTTCATGTAGGTATAATGACATCTTTCAATAAATAGCCAAACTGTTGTATTGTATAGTCCATAATACTATATTTACTTTTGCATTTCTTCTTAAAATATTTCAAAATGGAGCTTTCATTACATATGGTCGCGGTTTTTCATGTAATTACAAGTGTATGTGGATTCGTTATTGGTACTTGTGTCTTGACGTATGCTCTCGTCAACTTGGCAACTTTCATCGAGCTAGGACTCATCGTATTCGGCTCATATTTCATTTTTATAAGTATAGTATATTTCTTGTTATTTTCAATGAGTTACTTGTGTGATTCATGTTCATTGAGAACTTTAAAGTGGATCTGGTATTCTTATTCTCTCTTCACTCTATTTGTGATCATTCTAGACACCGTTACTGTTTTCTATCTGTTTATATCTGTTTGTTTGGGTGCAAACGTTAGCTCGCTTCTAGTTTGTTCGCTACTACTCTTGGCATATATAATTGTGAAGATAATTCTTTGTTGTTTCCAAATTAAATCATTGAGTGTTTCCGCTAAAACAGAACCTGCAGTACGAATTAATGCAGAAACAGAACCCCCCTCTTATATTGAAGTTTGTCCAGAACTTGTAAACACTCTTCCTCCATCTTATCGTGATGTTATTGTTGACGTAGAATCTAATAAACAGACTTGTGATGAAGTTTGAATCGTTGAGCGCGAACTCAACCAAAATCTCTAAATTAAATTCTATATTTTCTTATTCAGCTCCGCTATTGTGTTGTTTTATTATAGGAGTTTCATTATATTTTCACTTTATTTTCTTACAACTTATATTAACATATTTAGGAATAAATAAAGTTATTGGTTTATTATTATATAAGAATTTGTTAATGTTATTCTGAATTGAGGAGGGAAGTATGTTGTTTGTGTCCAAATAATAATTTAGCTAACGCCTGAATTATATACGCTATGCATTAACAAATTTGCTTTGTTATGATGGGCTTAAGAATTGCTAGATGGCAAAAATGTGAAGCAAACACGCCAAAGCTCATAATATACGTACAATTTCAATCCTCAAATTCTATTTTTTTGGAAATATTTTGTTTATTATAGTGTCTATCGTAATGGTGAACTACAGCAAAAAGGAAGTAAGATTCTATTGACACAGAGAGAATTGACTTCATGGGAACGAGTTAGTAGTTATTGAATAATTATTTTGAGATATTTATTCCCATCTTTTTAGGTTTTGGAAATTATAACTGATAAGTCTGGCCTATTTTCATCTGCTAAAAAGTATGTCTAATTCGCGTCTACACTTATAATAATATTTATTATTTATATTTATTCCACAGAGTATATACAACTGAAGGGAAAAGGATTAAATTATTGGCAGACTTTGTGCATCAAGGAAAATATGTTGCAGTAGAGCCTAATAGGTAATATTATTGATTTTCACAAATATTTGGCTTCAAAATACAGTGAAACCTCGTCAATACGAACAACCATCCGACGGTCAAATTTGTTCGCTTTATCCAGAGAAATACCAATTGAATAATCATGTTAGGACCTGATTTTGTTGTCTTATCTGGAAATTCTTATTAGCCGTGTTTGTATTCACGAGGGCCGACTGTACGTGTCATTTCAATGTGTATCGAAACTTATCATCCTCAGGATTATACGTATAAATGAGACCTTCCATAACTATGAATTTTGGCTTAAGAAATAATCCCTTGTGGATAAAATTAGTGATGTCAGGTAACCTGAGCTACTCACTACAAATATGACTATACTGAGATTATCTATCTTGATAAGATATTAGATTAAAATATTTACTGATTATATTCTATGTCTCAATCTCAACATATTAAAGTTTTAATTGTGGGTGGACATCGAGTTGGTAAAACTACACTATTTTGTCAGCTTGTCCGAGGACAAAGCTTCCCTGGAGGCAATGACTCATTAAAACAATCAAGCGAGTACATTATACTCAATGGTAATTTGCATATAGAAATACATGATTGTCTAGTTTCATCCCCTAAGTCATTGATAACGCAAACATGGCGAAATGTGAATGCAATTATATACATGTTCTCATATGAAGATCTGAGATCGCTACATGAAGTTTCGGTTTGGTTTCGTCACGTAAAGGAGCTGCTGTGTGACGGACTTGTCCACCAAATTATCGTCGGAAACAAAGTAGATTTGGCTAAGATTTCGGAGGAGGAATCCTTCGATTCCACACTAAAGACGCTTTGTAAGGAATTGAGTGTAACAGATCAAGATAAATTTTCTGTAACAGCTACTACAGGTGACGGAATCGATGCAATTAAAGCTAGAATTGGTGAAAAGTTTCGTGAATATGTTACTCGGGGTCCCTTTCCTGATTCCTTATGTATTGTCCCACGTCAAACCCATTCAGGCTGTATGTGTATTAACTAGAATACTCTGATTTGGTATAATTTATATGTGATTACAATTCTATTGTATTGATGCTAGGAATATATTATTAAGCTCTTTCTATTCGCATCGGATACGGATGGAAGAGTTCTTATAATCCATCTCAATATTTTGTAATTAGTAAAGTAGAACTCAGAATAATTACGTCATATCTGAGTAGATATTGTGTTAAAATGAATGGGAACTAAAATTTGGTGTGAGAGAAGGAGTGTACGTCTTATCCGAATTATACCATATTACTTGTATTATTACAATTATGATTGCAATAACAGTTGCAGTAGAAACTCGTTTCCATTACACCTAAAAGTATTGAAATTATTACTAATTCCTCTGGAGAAGAAGTAAAGTTTTTGACATATTCCCTGGTGTGCTTACTAGTAGTTCCTACTGACATTCCCGTGTTACATTTTATTACATTAAGTGTTGTATTCACAATCTAAAGTTAATAAGAACTACGTACTATCATAATGAAATGGGAAATGGTACATGGAACCTGATATTTGGTTCCATGTGATAAGATGTTTGGGGAATATCTAATGATGAATTTTCCTAATATTGATACCTACTTATGATAATAACTAGAATGTTGACGGGGTAACGAGGTTCTTACTGGAATTTACTAACTCCAGTAGAACCTCGAATTCACACATTTCAACGAGTTTGGAAATATCCACATTTTATTGTCCTAAGATAGTAATTAGAGCAAGCATATTTGTAGTTAATTTATACAACAATATGCATCATCAGTCTTAGTACCAACAGGTTTATCAATTGGTAGACGATCTTTTACTCTTGGTCGTTTGTTTATGTAATCTTGACCTATTTCGTTAATCATTTCTGGAATACCTTCTCCCGTAGTTCCAGATACTTTAAAATTGTGTTTGCTTTCTATCAAAGGTTTTATTCTAGCAATACTATCATTAATGCCATCTTCAGGTGGAACTAGGTCGCATTTATTCCCTACTAGACAGTTTATAACGCTAGACTCATGTGAGATATTCTTGTATATTGATTGATACCATTTACCCATCTCCTCAACCGAGCTTTTGCGGTCCAATGAATACACGCACAATACTATGTCTAGGTTGCGACAAAGCGTAGTGTTAATTGAAGTGGGTGTGGCACTGATAGTGTCACGTACTTGGATGTTAATCTGTTGACCCTGTGCTGTCCAAGAAGCTAGACCAGTATCCTCAGAAATTGGGTATAGAGAGCGAGGGGCTTGCGAACGATACATAATCTGGTTAAATATTACTGTCTTCCCGACAGATTTCCCTCCAATAATTAGTATATTACAAGTAGACATCGTCCAATGAGTATTTTATCTTGTTAATATTGCCTAATGAGACTTTATCTTAATTTACATATCCAATTGATTCTATCGTATTTATATTATATAATTACAGATGATGTATTCAAAATTAATAATCTCACTTCTGTCCGCCATAAATATGTCCTTGGAAATAACTAGAAATATCCAAACAGTATATTTTGTAAATGCTAATAGTTCTCAAGCAATGGTACAATTAACTTTTATTATTTTTCAGTATTTTCCAGGAATTTCTGTATGTTCTTCCCCTTGAAACAATACTAATAATCATTTAATTCGGTAGACATAATATTTCATTCCTCCCTAATTTGTATTTTACTAATTTAATCTCATCGACACGTGTTTTGATTAAATTTGTATACATCATCTTTTGGGGATAAGATATATAAATGAAGGAATATTCAGTTTTACATTAAAATAGCTTGAACTCTGATAGACAATGTCTAATTGTAATATACTAATCGTTGGAGGAAAATCTGTCGGGAAGACAGTAATATTTAACCAGATTACGTATCGTTCAACAACACCTCGCTTTCTCTACCCAATTTCTGAGGATACTGGTATAGCTTCTTGGACAGCACAGGGTCAACAGATTAACATCCAAGTACGTGACACTATCAGTGCCACACCCACTTCAATAAATGCTACACTATGCCGCAACCTTGACATAATATTATTTGTGTATTCGTTAGATAGAAAAAGCTCAGTTGAGGAGCTGGGTGAATGGCACGATTTAATATACAGGTTTATCCCACCTGACGTCATCAGCTGTTTAGTAGGCAATAAATGTGATCTAGTTACATCTGATGAAGGTTTCAATGATAGTATTGTTAGAATAAAACCTATCATTGGAAGCAAACACAATTTTAAGGTATCGGCTGTTACGGGAGAGGGTATTCCGCAGATGGTTGAAAAAATAGCGCGTGATTACTTGACGAAACAACCAAGACAGCCTACTGGTGGTGTAATAGTCGGGGGAATACGTACCCCTCCTGGTGATGCATATTGTTGTATTAATTAATTATTTGGTTTATTTATTTCTCTCATTTGTGTATACTCATAATATTGTTTGAATGTTATAATTTCATTTATATGCCAACACTAAAATTCATTGAGCAATCTTTCATATACATTCAATATGCTGTTATGCTAATTCTAATAAAGAAACAGCATTTCTTCCTTGCCAAGGAAATTCCCTAAAATAGTATAGAGCATTTCTATTAGCAGTAATTACTGTTACAAACGAATAAAGTAATTTGATCTAGTTAATGCATTACTTTACATGGGACTATTTCACAGACACTTTAAGAAGCTTCCTTATGGTGCTATTGAGTTACTAGCAGGGCAATCTCCTCTAAAAATCTCGCGGTGAGTTATAATTATTTCCAGAACTTGTTGCTTTGTGTATTTACATGAATTGTCTGTTATGTTCTATACTCTCGTGGTGTATGTATACTGAGTAAGATTTGTATTAGCATCCCCCAAGTATGATATAACATTACTCAAGATATTTTTAATAATCCAGTACTATACTCTCCAGGCAATTCCTAATATTCCATCAGCTTTAAATTATTCTAGTCATTATATTTGACCACATTTACACCTAACTGTAAATATTAGATCAAATCCATATTCATATTCACTTTTGAGATAAGCAATGTTTAGACGGAGTTTAATGTAATTTTAAGTGCATTTTTCGGTCATTTTGCCTCTTTCTAATTATGCAGGTGTTTTGATAGTGGGGCAATCCTATTAGCAATTCGCTTATTAGCAATTTGCTTTTGGGCAAGTTTTACCTGCAAAATTCTGATATCCGAAACATGATTTTACAATTTTAATTGACTGTATATTATTTCTTAAGACCAATTGGGAGTCATCCTGTTCTAATGAGGAGAAAACGAATTGTTTACAGACCAAATGTAAAGAGTGAAGCTAGTCTATCTAATGTTATAACAACTCTACCCCAACAAGCTCCTCTCACTCTACAACCTATTGTACGTAAGATAATTACATCTTATATCAGTGTTTTAATTATATTTTCTCTGTAATTTTCTAGGATAATCCTGATAGAAAAATCAAGAAAATTAGCGTTTCTAAACAGAGACCTCTTGGGGGAAGAAGAGATAAGGAAAAAAGAGAACTAGAAAAATTCAAATTTAAAGTTAGAGAGGTAATATCGCAATATTCAAAGCTATTTACATTGTGCAATTCTCGTATGTTCTAATTTTATTCTTTTCCAATTTCACCTAAATCTGAATCAATTAGTAAGCATGAAATATTATGAAATATTCTATTGTATATTTACTTTTGCATATATAAATAATTGTGTGATTTGTTGTGTCAGAATTGATATTATATAACAAACCATTTGGTAACTGTTTATTAGATTTGCCCAATTTACTACATAACACACTACTACGGTATTGAGCTTTTCTTCTGTGGCCCTTTCAGCAAAATAACCCGATATCTTCACTATTTCTATTAATTAATGGTTAAATATTTCAATTTTTTTTAGGACTCAGCATTTGCCCCAAGCAGTGCTACACTTCCTCAAGTAGATCGCACCGTAAACTCACCAGATGAACAAGAGGGTGTAATCTATCCTTCTAATAATTTAGAAGAAACTCAACATACTTCTGTGCCCAAACAAGATAGTGTAATAAAGGCAGAGACATACTATCCATTAGCTGAGGGAGAAGTTGAAGATGCTCCTGGTAAGTTATTGTTTGTATTTATAATTTTCTAGAATAGTTTTCCCCATAGTTCGTATAGAATAAACTTTTCCACGATTGAAAGATTTTGATTCCTAGATCTTTTAATTTTATGCGCGTCTCGAAAATATGTTTATTCGCCCAGAACATGGAGCCTAAACTACGTCTAATAAACTGTATTAAATGAACAACTTTGCAATAAACGTGTAGCCAGGGCAAAATTGATCCTGTGCTAATTTAAGCCTCAGGGTCGGCGCTTTGTGTCCTTCATGTCTGATGAACTGGCACTCTTGATCCCCGCCAAGCACCTAGATAAATCCCTGCGTGTAGCCTAGAAATTCAACATATCTTCTCATGCAATAGTCAACAATATTTCACGTGATTGTCGCATACAAGAAAGTTCACCATATAAGGTGTACCAACTAGTAGAAATAACGTCAGATCTAATTTACAGCTAATCTTACTATATTCATTAATCCTTACAAACGATCCCATTGCTAAACTGTGCACTAAACTCTATACACTGTTTTGTAGAGGTTATTCCTCACAGGTCATGTTATTTTAATCATTACATATACAGTATTTTATTACTTAATATCCAACAGTTGAACTAATAGTGAGAAAGACGTTACTGTGTATTATTGTAGATACTTTCACTTTCAAACATTCCTTGTTTGGAATTTGAATATTCTCCATAATTTAGGAATAAACAATTATTAATAATTGAAAACTGCTTTCAATGCTTACATTTACAGTTTCCATTTTGAAAGTTTTGTAAGGTTATTTGATTCAATTGCTAGGATTGGTTACAGAAAAGCCTGTGGACTTGCTACCAACAGAGGAAGTACATGAAGAGTCTGTAGACTCTGTACAACCACGAATACAGGTATACTACATGAAATGCACAAGGTTATACTCCCTCAATATACAGTGGAGTTTGTTTATTAGCAATAGAGGTTTGGTTCACAAACAGTTGTTAATAGGGGAAAATTACAAAATATACGCTTTGGACCTGAAAAATAATTAACAAATATTGATACAATGAATACTCGTTATAACTATGTAAGTGCTTGGAATCAAGGTTCATTCGTTGTAAACAGAGTAAAGCTATATGTGGTATTTGTTATAAGGGAGTTTACTGTATTAAGCGAGATTCTAATAACTGAACCTTCTGTATACGTATCATATTTATATGAACTTTGAACTTTAGACTCAACAGAACGACTTACCAACAGCTGATCACAGTATAACTGAAACGTCAATACCAGTTGATCAAGTAGATGTACAGCCTCATGTATCTAGCATAGAACCTAACATTCCTGATCCACAACGCGAATCAACTCAAATTGAAGATAATTCCCTGAATGTCACAGATCTTCAAGACCAACCAAAAATTGCCGTTACTAATGAAGATAATCAGGTGATTGCTGCGGATAGCACTGAAGCAGATAATGGTGTAACTTTTGACAAGAGTGATACTTCTGTGACAGATAATATTCCTGTTATTACTAATACTAATCAAACACAGTTGGAAACAGCTAAGGGAATTTGTATCAATGATGCTATTACGCATCAACAGTTGAAACAGTTGGAGAGAGACACGGAAGAACATTTGCGGGCAAATGAAAATAATGTAAGCCAGGGCACGGGGGACGAAACTAAGGGAGCACATGGAGAGGGGAACAATTCCGCGAATGTAAGTTCTAAATAATTAACTCTTCTTAATTCAATATTTATTTCACTGAGTTGTACGGTAATACAGTATTGATAGCATGCCCTGCAAATTCTGCTGATAATAAAGTAATTAGTATACCTAACAGTATTTTTAGAAATTACAACTCACCATTTTGATAATAATGTAAGACTTTTGATTCCTGGAAAGTACAAAAATTTATATTGAAAGTAAAACTGGACTTTTCAATCAGATACTAATGTTAATCCCTATATATTTCTATGATCTAAGGTTTATTGTACTTTTGTATTGTAGAAAATCATTTTGGAAATCTTTTCGGAATCCTTTCAATTGTGTGTATAATTCTAATAATCTATAATACGTTTATTTCCAAATTTCAAACAATAAACTTTCAATCACGAGGTGACCTTACAAATTTAATTATATATATTTATATGAATAATTATGTTAGCTAACCTCTCCTTTAGAATGGATCTACATGAGTTCAATATAACCACACAACAACCTTATCTCTTACGCAGCAAAGTACTCCACTTTTCTTAACTATCCTATTACCAATATAATATATCTCAATAATGTACTGACTGTATTTATGCTTATGTCTTCTGAACTTTTACTCTTGGCCAATTCTTCACTTTACTTTCTACTTGTGCACAGCCATTGTATATTACTTGTACGCACGTGTTTATAGTAGACATAACCAAGTTCGTTGGAAAATGGCAGAGAATTACTTATGCGGTAAGGCAGATACCTGATTATCTATATTGGTTTTAACTAAGGAATTCCATTTATTAATTATTTTCTCTGCTACATGTCAATAATAATATCAACCCCATCATGAATGAAATTATTCAAAAATTGCTGGATTTATCAATTTAAGATTTTACGCTCCCTGGAATGAGAATGGTTATGAAAAATCCTGGGACCGTCCCTGAATTCTATTACATTAATTATTATCCAAGATATTCATCCTCTATTAGTTATTTCCTCTAAATATATAACCCTGATTAAAGCAACATAATATACAAAATGCCTCTACTGAGGTTATTCACTTCTCTCGCTCGTAAATCTATCCCAGAATCCTTTCCATTGATTCTATGCAAAACAGTAGCAGACACTCTTGGCAAGCCATTGGCTAGATGTGATGTAGCAATTATACCAGACTGTATAATGACATTAGGTGGTGTTAGTAGTCAGCCACAAGCTCAAGTGTATCTAACTAGCATAGGGAGTCAGAGTGAAGTTGAAAATGCCAAACACTGTTCTAAGCTTAGTACTCTAGTGTCTGAAAATCTGAAAATACCTCTGGGGTGCATTGGGATACAATTTACTGAGGTGAAGTCACATGAAGTTGGGAGAGGGGGGAAAATCTATACAAAGATAATTGCAGAAACTCCTCCTAGTGGTGTGATGAGTAAATTCGTGTGTTAGTATTTATTCATTGGAATTCCCAAACTTCACTTAATATATTAGTTAGATAGTAAGATACTAGTATACAGCTTTATTTCTATTTGTACATTCATTGTTTTCTAATTTCCGATAATCAATTAAACTTTGTAGAGTTGATTGTAGTCTGTATTTTCAGATTAAAGAGTAAACATACGAGATTTGTTAGTTATTTGTTTATTCTTTTAACATTTTAACTTTTATTATGTGTGACTAGTATCAGGGTTTAGTAAGTGTATTATGGCGGATATAAAGAGTGAATTAGCTGCTAAGCGTAACAAGTTAGAAGAACTGAAGAGACGAAATCAACCTGCTGGGCCTAAGAACTCTCCTTCTCGTGACACTCCTCCAATTGTCGATCCGGTTATTGACGCTAAGAAGAAGCCGAATGAAGAATTGTCACAGAAAAGGTTTGAAGTAGACAGGTTAGTTAGTATTATAATTATAACAATGGATGATGAACTTATCATTATTATCCTTAGTCTTTTGAAGGATTTGAATCTACCTTTTGTAAAAGGAGAAGCAGATACACCCAGAACATCAATCTCTCCTTCATCTCTCACTCACAGACACAAACCTGTGTGCTCAATAACTGTACTCAAAGGTGTTAATATACTACCAAGGGATAGTGTTAACTATGCTAAGTCTACACAGACTGAATTTACAGGAGGTTAATTGAGTTGTTTATACGAAACTTTGTAGTATATTATAGCTCTTGTTTTCGCGTGACTAGAAATTTTCACCAAATTTGTGCACCTCTAGATGCATACAAGTGAAAATGTATAATTCATACCATTATACATTTAGTTATTACTTCTATTTATTCGCACTATGGATGGATATCTTACTACTTGAGTATTCGATATTCTTAAGTTCAATAAGTTGTATTAATTTTATAGAATTGAGAGAAAATGAAGATGGTGATTCACTCCCTGCTAGTCCCATCCGTCCTGAGACATTCAATCTAGAGGAGGGGACTAATATGGATGACGAGGGTACAGTTAAAGAGGAAGATAAACACACACATGCGTCTGGAGCACTGGTTAACTTAACGGAGGAACAGAAACAAGCTATTGTATCTTCTGAGAGTTTCTTTACGTTTTTTGACTGGTCTACTCGAGTCATGGAGCGAGCTCTAGGAGAGAATAATAATAGAGTTGATATTTTCCGCGATTACGCGGGGAAAGATCAGCTAGATGAAGATCCAATTAAAGACAAGGTAAACCGTAAAGTATAATTTTAACAATTTCTTTGCACGATTAATATGTTAAATATATATTGTATCCGTCTGTTAGAATATTCCGCGTTATTTATATAATAATAGGTTGCGCTTAATAGAGAATTCTTTGATGATCACTGGAGTCGTAACCGTGTAGTGACGTCAATGGATTGGTCCACAACTTATCCAGAACTTCTCCTGTCTTCCTATTTCACTAATGAGGAAGCTCCTTCTGAACCAGATGGTGTTGTTTGTCTTTGGAATTATAAATATCAGAGAGAAAGTCCTGAGTATGTGTTTCATTGGCAGAGCCCTGTTCTTACTGCTAAGTTTGCTCCTTTCCATCCTAACCTTATTATAGGTATGTATAATAGATATAATGGGAACATGAGACGCCATCCTAACACTCCTTTCATTTATTTTCATAATTCTACTGCCTACATGTTGAAAACTTCAAATGATGTATTATAGGTGGATGCTACAGTGGTCAGATAGTAATGTGGGATACCCGTACACACAAACGTACGCCTGTACAGAAGACTACATTCTCAACAAAAGCACATGTATATCCAGTATACTGTCTAGATGTAGTTGGATCTAAAAACGCTCACAATTTAATCTCAATATCAAAAGATGGAAAGATTTGTTCTTGGAGCTTAGAGAATTTATCTCAGCCACAATACCACGTGGGTATAGATTCAAAGACAGGCACTCAGAAGCCACTATACGCTACATGTATGTCATTCCCTGTCAATGACGTCAACAGGTTCTATGTAGGTACTGATGAGAAGAATGCCTACCAGATTGTACGTCATGGAAATGATCAAGGAACTCCTGTATCATATGAAGGACATAGTGGTCCTATTTCAGGTATACATAATCTCTTAAAACTTGTTTCGATATCCATATTTATGTTAAAATACCATATTTACTCGGAAAAGTGGGCGTATGGATCTTAGAATATTTGAAATTATCATAATCCTAACTATTAATATACTCTAATTATTATAGGCATTGATTGTCATCGTGTCAGTTCAAGTCAGTTCGACTTCTCCTCCTTGTTTCTGACTAGCTCAGCTGATTGGAGTGTAAAGTTATGGAATGCGAGTGATGCTGATCCAAATGCTGGAGGTAAAGCAGCTCTACACACATTTGCACACAGTGTGGATTATGTATGGGGTGTACAGTGGAGCCCTGTACATCCTGCTGTGTTTGCTAGCATTGACGGAGGAGGAAATTTGTATATGTGGAATATCAACCAAGATGTTGAGGCGAGTTTTCTAATCGGTCAATAGGACTATATCTGTTTTACCCCTATTTATCCTTGAGTATTGTAGGTTCCCTCGACTAAGGAACAAGTTGGAACTGCGTTAAATTGCTTGAGATTTCACCCGGAAGGCAGACAGATAGCTGTAGGAGATGAAGCTGGTAGAATACATGTCTACAATCTTTCTGAGTCTCATATAAATCCTAGTGCTGATGAATGGGTTAAGCTACAGAATATTCTAGAAGATTTCGAATCTAATGATTTAGCACAGACAGAAGATAGAATCCATTGATATTGTGGTGAATTGAAATATATTTTCTATATAAAATTTATCATTTCGTACTTATTCATATCAGAATGTAATTATAGTTTATTAGATACCTATGGAGTAGACTCCCTTAATAGGGTCACATCGGGACCAGGCCTTTTGACCCGATTAACCGGAGTAACTAACACTATTTATATGGTTCTGTTTTGGCCAAGTGATTAGGGTTTGTATGGCAGAATTACATATAATTGGTGAAATTGTGAGTGGAGTTGGTTTCAGTTCTCCTAACTTGTTTTGTTCTTGGAAACTTTCTTACGGGAATGCGTGGAAAGAGCTGGGCGGAGATACTGAAGGACAGACGCATGTAGATATACCATCTGACTACACTACCGCGATATTCTCACATCCAATTCACGTACATTTAGCCACACGGGATGTACAAGGTTGGCCAAGGATTTTGTTCCGAGTTTACAGAGAGAGTATTTTCGGACAATCTGAGTTATGCGGATATGGCGTTACTTATATTCCTAGTACACCAGGTATGCATGAGTTATCCTGTCATGTTTGGAAACCCGTGGGTACCCTTCTGCATCAGGTTCTAGAGTTTTTTCTTGGTGGTAGCCCTGAGCTAGTTGATGATGACGTAATATTGTCTGGGACAAATAGACAACGTATTTGTACAACTACGAGTGGGAAGTTGAAACTGAGGATAAATGTTATTACGCGTAACTTTGATAAATTTAATGTTGATATTTGATGTATTATCTTTACCAAAAACCAATCACTTTTCTGTTTACTTTTCTGTTTACTTTTCTGGTTAATTAATTTGGCTGAGAATTTTACTGTGTTTAACTTTTGGAGACAAAGCACTACTTTTAATTAACTTATCTGTTAATTCTGGTGTAATCGAGTCTTGAATCCTACACAGTGAACTAATGCTGTTATAACCTCTGCTGATGTATAAATACTTAAATATGCTTTGAATATCCTCGAATTTATATTTTCCGATGGACCTTTGTTGATACAAATTCAGTTATATTTGTAGTTTTGAACTTTGAGATTCGATTACTAATATCTGCAAACGCTATTCCATCTGTTTATTACAGCTGATAATTGCTGTAACCTTTGACCTCAAATGCCACGTATTTTGATAGATAATAATGACCTCTGTCCTACAGACGTTTCTATTGTACTCACAATAGCGTAAGTTGTATTGTAAACCATGCCATTGTAACTCATCTGTTGCTATGAGAATAATGAATACTTGATAGAGAATACGTAGTTGTGAAATTAATATCCTTCAATTCCAATTCATTCATTAATACTAATAGAGTATTTCATTATCTTACAGTTTTATGCCTAGCAACTAAGCAGTCGTCAAATTATGTCAATATTGTATTGGATTCTATTAATAGGCTGGTGTATTATCCTGGGCTTATTATCATTAATTTACATAGAAAGTGTGCTAATTAGAAAACCTACTCGATAGTGTACACATATATAAAGGAATTATCAATATAGTGATAATTTGTTCTATAATTATTGTAGCTTTTAATAATGGATTTATTGATTTTGAAGATTTTATTCTATTTCTCACTTACTGTATTTACTAATGTACATTCACAAGATATTTCAGTGGAAATGGCAGGCGTTTTTGTTACTTTTACTTCACCATTTCTGGTTCTAAACTCTGGTGAACCAACTCGTATAAAATGTACAAGTAATACTTCAGAATTTCCTGAATGGGTTGATCCCAATAATGCTGATATTATCTCATCAGATGTTCCCGCAATGAATGAGAATATTTTCGCGGTTTCTAACACCACAGAAGTTTCGTCTACTCTAACATTTACTGACAATAACATATCAACAGAAATGGAGGGTGAATATGCATGTCGAATCGGTTCGACAACAATCTTCCTTCCTATATTTGTAATGATCCCTTTCTTAGATGTTACCATCGATCCAACTGATTCTTCTGTCATTGTCACTCAAGGGAGTGGTATCATGATGCTATCTTGTTCCTCTCTAGGTTATCCCACACCCACAATTACAGTGAGTGAATCTCTCAACCTCGTGGAAACTCTCACATCAACAACCTCACCTGTTGATATTGACATTACTACTTTATCAGCTGGTTTATATAACTTCACTTGCAGTGCTGTGAATAGTTATAAAGAATCTTCTTTAGAAATATTACTCACATTACTCCCTGTTACGGAGATAGTGCTTACCCCTGTTGAATTTCTACGTACACCATTTGACAACCAATCAATCTCAACAGTTGACACTAACAGCCCATCATATGCCATACGTGTAGGTTCTGCTTTCAATCTATCATGTCCATTCACTGAATTCCAATACCCCAGTCCCGTAACCTGGACATATACAACTTTAGGAGGTACAGGCAGTTCCAGTAGGGATATATCAATTCCTATTCTAACTATGGAGCATGCAGGTAACTACACATGTGGTTATCTGACGGATACCGTTACACTTGAGATAGTACCTTCTTCATATAGAGTACTAATACAAAGAAATAGCGTGGCTACGCCTGTAGCACCAACACGTATATACCAGATAACAACCATGGATACTGTATTGTTTATCTGTATAGGTACTAGCACAGTTGATCTGTCTACAGAAGGATGGTTTTACCCGTCTGGTGGTCAGGTGACAAGCCCGTATGGTGGTTTGACAACTAACGTATCCCAAATGAGTGTAACATATGAACTGACCTTTGATCGTGCTTATATGAATCTAACTGGTAGCTACACTTGTAGAGTTAGAGGTGAAGATGGTGTGCTCAATCAGCTGACTGTTATTGTTAATATATCAGCAGTTGTCATCCCTCCAACCACAACACCAATAATAATAATAACAACCCCAAATACAACAAATCCTAATACTATTGTTTCTACTTCTATTTCTACTGTCACAAATGACACTAATAATTCCACCACTACAGTTCTACCATCAGGTCTTACTTCCATTCAATTGACGCTTATAACCGCTATCAGCTTGTTGTTCGTATTCATTGTGTTGATGTGCATTGTGACTTTGATTTGTTGCATCGTTGCTTGTCGCATTACCTACATGAAATCTAATATTTCTCGGAGTAAATCTATTCAGCAAATTGAGGAATCACTTGAGCTCTCTATCTATAATCCAATAGCTAGATGCAAGTTTAGCGGATCATACCGGAAATTATCACAGGATGGTAATTTAGGGTTTGTAGAACAATTCAAGAAGTTACCTACTGATACTGGGAAGCCTTCTGAGATGGCACAGGCTGATGCAAACTCTGAGATGAATCGAGATAAACATATTGTTCCATTCGATGATTCTCGTGTCATTCTCTCTCCTGATGATTCAGGATCAGACTATATTAACGCTAGCTTCATTAACGGAGCTTTTCTACCGAACAGATATATTGCAGCTCAAGCCCCGATGGAGGCTTTTGTAGATCATTTCTGGCGTATGATTTGGGAGCATGACGTCAAGGTTATAGTGATGTTAACTAAAATCTCAGAATGTGGAATTAAGCTCTCTTATCAATACTGGCCCACATCTAGACCAACTCAAACATACGGTATAATCATTGTAGATATTTTAGAAGTTACCGAGTTACGTCACTGCATTATACAGACGTTTAAAATTAAGAGAATGTTTGAGGGGAAGAGTAGAGTTGTCAAGCATTTTCAATTCTTATCTTGGCCCGAGAATAATGTCCCAGACTATCCTACCTCGTTGATAACATTCACAAGGAGAATTCGAGGTTATGTGAAAAAGCAAGAAATAGAAGCTCCAATCCTGGTGCATTGTAATTTAGGGATTGGTCGTACAGGTTCTTGGATTGCTATTGATATTCTATGGGATAAATTAGAATGGGATGATACGAGTATTGACGTATATGGATGTTGTTGTTTACTTAATATGCAGCGTAAACATATGATTCAGTATATTTCACAATACGTGTTTACTCATAGGACAATTAAAGAACTTACCGAAACGGGAAATACTGAATTTGAGATGGAAATGTTTCAACATAAGTTCCAGGAAAAAATTATGATAGTTCAAGATCATGAAAGTTTGTTAGGGAAAGAGTTTAAATTGTTAACTACTCAATACCCCAACGAACAATTCAGAACTGCTCAACTAATCGAGAATAAAAACAAGAATAGATATTCTCATTGTATTCCTATTGAAGAACATCGTGTTATTTTACCGAAGAAAAGTGGAGATATGTATTCTGACTACATTAATGCTTCCTATATTGATGGAAATGTACGTACTTCTCAGTTCATTATAACACAGACTCCGTGTAAGGCTAATCTCGAGGATTTCTGGAGAATGGTTTTACTAACACGCTCTGAAATAATGGTGATATTCCCTTCACCTACAAAAGGGTCTTCTAGTAGGCGTGGCAGCCATTATTACCCCAATCTACGTGCAGAGACTGTAGAAGGTATATACACTATCAGTTGTCTGGAGGATAAAACTTGTGAAGGATTTCAATACAGAATTATTGGTGTGAAGAATACTCAAGATAATACCTATCTCAATCTACATCATTTCCAGTTCCTACGCTTGCCAAATCCTGGGATAGATATGGTAGATTCGTATCAGTCAATGCATAACATGCTACATGCCGTGAAGCAAAAATCATATGAGGTATCCAAGGGTGGACCTATTACTATGCATTGTTCATCTGGATGTGGCTGGAGTGCGGTTTTTATCGCTTTATTCGTTCTCTTTGATCATTTAGAGAAAGATTCTTGTATTGATGTATTTCAAACAGTGAAAGCCTTGCGTTTACAACGTCCATATATGGTGGAAACACTAGAACAATATGAGTACATCCATCAAGCTGTACTCGAGAAATTCTATCCTACTCTGGCTCATGTTTGAGACAGTCCATTGATAATTCCTACTATTGCAACAAATATAATGTTTGTGGACCATGCTGATTTTGATATTTGTGTATGTGATTTTGTCTCTACTATTGGAATTTAATCTTTTGCATTTTGTGTTTGTATATTTGATTTCTTATTATGAATTGTAATATATGAATTTCAATTTTATTTAGGAGGAACTATTAAGGGAAAATTAAAGACTGATTGTATGTGGTAGGTTTTAGACGGATGGAGTGTACACAGGTTCTCAGTTCCATCCCCCTAAACTGCATTATAATTCTTTCCATACGCCTAGTGTCCTAGACAATACATTTTGTAGTACGATATAAGAGTCTGCAAAATTTTAGTACACCAAGAGATATATTAGCTGCAATTTATGCGTCTGTAACCGCGCCTGGATAATATCCTGACTGTGAAGTCTATATTTTACTGGCTAAAGTGTAGCCTGTAATTTCTGTATAACATACGTTTGCAGAATTCTAACTAAATAACTTGAGTTAAATTATTCCTTAGACAGCCGCTGACTCTACCTTCATACAATACACATTGTAAAATGATCATATAATAGTGGGTATCATGCTTATTATTAGCTACGTAGTTCACTGTTGCATTTTACCTAATGTTATAGCATTTACTGGGTGGTGATGTCTGGAGAAGTTTGCTCCAGTGATAATGAGAGGAGTGAGGTGCGTCGTTCTGCACGCTCCACAGCTGGTAACCGTCTAAGGGAAATGATTAGACTTGAATTGAAAAGGAAAAATAATGAACGTTATCTACAAGATACGTTTGAAGGAATTCAAACAGGGAAAGAAGGAATGGAACTTCTAATTTCTGATAATAATTCGATTTCAGATATTGATGATGAATCTGAATATTCCACTGAAGCATCTTCTGAGGATATTGTCGATTCAGATTTTGATGATTCAGTGAATGAAGAAGGAAGCGATTCTGGACAAGAAGTGGAATTAGAATCACAGCCAAAACGGAAAAGAATTGGGAAACGTATTCTTACTAGGTCTACTAGTCATCCAACCAAACTAGTTACAACTACTGATAGTATAAGCGAGTTTATTGGTTCAAAGAAAAAATCAAATAAATTCAAAGAAAGATCTCAATTTCCTAGCTCAATTAGTGAAGGTTATAATCTAGAATATTCTGGTTTATTTTAACTTACAGCCAACTCCCATATATCGAAGTCTTAAATGTTACAATTTGGTTCCAAACCATCAAAGTAACATAATTATAATCGGTTTTATCAAAGGATTTATCGCAGTCCCTTGAGCTTCGATATATCGTGAGTTGAATGGTATTTCATCAATGAATTTATAGGTACAAGAAGGTCTAAACGTAACTCAACACGTCAGAGTACAGAGGAAGCTAGACAGAAACATCTGACAGAGACTAAAGATAGACATGAGCGTTTTTTGAAAAGTGCTAAAAACCGTAAAAATACTGTTAAACCTCTGAGCCAAGAGGAGCTATTGAAAGAGGCGGAGGAAACCGAAAAATTAAACACAGACTCTTTAAAATCCTACCTTGAAATGCAAATTCAAAGGAAAAAGTTCGTGTCACGGAAGAAGCATGCTATCCATGGTCCTTTTATACGTTATCTCTCTACTTCTCGAGCTCCTAATGATAGTCCACGTACACGTAAACAACATGCATTATCTGGTAGTACACATGTCGTTAACTTGATAATACACAGTCATCCAGAAGAATCTCCCTCGGTTTTTCGCACTTACAACACACGCAAGCGTAACGAAAGCCTCCGTAGTACATGTCCTATATCAGGCCTCCCTGCTAGATATAGAGACCCATTAACTAAACTTCCTTACTATAATGCAGATGCTTTTAAATCTATTCGTGCTAAATATGCACAGGAACAGGAAGAGAGGTATTTGTCCCGCATAAATACACTGAAAGATATTTTGAATGGGAAAGACTCGTAGTTATATTTAGTATGTCATTATATATATTGTCTGAATTATTCATTTCACTTGTCAACCACCACAACCTAATTGCTAACTCACTCTTTCATCTGACAAATTTTAGATACTGGTAATATTTTCAAGAAATTCATGAGCCAGGTGAATATCACTGTACTTTTCTTTGCTAAATCACGTGAACTTGTAAAGAAGGAATCCGCTCAAATATCCGTTCCAACGCCTATATCATACACTGAGCTAAAACAACTAATAATTCAGTTATACCCACAGCTCAATCCTATTCAGGACAGTTTCATTCTAGCATTAAATCAAGAATATATTAGGTCAGACCAGGGATTATTAAAGTTAAATTCAACTGATACTATTGCTATTATTCCTCCTATTAGTGGTGGATAATTATTATGAGTACTTTCATCAAATTATCAAAGGAGAAGTTATCCATTGGTGATGTGTATAGTCAGGTTTGTGACCTTTGGAAATTCAAATGTTAGGAAATCTGTTAGTACGTATATTTGTTCATAGGTCCAGAGTCCAGCTTGCGGTGGTATTAGTGTGTTCTTGGGTACCACACGTGATAACTTTGAAGGTAAGTCTGTGGTTCGATTAGAATACGAAGCTTATGAAGAAATGGCTGTTAAAGAATTGCATACAATTTGTGAGAATCTCCGTGCTAAGTGGAGTGTAGATAAAATCGCGGTTATTCACAGATTGGGCGAGGTGCCTATTGGAGAAATTGGTGTTGCTATCGCTATATCTTCTACTCACCGTAGTAACGCAATTAACGCTGTGGAATTCGCGATAGACAATCTTAAAAAGTACGTTCCCGTTTGGAAGAAGGAGTTTTATTCTGATGGGAGCTATGTTTGGAAGGAAAATTGTGAAGCACAGAAAATTACTGAATTCACTTGAAAACATTTGTATTTCTATAATTTTCTATTATTTATTTTCAAACTTTACATTAATACTTTTCCCTAGGTTGTTAATTGCTTGTAAGTATTTATATAACTTCAATAGCTCTAATGGAATTGGCTCCTAACGAGGTTATTATTAGCCCAGCGGATTATCTGAATACATATTCTTTTACAGGAGGTGAACATGAGTTCACTGGCTTTTCATTTTCACAAACAGAACCATCTCAAACAAGCTCAAAACCTAGCAAATTGCAGCACAAAAATTCTATTTATACTAATGATAATTTTCCTTGGAAATATCTTCCAATGATAAATGTAGAGTTTTTGGTTTCATCTTATGCAAGAGTTAAATCAATTGAATTAATACAAAGAATGTTATCTTCACGTCATCTCGATAAACAACAGAAATTTGTAATAGAAAACACTATAATTTCTCCTCTTTATATCGATTCTCGTTATACTGTTTCAAATATATTACTGAGGCATCTCTTAACAGTATTAATAGTCTTGGCAACGTGGTTGTTCAATTTCTATCTCTTTCTAACTGTACTGTCTTTGACATCTTTATACCTTATTCAACAAATATTCAAACAACAATTTGATCTCATTTTTCGAATAAACCGTACATTCACAAAGGTATATGAAGAATTAAATAATTTTGAAAAACTGGTAGATGAATTATCGATTGCTTTAAAACTTCTAAAACAAATACAAATTGTAGAAAAGGCAACTTTTAATGTGAGAACTATTCCACAGAATAAAACATACAATCTAACTAAACTCAAACATTTTATGACAGATCTCTACTCAAGTATGTTTTTTGATTTACAAAATAAAACATTTTCACTACCAATACAAGATCTTCATTTCCATTCAGACGAATTGATTTGCACGATTGAAAGAGACGAAATATATAACAGAGTATACGATGAAGTTCCTGTTAATGTCCCTGAATTATCCGTCACAAAAATGAGTTTAGATTCGTTTAATATTTGGCATTGTCTTTTGACTTGTCAGTATGGAGAGTATTTTCAGATACTTGTTGGAATTATTGATCGTAATTTGCAATTTCAATACTCGCTGAAGTGGCTGACACAAGAAATGGAAATTATTCAGAAGTTTGATGTCCCCAATTTTAATGCAACTCTCAATTCTCTCTCAAATTTAATTTCTTTTGTTAAGTTGGATTTATTCGCTCTAAATTTGAAAGACAGAAATATTTCAAAAGAATTTTGTCCTAGAAAAGAAAGCAAAATTGATAGTTTGGATAAGATTGATTATATTCTACAATGCTGTATTCTGAAAATTAGAAACTTAAAAGAATTGGATAATAACGATTCTGTTCCTGAATTTAGATGTTTGAAATTCAGTTTAGAGAATGCTATTGAAGGTATTGAAACGATCGGAAAACTCTCTTCTTCAATTTCTACACAACTCAATACAACCATTGATGAAATTGAAGTTAATATCCCTCATAATATTAATGAGAGAGAAATAATCATTCCTAAATCAAATCCTCTTGAAGTACCTGCAAGTGACGAAATTATCTTTGAAGGTGTTTCGCATGATAAAGCAGATATAAATAAAAATAATATATTTCTCGAGAAAGAAGAATATATCAATACAGGTGCTGCACGTACTGTTTTGAAAGAGCTAAAATGTGTGTTAGCTAATAAACAAATATTAAAAACAGATGAAAATCAAACTAAGAGCAATACTTCTCCAATAAAGGAAGTTATACCTGATACCAGTTGTATTGCGAAAATTCAATCTTTTCAACCTAATGCTGCACAAAACTTGTTGAATTTCGCGATTCTAAATTCCTCACAAAATTTGAAATTATCCCAGACTGTGATTGGCGATAATTCTGATTCTGATTAATGTAAACTTAATGTATTTCTCAATCTGTATTTTCAGTTTTAATTCTCTGTCCCAAATATTTCTACTGTCTGAGGTTAATAGACTACGCTTATCTACTTAGAATAACATATAAATCCCCGCTCCAACAAAGTGAGGAATACCTCAAAATGGCTTCGAACAACATCCAAGCAGATAAACTATTGCTTAAATACTTTAATAGCACATAGGGAACCACTTTTCATAACTCTGCCAATTGCCCAGTTCCCCAGGGAAGAATCATTAATATACCAAAATAATTTATAAATAATACAACTATGGATACAAATGAAATATATACTTTACTCAGAATTGATCCAATCTAAATCCATTTTCAACCCTTCTAGACTTAAGTAAATTCCTGCTATACTTGCGTAATGCATTAATGTGTGTGAATTTATGAAGTAGATAATTTTTCCGTTTATCGGTAGATTCTTCTCTGATGCATTAGACACATTAATAAGCGCACCTGCTGCGAAAATACATTCTGCCTGAATCAAGTACCAGAATGAATTATTAGCTCCACCAGACCAAGCGAATAACCGTAACGAATGAAATAAAATTCTGTAGATATATTGTATGGCTAATCCAATGATACGCTCTACTTTTGTATCAGAATATAATGTCTTCCATAACAAGTAGAACGATAGAATCAAATGTATTATGATTAGAGTATTAGCCAAAGTAGGAAAATATATTAATGGGATATATATTGCAGGGATTATACCGAAACATGCCACCCAATATATTCCGAATATATCAAAGCGGAGTAATGTGTTATAAGTCGTGAATCCAGAATTGTGACACATGAATAGATGGTATGTGACACTGAGAAGAAATGGTAGACAACTCCCTTGCCAGAATATGATATAGAGTGTCATAGATGTTGGATCATCTAGATCGACACCAGGTTGAAATATACACGAAAAAAAGTAAATAAACGCTATTACATGACTGTAGATATTGACTGATTCATTATGGAGGTATAGCAGACTCTTGATACAAGACATTGTGCTACAAACAGGTCTATATCCATAACGTATGTATCTATTGAATTGGAGATAACTTGGTTGAGCTGTTATTGAGGTTAATCCTCTTATATTCTGCATTGTAACAGCTAAGAAATAAAGAATTTAATAATTTATATTTTCGCTAATATTTAGTAGAGTTCGCAAGGGTCCCGAATAAACTGGCCATAAATTTCGAAATAATTTCCTCTCATCCCTTTCGTAACGTCTGTTCTAACCCAGGGCATTGGGTTAGAACAGCCGCACTACTACACTGGGACGTATCAAGAAATCTCAGAGTGATGAGGCAGGGTGAATGTTTCCCTCAATACAATGACGATTATTTGGGATGAGGATACGGGTAAATAGGAGGGAATTGCCTCTTCTGCTTACTACGTGAAATGACATAGAATATAGGGAGTTATTGCATGTACTGAATTCCTGAAAATATGAATCACACAACGATTGAACGCCCTAAGTTCACTCCAGTTCAAATTCTTTATTGTAGCTATTTTTAGCCAGATGCATAAGCTAAATTTAGTTACGTTAGTCATATGATACAACTTGTAAAAACAGTCAACTCCCGTTACATCGAAGCTCAAGAGACCGGCTAATTGCTTCGATAATACCGATGTAATTTATGTTACTTTGACAGTTCACGACAATTTTGGGGACATATTTGTACAGTTTCAGGCTTCGATATAAGCTGGTATCTCGATTTACCCGTGTTCGATGTAAAGAAGTTGACTATGTAAACTGTCTATGCTGTTTCTATTTCTAAGTTTATCCATCAGTTATCAACACCAAATTGTAATCTTAGTTTGGAATTGAGCATCAAAATCCTATCACTTCCATCACAAGTCAAAGTTTATACATCGTCACGCATATATCATATACATTTTCATAACTCACATATTCTAAGCTTCTAGGTATTATTAGCGCTTCATTTACAATCTTAGATTGTTCAACTGCGCATGCTCATTTTGAAGCTCTAGCCTATATAAGGTTCATATTTCATTTCATACAATACTTTTAGTTTTTATATTAGATTCAATTTTGTAAGTTAGCTATTCCCATTCTCCATCACTAATCCAGTAAGTATTTGTGATTTATTTATTGAAAATGTTGACTGGTTTGTTTATTTGTGGTTTTTCTAGGTATGTCTGAGAAAGAGAAAGAGAAAACACACATCAACATTGTCGTAATCGGTCATGTAGATTCTGGGAAATCTACCACCACTGGACATCTCATCTACAAATGTGGAGGAATTGACAAACGAACAATCGACAAATTCGAGAAGGAAGCTAACGAGGTAAATGAATTATTTCTCCGTATTTTATTATGATTATTGGCATTATAATAATATTATTCTAGATGGGAAAAGGTTCATTCAAATACGCTTGGGTTTTGGACAAATTGAAAGCAGAACGAGAGCGAGGAATCACTATTGATATTGCTCTCTGGAAATTTCAAACTCCCAAGTTTTTCGTAACGGTTATCGACGCACCTGGTCACAGAGACTTCATCAAAAATATGATTACTGGTACATCACAGGTAAGTTTTATTTATTCAATACACAATATATATATATATATGTATCATTTATGAAACTTTATGGAACTGATTTCTAGGCTGATTGTGGTGTTCTTGTTGTCCCTGCTGGCAAAGGTGAATTTGAGACTTCAATTTCAGATCATGGACAAACACGTGAACACGCTCTTCTCGCTTATACCCTGGGCGTGAAACAGCTAATTGTTGCAGTTAACAAGATGGACACTTGTGAATACGGCCAGGTACTACTATCTTATGAACAAATACAAGTTGTAAAAAATTATAAGGACGAGCAGCTTCGCTTGCTCGTCCTATGCTGCTTGCGAACACAGTATTCGCATATTACTCGACACTTCATGCCTTGATGTTTTATAAGAACTATTATTTATACATGACTTGAAATAGCGAAATTCGGAATCAGAGTACTTGATTACCCCGTATCTCCATTGAAACAAAGTTTCTGCAACTATTTAGAAATTTGTTTACTTTATATTCATCAAAACAAATAAAATTGATAATAGTTATGACATCTCAGAATTGTGAAATTCGAATTCAATACAGCCTTCCATAAATCCTTTCCTTGACAACGGACAACAGACAAAAATAATATATTAATCTTAAAATTTTACGAATTATATCATTCTAGGCGCGATTTGAAGAAATCACAAAAGAAGTTTCTGGCTACTTGAAGAAGATTGGATTCAATCCGATGTCAGTTGCATTTGTTCCCATTTCTGGATTCAAAGGAGATAACATGGTTGATGCAAGTGAGAATATGAAATGGTACAAAGGCTGGAATGTTGAAAAAAAAGGAGGCAAAAAAGTAAGTGATTATTGATTTAGGACAACTAGTCCTTACTATATTGTTACTACAGTAAAACACGGGAAACGAAAATCAGTGCGTCTTAACCGAATTATATGTTATCCGAATATTATTCGTATACAATTAGTACAATAATTGATAATCCATTTTGGAGAAAATTACTTAAGTACTAACCGAGTTTTACTCTATCTAGTAATATATTCGTTGGCACGAATATATTTTACTATTTATTTTTAGTTAAAGGGTATAACACTATTGGAGGCCTTGGATTCGATCGAACCTCCATCACGTCCATTCGACAAACCTTTGAGGCTCCCTTTACAAGATGTCTACAAGATTGGTGGTATTGGTACAGTACCTGTAGGTCGTATTGAGACTGGTATAATGAAGCCTGGATTAATTGTTACTTTTGCTCCTATGATGTTGACGACTGAGGTTAAATCTGTTGAGATGCATCACGAGAGTCTTGCTGAAGCTGCTCCAGGTGATAATGTAGGATTCAATGTGAAGAACGTGTCAGTTAAAGAATTGAAGAGAGGATCTGTTGCCGGAGACAGTAAAAATTGCCCTCCTAAACAATGTAATTCTTTCCTCTCTCAAGTGAGTACATACGCTATTTTCAAAGATTTCATTGTTGGATTCAAATATTTAATACTTTTCATTAGGTCATTGTATTAAATCATCCCGGACAAATTCATGCTGGCTACACACCAGTTCTAGACTGTCACACGGCACATATTGCTTGCAAGTTCAAAGAGCTCGAGAGCAAGATCGACAGGAGAAGTGGAAAGAAATTGGAGGATAACCCTACTTCCTTGAAGACTGGAGACTCAGCACTGATACAGATGGTCCCCCAAAAACCTATGGTTGTAGAATCATTTTCTGAATTTCCTCCTCTCGGTAAGTTAATAATAATCATAAATATTGCAATTTGTTAGTATATTTTAAGAGTTTTCATATACTTTCGTTAGGTCGCTTTGCTGTACGAGACATGAAACAGACTGTGGCTGTTGGAGTGGTCAAGAGTGTCGATTTCAAAGAAGGTGTTACTGGAACTACGACAAAAGCGGGAGTGAAGGCAGGCAAGAAGAAGAAATAGCAACAGAATTTAGTATTATTAGACTCTAGGCTCAAATTGTTAGTTTCCCCCGGAAGGGTGTTTAGGTTGTTATTTTGTTCTAGGATTCTGATTTTAGCAACTAGTATTACAAGACTTAGAAAGTTAGATTTCTACCTGTATAGTAAATGAATAGATTATTTTCAATTATGTTATTCAAATTCTTTGTACACAGTAACCACGACAAACCTGGACTGTGGAAAAGGGAACTTCTGGAACGAAGTGAAAAATTAGAGCGAATTCATTTTCACATAGTAGTGAACCTTGAGAAACGGGGGTGAACAGGACAGCATTTTTCGGCGTGCATGCCATCTCGTTTGTGGATGTTAGTCACGTTACACTATTTGGATTTGTTGGTCTGGTGGCGAACCTGGTTAACGGCCACCTGTCAGTACATAGCGGCTTTTTTGCATAGTCGCTTGTCTGATTTTCATCATAGCCAACCTGTGAATATTGATTATATTGGTCCATTGCTTATCCGTGTACAATAACGAATTTATTAGTTGCTTCGTTCCAATGATTGTTGTATTCACCTCTAATATCTTAATTGATTACATCATTCATCGATTATCTAGCTATGCTATTATTGACGAATATCGCGATACAAACCTTTGTCAACAACCGCGTGCTGGCATTCTCTTCCGTATTAAGCCTCTGTTCTTGTTGCTTCACTACTTGGAGTATAGCCCTACGCACTATTTTCTTCTTTTCACCTAAACTGCATGAGATAACAACTCGTACAATTATCTCCTCCTATATAGTAATACAAATGTTCCCGTTATGCACTATGAATGGTGTCAAGCTTATAATCACTGGTGATAAATTGCCTGAAAACCCCGAACGTGTACTTTATATTACAAATCACCAGTCCTGGATAGATTGGCTGTTAATTGAAATGTTTGCAGTAAAATCTAACGCATCTGGTTTAACTTCTTACATCATAAAAAATTCTATAAAATACATCCCATATTACGGACTACAGTTGTATTTGAATGGTTGCGTGTATATCCGGCGAAATAGACAACAAGATGCGGTTCTAATGGGTAGATTTTCAAGGTGGCTTGAAGGGAAAGTTTATAATTATTGGATAGTATTATTTCCTGAAGGGACAAGATTTGATAGAAATAATATTACAATGATTGAAAAGAGTAAACAGATAGCAGTTCAAAAAGGCTATGCACCACTTAATAATGTACTTTTTCCAAAACCTGGAGGCTTCCAGATTCTCACTCAATCTCTTGGCCATTATTTTGAGGCGATTTATGACGTCACAATTGCATATCCGAATGGAGACAACAGGATTCCGAATTTTATTGAATTTGCAAGAGGAGACATAACAGTTATTCACATGCATATAAACCGTGTTCCGTTTAACCAAATAGCTGGTAAGATTGAGAACGAAGAAATGCTCCATGATTGGCTATATAATACATATAAAGAGAAGGATAATCGTTTAGAACAATTTTATGAGACAGGACAACTTGCTAATACTCCAAGTGAAGAATACAGGCTTAGTTACAAGTATACATTTCCAACAGTCTGTTTCTATCTGTTATTTTGTCTACCTTTGCTGCTCACTACGCGTGGGAGAGGATTTTGGTGGAAGTTAAGTGTAATCTATGTTTTTGGAGGAACTTTGATTTCATCAATTTTCCTTTAGCAGTACAACTATTTATCATTTCAGATTTATTTCGTCAAATGTTAGTTCGATCATAATTTTTTTCCTTTCTGATTAGTTACAAGTTTCTTTGTTGATAAATTTTGTATTTAACTACTACACTAAACTCCTGCTATATCAAAGCTAAAGAACTGCGAATATTACTTTAATATATGCGAGTTCGATATTTATGTTATTTTTGACGGTTTGGGACCATATCTGCTCAGTTTCAGAGTTTGATATAAACGGGTATTTTGATATATCCGTGTTCGATATAATGGGAGTTGACTGAATTTGTAATTTTATTTTTAAGTTTGTTTTAAGCCAAATGTTAAGAGTCATCCAACTTTTAAGAACATCCCTTCAACATCAGAATTCTATCACATCCATCAATAGATTCCCGATCCTGATACAAGCTAAGAGCCAACGTTACTATCAATTCAAATCTGGCATATACGGGTATTACCCCAAACCTGATCTTCATGATTGCTCTCAAATACTAGGAAACATTCCTTCTATTCAAGAACCTAACTACTTTAAATTGTGTCAGCTGATTGAAGCTTATAGAAATTTTGGACATGAAAAAGCTAACTTGGATGCAATCTCTCTAACAAATAGCAATAACAAACTGCCTTTAAATCTGAAAGATTTTGGTCTTGAAAATTGTCAAAAAGATATCTTCAACATATCCGATATTTTGCCAGGATTTGGCTCAGAAAAAGGATCTTTAGCGGAAATTATGGAATATTTGGATAAGACATATTGCAGTACATTAGCCATTGAGGTTAAACAACTCTATGAGAGCGATAGAGCATGGTTAATTCAAAAATTCGAACAAATCCAACAATTAAAATTCAGCGAATCTGACAAAACAAATATACGAAATGTAATGTTGAAGGCTCAATCGTTAGATCGATTTTTAGGCAAAAAGTTTTCAACAGTAAAACGTTATTCAGGTGAAGGTGCCGAGAGTATGCTCGTATTTATGAACCAACTAATATCTCTTTCAATCCGAGAGTCTAGCTCTCTAACGAATATTGTACTGGGCATGCCTCATCGAGGTAGATTGAACTTACAAACTGGTGTATTAGGTTATCCTTTACAAGCTTTGTTCCGTAAGCTTAGAGGTAACCCTGAGCTCATTGACAATTCTGGTACAGCTACTGGCGATATTCTCTCTCATCTATTCCAGTCTATTGACCTTCCTATAGAAGGGGAAGGTAGAAAGATACATTTAAGTATGTTACCTAATCCTTCACATTTAGAAGCAGTTAACCCAGTCGCTTTAGGAAAAACACGCGCAAAACAGCTGTTTTTAAAAGAAGCTCCCTATGACGTTACTGGAAATTGCGGATCACGATTAGGAGATAGTGTAATGTGTGTTTTAATACACGGTGATGCTAGTTTTGCTTCACAAGGAGTAGTAGCTGAGTGTCTAATGATGAGTTCATTACCCAATTTCTCTGTAGGAGGAACTGTTCATGTTGTCGTCAATAATCAGTTGGGTTATACTACTAGTGCTGAATTTGGACGTTTCACTGATAAATGCACAAACTTTGGTAATCTAGCTAATTGTCCGGTTATTCATGTGAATGGTAGTGATCCTGAATCAGTAGTGAAAGCTTGTGAATTGGCATTTCAGTATAGGATGGAGAAACGTCGTGACGTCATAGTAGACATTTCCTGTTTCAGACGTTGGGGACATAATGAATTGGATGAACCAGCGTTTACTCAGCCTCAAATGTACCAATTTATCAACAATAGACAAACTGTCCCTGATCAGTATAGCGAGAATCTGAATTTTAATTCCAATTCTGTTGGTAAAGATTATGAATCTCATCTTAACTCTTGTCTCGCGGAAAGTGACGCTTATGATCCTCCACCATCTCAATTCCAAGCACAGTGGTCTGCTATTCAACCTGCGACTAATAACATTACACAATGGGATACAGGATTACCTACTGAACTGTTAAGGAAAATAGGAATTCATTCGGTTAAATTGCCGAATACATTTACTGTACATCCTCGGTTAATGAAGTCTCATGTTCAATCTCGTTTGAAAGAAATGGAAACTGGAGAGAAATTAAACTGGGCAACTGCAGAAGCTCTTGCTATTGGTAGTCTACTAGTGCAGAGACACACTGTGCGTTTATGTGGCCAAGACTCGGGCAGAGGTACTTTTTCGCAGAGACACGCACTATTAGTTGACACACAGTCAGAAGATGTACATATACCTTTGAATAATCTCAGTACTGAACAAGCATACTTTGAGATAGTCAATTCCCCGCTGATTGAGGAATCCGTACTAGGATTTGAGTACGGAATGAGTATTGATAATCCCACACTACTAGTTATATGGGAAGCTCAATTCGGAGATTTCTTCAATTGTGCTCAGTTATTTATTGATACGTTTATTTCCTCGGGTGAAGCTAAATGGATGCTACAAAGCGGACTAGTATTGCTACTACCACATGGATATGATGGAGATGGACCTGAACACTCATCATGTCGTATTGAGAGATTCTTACAGCTGTGTAACACATCTCCTAGCATTCGTGATTCCGATAATGTTAATATGAATGTTGTATTTCCTACTACACCTGCTCAATACTATCATTTACTAAGACGGCAACAGGTCAGGAATTTCCGAAAACCTTTGATTATTGTAGGTCCTAAAGGATTGTTAAGATTACCAGAAGCTGTTTCTTCCTTGAATGAAATGTCATCTGGTACTCATTTTAAAACAGTTCTATCTGATTCTAATGCAGGCAGTGCTGTAGAAAATACGCAGGGAATTTTGTGTAGTGGAAAGCATTATTACGCATTAGATCAGTATAGAAGGGAAAATGGTATTAAGGATTGTGTTATTATCAGGGTTGAGTCATTATGTCCGTTTCCAGCTGATAATATAATAAAGGAAGTAATGAAGTTCCCTTCTGTAAAGAGTTGGACATGGAGTCAAGAGGAACCGGAGAATATGGGAGCCTGGTCGTACTTATCTCCTCGTTTCAAACAACAGGTTGGGATTACACCTCGTTACGCTGGGAGGCCACCTCTCTCTGCTCCAGCTGTTGGTGTCAAGAAATGGCACACTAAACAAGCAGCACAAATACTCACCGATACTTTCAAATTCTAATTATTCTAATTACGTATATCACGATATAATTGTAGTTATATTTATCGATTTTTTTAATCATTAATATTTCTAACCAGATTAATTCATACTTTTGAATTGATGTCTTTTTTCGCATCAGCAAATTTTCATTTAGTTTAATGGCTGAGAACAATTCTACGAATGCAAACAAGCCATCTGTTAATGAAGGTCCTCTTACTTTTGAGAGTTTCGTAGAGTCTCACAAACCACAATTACTCTCTTTGGGGATTCCTAATCTTTACTGGAATTCTTTATTCGAAAAACTTAATGAAGAACGTTATGATGCAGGAAGTAATTTTGTAATGAATCAAGTAGAAGGTGAGTGGGAAGTTTTATCTATTAAAGACGTCAAAAAATCTAATCCCGATTGTATATTTCTAATTGATCATGCTTGGACTTTTGAGATTCCATTTGCTCGTATGCAGCTAATGCAACATAAAAACCTATTCCTTCGTATGTTAGACTTAATGGGAATTACATATGAAGAACAGGTCGAACCGAATACAATAATGGTTGATAAGATTCTAGAAGTGATGTGGCAATATAACCAAACTTACTCTTTCTCTCACGAGATTGAAGATGAACCATTTTGGTATATAATGGATGAATTTGGATCTCGTATACAGCATAGTAGTGAGCCTAACGTTAACATAGATGTGTATAAGGGCCAATACATTTTGCTAAGAATAAGACTGTATATAGTGTGTTATGGCCGTTAACAGATATAGAAAATGGTGAAGAGATTTTGCGAGATTATGCCTACGGTGTAAAAGACAATATACTTAGACAAATAAAACTAATGCCGTGGTTTCAACCTGATGAAACCAAACTTATGCAAAGCTTAGACGAATTTGCTTTTGAGTATAAAGAAGATATTCTTCTACGAATTGATACACCATTAAAATCACAACCTTTTGAAGACTTGAAAGCTATGTACAAAAGCAAATATACCGTGTATACAGATATTACTTTGATTACTGAAAATCTTAAGTTAGATAATTTCACTTTTGTGGATGATAAGGAATCAGCTGATATTCTATGGGTGAGTGATCATTATAGAAAATTTGATGAACTTACTCCAGAATCTCACGTTTTGTTTATAAACCAATTTCCATATGAGGATTTATACAATTGCAAACATTTCATGTCAACTTTGATAATAGCACACGGTGGATTTGATGTGAATAATATACATACCAGAGGGTATAGTTGGTTGCCAATGACATTTGAATTGAATTATGATTTGAAGCTATTCACTAGGTGTTTCTTAAAGAGACAGGAATTAGGTTTGAAGAATATTTGGATACTTAAACCGGTGAATAAAGCCCGTGGGATTGATACTCATGTAACTGATGATCTTGATAAAATTATTAGACATACAGAATCTATTCCTAAGCTGGCATGTCTATACATAACAGATCCAATGTTGTTTTACCGTCCTGGAATAGGGAATGTCAAAATTGATATTCGTTACGTTCTCTTGTTAGCTAATAGTGATCCATTGGAATTATATATTCATAACATGTTCTGGTTAAGATTCAGCAATAAACCATTTTCGTTGGACTCGTTTGATGACTATGAAAAACATTTCACTGTGATGAACTACAAACCTGAATCCAATCTCAAAACAATTCTAAGCCCGGAATTTATAAAACTTTTTGAAGAACAATATCCTCAGTTAAAATGGGCCCCAATCGAGGATGAAATTTGTGTAATGTTGAAAGAAGCTTTTACCATTTTCTTCTCTTCCCCTCCAATGAGTAAAGTTAAAAAATGTGAAAGATCCAAGGCTTGTTATGCAACAGATTTGATGTTAGAATGGTGTGATGAAACTGATGGGCGTGGAGAACCTATACGTGTACCTAGGCCAAGATTATTAGAAATAAATTTCTGTCCTGATACCGAGAGGGCCTGTGAATTTGATCCTCCTTTCTATAATGATATATTTTCTTTATTCTTCCTCCACAAAACAGAGGGATTGCCCTTCAGAAAGATTTGATATTATTTCATACTTTTTAGCAACTTTTATTAGATTATGTAATTCAGTATAAAAAGTTGCATGTTTTTGGGAGATTTTACGTTATCTGAGAGTAATATCACTATTAAAGATTCTCCTTAGGAATCATTGCATGTATATTATGTAATACGTTTTAATAGGAAATTTTAATTCTAATGACACAATGCTTGCTAAAATGAAAAAATTGTGTAATATATAAGCCAGTTAGGTAAATTTAGTTGAATATATATTATACTGTTTTGATTTGTTATACTTAATTATTAATGGATATCACACGTAACTATATTTTCAGACAATTTTACAAAGTAGAATTGATATTCATATTTACTTACATTTTTGTATTATTCCTATGGCTAGTATATTTGACTAAACGGTTAATAGTTTCGAATAAACTGCTATCTGGAACGAAACGACATGAAAGTTCATCAGAAAGTCAATATTCAGTGTATAACGCGAGGACTCAAGTTATTAAGGGTAGATTCTTGATCGCATTAGTAGTAGTGGAATTTCTTTCTGCGATTCTTTTTTTGTTAGCTTGCGTGATATTCCTGAAAGACCAAATGTTGTGGAATGTTGGAGGACGATATGTTAACGATTCACATCACAATACAAATTTGAGTAATACAAGCGTATCTTGTATGGTAGATTATCGCTTAATCGCGCTGTATAAATATCCACAATTTCTCTTGTTCCCAGCATTATCTGGCGTGTCTTTTCTACTTCTTATATCCTTGCTATCAATCCATACATATTTTCTAGAAATGCGTTATAAATTCTGTGATTACAAGCGAGGTATAGTTAAGTTAGCGGGGATAGGTCTGGGGCAGTGTTGTGTCCTTGTAGTGACGTGCTATTCCCGTTATACTGTATTGTTCGAGCCGTTGATATTCGTGATATTCTTAGTCTACGATTTGGTGATATACGTTAAACTTGTAAAACGTTTGAAATTGACACTGAAAGGCCGTCTGCTCGAATTATATACTTTCCACGATTGCGCATTACATTTCGATAGGGAACAACGTGAATTTCGAAAATACGTTATTTTTACTATTCTCTTCTGTTTCGCTCTGCTAATACCTTCTATACAACTCCGTGCTGACTTATGTTTCTCTTTATTTTCTTACACACCACACTGCATCATACAGATGTTCTTACTCAACAATCTTAATATACGTTTTGAAGAGTTTAATAAATATTCTGATGAATTCGTTTATACACTTACGGACATCAACCCAATTATCTTAATTATTCCTGTCATCTGTATGCTGTTACCACATGTAGCTTATGTGGTATACTATGTAGTGAATAAGGTGTCGAGGAGGAAGAGAATTATTAGAAATTACAATTCGAGGATTACAGAAAAACTTATTTGATGCATGAATATTTTTTGTAAATTCAGTACTTTGTAGTTATACTTTGTTCAGACTAAATATTTATATTTTGTTCAGATTTATAAGTTGTAAAGCGTAACTTCCACAAACGGGGAACTTCTGGAAACGAAGTGAATGAAATAGAGCGAATTCCTACTCCCATATAAATGAGCCTCCAGAAACAGGGAAACAGCAGGTAGCATTTTTCGGTGTCCTGACACACGGTTTGTAGAGGTTCCATTACATTGACTAATCTCAGAAGTTTCATATATTGTCCCATTGCAGCTAAGTAAATCAATTTTCCGTTTTTTAAATTTCATTGTTTTTATAGATTGAATATTTGGCAATGGACGAGGTATAGTGTTGAAAGTTAATATTCGAGCTAATTAATTATTGTTGTAAATATTTTATTGACACTATAACATACATTCCTAGCTACCAAACAAATAACTATGACTACACAGATTCACTCAAGCTCTTCTTTTGCAAGACTACATCTACTTCTGTCTGAATCTATTCCTGAACAGCTGTTAGCCAGTGAGCTATCTGGTTCTAATGCAATGCTTTGGAAAGATGATTTATATCCAGAACAGTTTAAGATCATGAAGAAACTATGGACTGATTTAAAACATAAATTTCCGTATCAAGATCTGGCTAACCAATTTGACATTGCAGATCATTTAGCTGTTTATATAATGCTGACAAATTACTTTGTTGATATGCGAATTGGTGAAAACATCCCACAAATTACAGCGAATAAATTCCCTAACGAAATAGTCACAAGTTTCTTTACATACTATTTACACGAAAAATTATACAAAATTCGATCATTAAAGAAAATATTGTATCTTGCTTTGGACAAAAAACACACGCTCAATCCGTTTATCCTCGTATATCTCAATGGAGAGAAAATCCCAGAAATATTACCTTTCCTATGGAAGAAATACGTAAACTTTGATGTGCTTAAATACAAGCCGTATCTGTCTACGGAAGAAGAAGCAAATTGCATTACGATATATTTCAGACAACATATTGAATTTTTAAACGTAATAATATTGTTTCTACATCGTTTTCCAGATAAAGCACAAATAGAAATTCTACATGATATAATAGCATTTCTGCTTAAAAATACCTTTCTCCATCCATCTTGTACTCAGCTACACAATTATCCTAATGCAGCATTCACGGTTAAAACTATTTTATATTTTTCAATTTTACTCGGCTTGAAGTCGACTTGTATTCTGGCTGATAAAGGTTCGATAAATGAGAAACTATGTAGAGATTTTCTAAAACTTATTCCGTCAAATGATGCGACCTATGCTCCGTTTGTGATTACCCTCACGATGTTACTTAAGGGTATACTAGTCATAGGAGAGAGAAATGTAAGGAATATTGGTGCTGAAGCTATCCTAAAGGGAGGTTTAGTCTCTCTTGAAGATTTGGTCAAATTTAGGCTATTTCAGAGGTGTGAATATCTGCGGAAAATTGTAACAACGATTATCTCGGATGTTTTGTTGAAATTGTTGGATAATTTTGAGATTGAACCTATAGGACAAACTAATACACTATTCAGCTTGGCTATGAACGGATTTTCTTCTTGTGATCCAGTTCTGATTACAAATAACATGTCAATCATACAAAGCACTATTTTAGCTTTTGGTTTCGATTCTTTCCCTGTGATCTTCAAACCTATAATGGAGTTGTTATGTCAATTAGTTGCTGTATTATCCGCTAGACAAATATACACAATGCTAGCTGGCTTAAAACACTTTAACACTCCTTTAGCTGGTGATATATCTAACTCAGAAGATAAAGATAGATATCTTACTGATACAACTGAAATTATGAAAAGTCGTACTTGTACTCTTTGCATTCCAGGAGACACGTTTGGTCGCATAGTTGAGTGGGCGGGTGATACGTATATAAAGTGGGATTTTGTGTTCAGTGCTTGGATGTTATTTCTAGGCAGACTTGAGTTATTTGTTGATGAGTTTAGTGTTTCAAGCGAAGATGTAGAGAAAGTTGGAATGATCCTTAAATTGGTACACTGCATTTTGAAAGAAGATATAAATATGTTTAATGAGCTCGATAAGCTCTGTTCAATTTCACCAGCTGTCCTTGGACGTGCTATTAGTAGCGATATTGAAGAAAAATCAGATGTAATTGTCCATTCAATTGCACTATTAAATATTTTATCGCGAAAAGATCCTAATATTTACTCGCGAGAAATGACAGAAGCGAATGTACATCAACGTATTGAAGAATTATCCGTGTCAATAATAAATAATCCAAAATCTATTACATTAGAGAATGAAAAACTTTTCAATACAATTTTAGCTGTATTGGAGTTATTCGTGAGCACGTTTACTAACCAGCCTAACTACGTTTCAGAGAGTTTCACTCTCGCTTCTATACATTTTATCCAACATCTTCTCAGACAGAATTTCTCTGTCAGTGATAATGAGTTTTTATTAGAAATACACACACAAGTATTGCTGCTACTTACAGACATACACTCTCTATTGCCAGATTGGAAGAACAGTGAATATGAGAGTATTAACTTTATGGGGAAGATGTTCTCAAACTTTCTCTTGCAGGATAATTCTATTTTAGAACTTTTGTTTTTCGATTTCAACATTCTAAAAAGATTAATGGCATCTCAACAATCAGATTTTCTCCGTAATTCCTGCAGCTCGCTTATTGTACTGATTCTTACACTCTTGGATAAATTACTTGTTAACTTCGATAAGCCGTATTTTAAGCTTATGGAGAGCTACATTATCCGACCTGTAGATAGCTTTATACATGTTCTAAGCCAAATAACTATGTCACTTCATGAAAGTGAGTTAACGCTAGCTACTTTGAAATTTCTCAAAGAGCTCTGTAGACATTCAGAATTCTCCCTTATGGTATGTCTTGGTGCTAGTGCAAATGCATTGAGATCTAGTCTAACTACAAAACTGAGAAGCCCACCGGTAATTGTTAGTAACTTAGTTCGTGTTGAGATATTGCACTTCATAGAACACGTATTAAAATACCAGCCATCTTTCGCGGAATATATCTTCAGTAAAGATGAACAGAGTATTGTCTCTATCGTGATTGAATTGCTAGACACGTATGGCAAGGATAGAGCACATGCTAGCCTGCTAGCTGCTTGTATGGAATTAATTACAGTTGTGTGGGTGACACGTCGTGATTGTATCAGTACAGATTCCCTAACTAACCTATGGAAATACGCTAAGTTAATAATGCCATTGTTTTACAGAAAAAATATGGAATACACTGTACCGATAATTGAACTGTCTCAAGGTATTGCTACTGTAATGATGATAGAGTTTTATAACTCATTGTTCATTGAGAAAATTGATACAAATTTTAGAGAGTGTATTTTATGCTTTTTAAGCGAAGCATTTTTGGAGAATTATTTTAATCTCGCTTTCACGATGCAGCCAGGGCAATCTTTGCTTCATTCTCGTAAGCAAATACGTTACGCTTTATCTATTAGGCAATTTATAAGCATTTTAACTGTAAAAGCGCATCGAATCGATTTTATTGATTCGCACCTCAACGAAAATAAAAGGAAGAAATTTATTATCGATATTAGTTTCGATCAGCTGGAATTTGTGGTGAAAAATCATCAAATACACGAGGTAGAGGAAATATTTAGTGAGTTGATGCTTGTATTGGTAAGTCTATTCAAAAACTGGCCGGAATCAATTGGGGATTTCAGTGATATTTACAATTCTTATGTCTTAGTGTCAACTTGGCTTGTTTCAGTTGGAAATATCAACTGTCTACCCTTCAAATACTATTTGACAGGATCATTACTGTTGCTACAGTCCTCACACTTGAAACAAGCAAATTCAGGTAGGAAACCCAAGAATGAACTGTATTCTTTGATGACGTCACTATTCAATAATATTATAATAATTTTTTCGGAAATGCTCCGTAATACTTCTAGTATTGATGACTCAATTCACGAGTTAGTTATACTAAATTTATCTGAGATTATGAATCAAGATTCTAACTCAAATCTATTTGAAACAGTCGAAACAACTCCGTTGTATTTTCTAATTATTGAATGTTTGAAACGATCTTCTATTCAGAATAAATTGAATTTAATAAATTCATATTTACTTCTTCTAACTTCTTTCTCAAAATTCGAAGTTTTCGCGAAATCTCAAGACCTATCACTCTATTTCCAAGTTGTATCAGATCTCCTTTATTGCTGCTCTACAGAGGAAATGCGAGTAAAAGCAAATTACCATGATATATGGTGTAGTCTTCTCGATCTGTTATCGACCTGTCTTATTTCAGGGAAACATAATTTCCTTGCTGAGGCGAAGAGCTATCTAGATGGCGTTAGATTTATTAACGAGATAAATACGAATATTACAAATTGCAATAATTTACTCATTTTGAAAGAAAACTACCATTTAACTATGTTATTGCTTCATCTTTCTAAAGTTCAAAATTATGAAATAAATGTCCCATTCGACCAGTTAACCTTTGCACTAATAAGAATCATTGAAATTTGTATAGAATTACTATTACACCATGATAAACTAACACGAATGTGCATCAATACTGAAAACACACTACAAACCGAATCAAAAGCAAAATTAATCAGTGAAGAAATTTCTGACGTTTTCTCAGATAGAAATGCATTAGAAGATAGAGCTAAACTCTGGCTTATAAAGACACTACGCGTAGCTCTGACGTCACTGCATATTTTAACTCCATCTGTAGAAGAAATACTAACTTACCCTACTTCAGATTATATGGTGTATTGTTTTATTTATAACTTCCAACAACCTCAACACGCGTATAACCGGTTAATACAGCCTGTTTCAGCCTTATGCTCGTGTCTAACTGTATCTTTAGATCTTATGAACAAAATCCCAGCCAAAAGTCCTAACCAAAATTCAATAAACGCGACTGAATTTGCAAAGAGAAAAAATCAAATTTCATCTTTTAGTTGGGTAAAGAATTTCATAGAAATAACCTTATCACTAATCCTATCACAATCTTGTATGGTTATATTATCATCAATAACACCAGCAAATAAACAACTATTCAAAATACATGTAAGTGGAGAGATAGAGAATTTCCTGATGAGTTTACTGCGTATACTTAATCGGAAGAATATACAGACTACTCCGTGTAAACGGAGATCTAGGTTCACTTGTTCAATATCTTTTCAATCAACTGGTGATAGTATATCTGCGAAAAGTAGCAGTTTAGGGTTTGGAGATCATCCTGATCAAATATTCTTCATGACAGTTGACAATCTTCGTAAGCACATATTCTAATTCGATTTTATTTAGCGTCACTTATCTGTAGAGATGAAGTGGGTAGCTTGAATAATGACGTCATAATTCATAGATTCTTTCACATTGCATTGATTTATAATTATAAAGTGGACTCTCGTTAACACGAAACACGGTTAGTTTGAAATTCTGGGTAATATTTATTGTATACAAATCTTCATTCCATTTACCGCTGTTATTAATCACTTTGTTACGTTGTTCGTATTAACAAGAGTCTACTATATTTCATTTTTAAATAATCCAAATGATCGTTGTATTAGTTCAGTGGTGTATCACATACTCTATTTAACTATGTTAATATAGATGCTACTAGTTACTCATAATGGCTAATTATCCAGTTACATACACCGCACTCCCTCTCAATGACTTACCTGATCCTATATACAGACATATAGAGGTTGCATATCCAGAAGAACAACGACGAAAGACCCTACAACTACCATCATGTGCTGGAGGCTTTTCTTACACTGGAAGTGATAATTACCGCAATAAAACAGTCAGAAGTCGTTTTATAATTTGGCGTTATGATGAAAATCATTTGGAATTGATAGAATACTCAACTGATTATAACTTAGAAGGAAATGCACTCAAATTTGAATTTATCAACTGTGAACTAATAGGTCGTGTTTCTATATACGAATCTGAAGATTTGTCTTCGATACAAATAGCAATACCCACGTCTACTCGTATAATACGTATAGTATTACTACATCCACTTTCTTTACACGATATTCATAGTGATGTACATTCTTCTATTTTCTATAATGTTACGTCACATATTCTTGCAGATGTTTCTGCATCGTATCCACTCCCACAGGCATTCCTATCTCATACACTGGTTGCTATAGCAACCGGTCTTATTAATAACATACTTGTGTGTACAATGGGTAGTTCAGATGGGAGCGTGTTTGGTGTAAGGTTTCCGGCGCATAGAGAACATATTTTCACACCTTTTGAGTTGAAACAGACAGGGATAATGTCCAGGATTATAAGCGGGTTTATCAGAAAGAGCGAAGCTACTTCTCAAGAAAATACACTCTCTTCTATGCGAATACTTAATTTCAATGGCAGAGCTTATATCTTACAAATATTTAGAGATTGTAAACTCAAATTGTTGCATTTGGATAGGAAAGAATGCATTTTGAATGAGGACTTATCAAATCATCTTAATAACTATGGATGTGTCAATCAAATTGAACCTATGATTGAATTGAGTCAGACAATTGATAGCGGTGTGCAGAAAATATGTATTCTTATTACCACCAACACACTCGCAATTTTTCTCACTTACGATTTGCATCTTGATTTGGCTGCTCCAGTTCTTCAACATCTCTCATCAAACTTCTCAACTCTACCAACTAACTCGAAACTTTTACAGTTTTCATTTTCAAATGAGAACTTGTACACACTATGGCTATCTCGTGACGATGAATCTACAATCGTGGAAACTTTAAATACAGGAGGAAAGAATCCACAGACAAATGGATGGCTCACTTTCAACGAAATTTCACAATTACCAAACGAATTAGAAATCCCAGATATAAAAGACATACAAGAAACGTATTTGAGTTATATTTGCAATACAAAGTATATGAGAGTACAATGTATACTAAATGCACTTACACTATTCGAGCATACACCACCACAGATTCTAACTCATGCCGCGTTAAAAACCGCGATAATCCAAGCAGTAGAGAAAGAAATTCACCATCTAGTTACTCTTCCTCAACTACAGAATCAATTACGTCGTGCTCTACAATTACAAGTTTGGTCAAAGTTCTATCAAGCTTGTTTACAGTATCAAACTATATCATGCTATCCATTGGGATTAATCGCAAATAAAGGGATACAGTTTCTTATAGGGAAACGTTCTCTCATATTCTATGCACCAATTCAACTACTTGAACAGATATACTTACAGCCTAAAGTTAAGCCTTGCTTACAAGCAATTAGAATATTATCAATTGAATTAATTGATAAAATTAAATATGTGTTAGGTATGGCAAGAAAAATATCAAACTGTTTCGTTGGATTAGAATTACATCTTAGAGACTTGTTGGATAATGATGCTGATATAGTAGGGTTTGTAGGGTATCTCCTTGATTGTATGTTGATAGCAGATAGAGAGGTTTGTCGCTCGGAGAGTCCTGTTAAGCACTCAGAGATTAGAGCTAGCATTGGTAAAATACAGCCATTGATACCAGCACTTCAAGCAATTTCCGATTTATTGAAGTTTCCATTATCAGAAGCATTCTATACTCATTGTAGCTTAGAAAATACTGAAAATATTGAATCGAACATTTCAAATATATCTACATTATATACTAGTGAATTGTCTATTTCTATATTAAATGCGAATTTTCGCGATTTAGTCGCGAGGAAGAAAGAAGTGTGTTGGAGCATTTTGTTGTTGTCATGTTTTGTTTTGCGGGAGAAAGCAACAAATGCTCAATCACAGGAAAATGAAGCTTTTACCACACTCAAATCATTCATTCTCCCAGAATTAATAACTTCACTTATTTCATTACATTTACTTCAAAACTTATCACAATTCAAGTCAAAAACTCACAACATTAACAGTACAATGTACAGCAGCGAATCACAGAATGTGTCTATTACACAGACTGTATACAGGATTTTACCATTACAATACGCTACAGATAAATGTCTACATGAAATACTATTAAAACTACACACACGTAATGTATTACCATCAGAAGAGCTTATAGAGCCTGTATCAACTTTACAATACATTCTATGTGAGTACACCAATGCGATTTGTGAAAGTGTATCTCCGGGTTTATCTGCTATAAAGTTCCTTACATACATGTACGATAATCGCTACCTATCAGAATTACTCTACACACTACATGTACTAGAATCTCTATACAATCCTGTATTGGTGTATCCTATAAGACTCTACAGAGCTCAATACTATCTGAAGGTTGGTAAAGTTGGGAAATCAGTACAGATTTTCCTCTCTACTATATCAGGAATGTTGTCTGTTGTCCCTGATCCATTCTTATACGATATTGTAGCGGATAAGGTTGAAGAGACAAAGTCAAATTGTACCGTATTGTATTTCCTATATCTAATCGATTTATTCGAACAAGAACAAGCTCCTGATATGATTATACGGTTAGCTAAACACGCATTAGAAATAGCTCCAGCTGATGAGCAGCTGATGAGCAATCTATGGTCTATACAGTTCAAACACTCGCTAGATCTCTGTCTATATGAAGAAGCGTATGTAGCAATGATAAGTAATCCTGAACAGCCAAGAAGAAAAGATTGTATGAAAAGATTTGTTATTGAACTTTGTACTAAAAAGAAATACAAGTTACTCTGTGCATTTTCATATTCTGGTGTAGAAAAGGAGATTGAAGATGTACTGGAATCTAGAGCTAGATCAGCTGATCCGATGACTGGCAATTATTACTCATTATTACACACATTCTATTCAAATCGTGGCAACTATAGGAGAGCAGCTGTTGCTATGTACGAGTGTGTTATGCGATTGAATGGAGAAATGGCTACATTGCTTATAATACAGAAACAAGCTAAATGCTATCTCGCGGCTATTAACGCCCTTTATCTTGTAGACGATAAATCGGCTTTTGTACTGAAGCCTCGAGCTAAAGTACAAGCAAAAAAACCGCTAGACAATCCACCTGATTCGAAGAAAATGCGGGAAAACGTGTCGTCACCAGTCGAGAACGAAATAGACGCTTCTCTCATTCCTCGTGTCGAAGTTGTATCTCTAGAAGATTTGGAGGATGAATATTTGTTAGTTTTAGCTCAATTAAAGTTAGCACAAGTCGAAGAGACAGCCACGCCCCTGACAACTTCAACATGTACGCGAGAAGAGATTGTGATACTACTTGTACATTATGGACTATTCGATCTGGCTATGACAATATCTGACAGACTTAAACTATCCAAACAGCAAATATTTGAGATGTTAGCTACTCGCTGTGTTAAGATGGCTATACTAGGTGATGTAATACTGGAGGATACAGATGGATTAGCGCATATACAATGGCTAAGCTATAATGACACAGGGATAGAGTGTTGTATTGAAGGTTTATCTCATGAAGGCAAAGCATGGAACCTTCTTAAACGCTATTTAGAATCAATGATTGATTTTGAAAAGATTGAAGCGCATTTGTGGGTTGTAGGCATACTCCTATCCCTAAATTACGCACTACCTCAATGGCTCAAAGACGACGTATCTCGTATCGCTCCCGAGAAGCTCTTAGCAATGTACCTTAAATATTCACAACTAGAAGATGCTGGACAGTTTGCATTAGCGTACATTCGTGCTGTATTAGGCGATAGAAAGGAAAATGAACAGAGAGGAGCAGAGGAAAAATTCGGTCTCAAATACTCGTTAAAATCAATAGATCCAGAAACAGGAACTTATAATACAGTTAAACTGCCATACACTTATATTGATATACTGCTAAGCGAGCTGAAGAAAAAACCTGAAGATTCACATTTACATGGATTATACGAAGCACTTGAAATGCAGCTACAAGATTATTTTACTGAGTTAGAACAAGCTAGCAAATATCTGATCTTATTAAAGAAGAAAAGTAGTAAGCAACATTTGCAAGAATCTCAGGAATTGAATTCAATTTGAATGCCTCCATCCTTCTAATTGGCATCTCTACATATATACTTCTCAATAATTTATAATTAGTGTGTTTAGATTTAATCACTTTCTGATTACTACAGTAGCAACTTGTTGTTTTAGCGGATTTTGCATTACTTAACTATTAAATAAATTCGATTTTGCATTTTGTTCAACTATTTGTAGAATTCAGGAGGTTTTGTTTTGGCTAAAATCGTTCCACTAAATGCTTATAAGATATTTAACCATGGATGATAGATTTGTTCAAGGTCGTTTTTTGAGCACTCCTCGCTTGATTGAACGCGGAGATTTCTACGTACTATATAACATAAATACACGAAACTACTATCCATGGTTAAATATCTAATATTTATATTGTGGACCATTTTCGTAAAAACTGTTTACACGTCCCTGGGCACGTTGTAAATCGAATATGTTTTAGCGACTTTACATTACTCATACCAATGCTATGATCATCATTAAAATTGATATTGTATAACTTTGAATGATTGCAATTGTCATTATTCAATACATTACGTGTTATGCAAATACATAGAAAAAGCTGTTCAAATTGACTAATTGTAATCAATCTTTTATCAGCTAGTTGATTATACACACCAACGTATTTCACGATCAGATGACAATAGTTAATTTCAACAATTGTAAGGCATCTGTGCTGATTTGACAGTGGTTGGAGAGGGTATAAATTCGAGAATGTAGGCTTCAAATGTTCAATATTTCACATTTCGACACTATGATGTTATCTAGATTAGGTTTTGTGGGTGGAGGAAAGATTACATCAGCTTTGGTTGCTGGATTAATTCGATCAGGTATTATGACGTCATATATATTATGCCACAGCTGTTTACCTAACTGACATTTTTTCATATGATTTTAGGTGATTTCAAACCTCAGAATATTTTGGTATCAGAGCCATGCCCAAAGGCGAGAGAACAATTGCAAGTACGTAAGCACAAAATACATAGTAAATTTAATAATTATTTTACATTTTGTGTTTTTTAGCAAAAATTGAATGTACAGACGTGTGCTGATAACAAACTCATTCCTGCAAAATGTGACACTATCTTAATAGCCGTTAAGCCAGATATAGTACCTGGAGTATTAGATGAACTATCACCTAGTATATTGAAGCAGGAACATGTTGTTATATCAGTAGCAGCAGGTGTAAAAATATCCACAATTGAACAAGTGAGTTACGACGAACTTCATTGTATTTATAATGTCAGTTACATATGTATATTTACTGTAATTCTGTCTAGCATCTCCCAGAGGAGACCTCAGTTGTACGTAGCATGCCTAACACCTCCTCACAGATAGGATCAGGTGCTACATTATTCGCTCCTGGCTTAGCTATATGTTCAGAACAGATTGAATATATTCATGAACTATTCTCTAGTGTGGGATATTGTCAGAAAGTTGATGAGAAATATTTAGATGTCATAACTGGTCTAAGTGGATGTGGACCTTGCTATGTACGTTAATATTTACTGTGTACAATATTGCATATATATGATTTGATAATATATTTATAGATGTATATTGTATGCGAGGCTCTAGCTGATGGAGGAGTCAAGGCTGGATTACCTAAAGAACTAGCCGTAAAACTAGTTGCACAAACTATGCTTGTGAGTTATTTCATAATACAGCTATAACGACCAATTAAAATAACGGTCATATGTAAATAACTAATACTTTACAACACATCTCTTTGATGATGTGTTGTAAACAAGTTCATTGAAATACGATTGCGCAAATATTCAATGGAAAAAATGTGAATGAAATGGTAGGACAGTCAACTCACGTATCGAAGCTCAAGGAACTGCAATAATTACTTTTGATATAAGCAGAGCTGAGTTCGATATTCCTTCCGTGTTCGATATAACAGGAGTTGACTGTAGTTACTCTTGTAGGGAGCTTCTAGAATGATGTTAACTTCAGACAAACACATATCTCAGGTAATTTACTTACATTATAATAATTGATGTTAAGAGGATCTTATTTAATGTATGTAGACAAGTACATAGAAAGTTAGTCACACTATTTAAGTAAAATTATTTTACCGAAATAGCTTTCTGTTTCTTGGCTCTGTCTGCTTCTGAGAGTGAAAGAGCGATTGCGAAATCTATATCCTCTTGTTCCTTCCGTTCTTTCGCGGTTTTAGGCACTGAAGAACTGGAGGGTAAGGTAGGTTTGGGAGGGTTAGCACGAGCACCTTGTCTTTGTGACTCTTTCAGAGATGCAGCGATTGCTTCGGCTATTAATTTATCTTCTTCAGCTTTATTCTTTGGTTTCAGAGATGTGTTTTGAGTTGACAGAATTCTACAATTCGCATCTGTAGCAGGTCTCATAGGTTGTGGGGTAGGATCGTGGATAAACGGTGAATTGAATCGTCTTGTTTCTCTCGCTTTATTTTGCGGTTCTCGACAGTTATGTTGATCAGGAAATCTGTGATTAAGACAAAAGTGTAGCTGACAACCTTCACATATAACAGGCACTAGTTCCCTTACTTTACAAGTACTCACGTTACACAGAGCACTACTCTTAACTTTATATTTATTTTCACTTTTACATTCCATTTCAATGTGTTTGTTCACTCTCTGATTAACATCCATTCCCTTACTAACTGGTAGTGCATGTCCACATAAAGGACAAGTTGGTACAATCTTATCCTTACGGTAGGCTTCTGTACATCGGTGTTCTTTATATGAACGATGTTCTTTGCAGAAGGTTTTCTGACAAAGATCGCAATTGAAGGGTAAGAAATCTAGCTGGTAGCAGGTCTGTTCCGCACAATGTGTGCCCATATGAGGAAGCTCCATCGTAGTATTGTTTAATGGTAGATTGCAGTTAGCTTGTTTTTATAGAATTTGAGAAAAATTAAAGAATATTCTAAAACTAAAATTAGCAATTTGGATACCATATCATGATCGTAATACTTTTAATATCGAATTATATTATTATCGAAAGAACATTCTAGAATGCCTAATTATGGATGTAAAAGGGCATAGAATAGTGGCTTCACAGGTAGTTACATATACGCATATATCGAATCAATTCGAAAGATATCAAATTCTCTAATTCAGTGTTTTATTGTGTATTATTAATTTTATTTAGTTGAAAGATGATGTATGTTCTCCTGGAGGGATTAGTATAAATGCAGTGCATACTTTAGAGAAAGCTGGTTTTAGAGGTATATTGATGGAAGCAGTTGATGTATCAAGCAAGAAATCAGTTCAGCTAGCAAACATAGTCAATAACGTCAAGAATTAATTAAATCAACTACTTCTATTTTGTGTTTGACTGGGATTGTATTTTTTGAACTTTCAATTACACATCGTCTAGTCAATATGTTGCTTTTTTGATAATATTAAACCCTACTTTGTTGGATAATCATAAATAATTTTTTTAAAGTCATTTTTGTGACCTGGGTGACTATTGTAAAATTCCTATTATGATGGAATAATTATTGTTCGCATATTCTCCTTGAATCATCAAATATTTTCGAGGTAAATCAAGGGAAAAATATCTTAAAGTCATATTAATGTTAGAAAAATCCAGTTGTAAATGTCTAAGTCATTATTCAAGAAAAAAAAGAAAGAAGATCTCTCTCCCGAGACAGCTCTAACAAAAATGAGAGAGACACAATTAATGCTAGAGAAGAAAAGCGTATTCATTGAGTCACAAATAGAAAAACAAACACAAATAGCCAGGAAGAATGCTTCCACTAATAAAAAGGTTGCAATCGAAGCGTTAAAACGCAAAAAGCGATTAGAAAAACAGCTACAACAAGTTGATGGGACTCTCTCCACTGTAGAATTTCAACGTGAAAATCTTGAGAATGTTTCAATCAATACGGAGGTACTTCAGAACATGAGCACTGCGGCTAAAACTCTGAAAGAAACACACAAAAAGTTAGATGTAGAAAATGTACAGGACTTAATATGTGATATTGAAGAACAACAGCAAATAGCTTCTGAAATAAGTGAAACTTTAGCGACAGGATTTGGTGTGCAACAAGATGAGGATGATGACGATTTGTTGGCTGAGCTTGAAGAATTAACAAATGAGAAGTTAGGGATTGAAGATTTTCCAGCTGTACCAGATCAACCTCTTCCAATTGTGAAAGGAACCAAGGAGAAAATCTCTAAAGATAAGGACCTTGCAAACTTAGAGGCTTGGGCTACTTGATGACGTAACATCTTAGGATTAAATAATAATCACTTACAAGAATTATTACTACTTTCACGCGTATTTATTAGTTTTGTATCTTTGTCATAATTATCACTAATGAATCAACTTGGCTCTTATGAAATGCTCATTCGCATTATGTCATATAAATGAATAATTGCTGCTAAATAATAAGCCCTATAATTCACCAATATCTGAGACCCTTTTGGTCAGCATCAATGAATAATTGACAATTAGAGACTAGATAATATGATAAATGTAATAATATATCCCGAAATGGCGTATGCTTTCACCATGAAACCATTTGAGTATAAATGTAGTAAAATTTCTTGCTTAAATAAAATGAACCGTACAGAAGAGTACTTTAATTTATTTGAAGGAGTAACATGCATTATTCTAGTTTCGCTACATTTCCTTCTAACTTGTTTCTGGCTATTGTATATTATTAAGAATTTAAGGAAAACATTTCGAGAAAGAAAAATTTGCAAAAACTCCAAAATTGATCCTCAAGTAAAAAATAAAATTCTATTCAACTGTCGAACTATTGTCGTGAAGGATATTTTACTGTTCTGCATCGCTATTTTTGAGTTCATAATATCGTTGTATTTAGCAATTCCAGGATTAACTTATGATCAGTATAGGAAAAATCATGAAAATACATTCAAAGCTTTTGAAAGAAAAGAGTTATGCGAACCTACAGGATATTTCGGTCTACTTAGCATTCTCCCAGCTGCACAATTAGCTCCAATTAGTATTGGAATCGTAGTCATATCATCAGTCTTGCTCTTAGTCACGCTAAGTACTTATTTATCCAGAAGATACTTTGGGTATGCCTTAGAAAAACGATATCTCTATCAGATTATCCTTTGGTGGGTATCACAAGCAATATTCCTGCTCCTAACACTAATTCCTTACCTCCAAATTCTCCTTTGTATAATGCCAATATTTCTAACGATAAATTGGATTACATTAATCAAATCGAGTAGGAGATTGTCTCGAACCATAAAGTCGAAGCTTCTAGAACTATACCGCTTTGGATATGACCCAATTCGTTACAATATAAATTGGGTAAACTATAGAACTTACAACGTGTTCATTACAATTCATCTTATAACTATTCTATTGGTCGTCGTGATAATCTCCATTGAATTATTGGTAACGTTCATTAGATCAATTATATTAAGTGAATGCTACTTAAAGTATACGTATAATTTTGAGCTGAATATTAATTTGAACCAAGGATTGAAAGAAAGGCTGACACATATACTTTTAGCGATTAATAGCTATGGAATTTTCTCATTAGCTTTATTTTACGGATTGTTTGTGGTTACTCCATTAGTGCTCGTATCTCTTGCTTACCTATTTCATGTTTTATTTAAAGGATCAAGAAGCAGGATATATAGGATGAATTATACTTTAATGCAACCTCTTTTAACGTGATATTTCTGTAGAATTTGTAATCATTTATTGATAAATCTATTGAAATGTATATTAATTATTACATGCTAACTATTTGTAAGTATTGCGTGTATGGATATGGCGTTTCTATTATTGTATTAAGGGAAATGTACATCCTGATATTTTGAATTTTGTAATATAGTCAATCAAAATTTCTTGTAAAACAACAAATAATTACCCCCAATATATTCAGAATTGATTCGATTTTTCCAAGATAACTTATTGAATATCGGCTGTGTACTGTAATTTGCCTTTTATAATTAACAAGTATGTACTGGTGCCAGGTGACAGCGTTTGGAAGCGATGCTCATATCGCACCGCAGTGCTCCTTAAAATTGTTTAGGGTGTAACGCGACAGTATCTATAGTCCTAGAATGTTTTCGCACACTAAACTATTGGTTGAAGGTCGGAGGAACTGATTATCTGTGGAAATTCAAATACTGGATGACCTCATTAATGAATAGCTTTAAATAATTAATTATTGCCTCAAATATTCATCATATATAATTTATCAAAAATACATACATAAATAACTCTATAATCCGATCCAGCGTAGCGTAGCACAGCGCAGGTAGAGGTGGTGACAGCAAACCACCTCTGCAGCGCAGCGGAAGATTTAAATCTTCAAAATGTCCATCGCTTCCAAACACTGCCATCTAAATACTATACTATTTTAACAAATCTACATATAATATATTCCAAGTGGTAATTAAAGTATTTTAAATCTCAAATAAAAAGTATAGTTACTTAAGATCTGGGAATAAATGGGCGAGATAATTGTCTGTCGTACTTGAGTAATTTTATCTGCTTGCTACAATATTTTGTGAGGTAATTAAAGCCGAAAACAACAATTGGGAACGTGGTCATGATTTCGTATATGAATGCAGTAACGTAGAGTATATAAGGTGAATAATCATGTGAATATGATGATAAGACTTCCAAAACTTCTCTTGGAATTTCAAAAAAATAATTAGAGAGTTCGAGACAGTTGAGTAGAATAAAATACTGCATTGTAAATTTGAAGCTAATAATTAAGATTAGGAAGATGAAACTAAATTGGCTAAGAAGCTGGAAAATAATGAATGCATTATAGTATCTATAGCTAGCCTTCAATTCTCTATACGTGACGCCATCATATTCGAAATGCAGAATACCATCAACAGCAGACTTAAGGATTCTAGATAATTTTACACTCTTCAGGCAAAGTTTGAACCAGTTTATCAACAACAAAATCCAACTTATTGCAGCAAGACATATTTGTATGTAGGGTAAAGAGCATATCAACAGTATCACCAGCTGATAACACCACCATGCTATATATTTCCTTTTAGTTCCATTGTCTAGGGAATGTCCATAATAACGTCTACTCAGATAGGTGGTTAGGAAAGAGGAACACATAATACCAGTCAGAATAGTCAATACAGGAATGAGTGGAAGAATTATTAACCATGGACAGTTAATTATATGGAGAATTAGAAAATTTATCTTAAAATCCTCCAGTGTTCCATTGCATAGTATTTTCTTAGGCTCTGGATACCATTCGTCATAGCCGTGGGCAAGGTTATAAGAGATTAATTCGACTCCTGCAACTAAGATTACGAAGAACTCTAAAAGAAGTATAACACCGAGTAATACATCTTTATACATCTTTGTTTCGCAGTTATAAAGTGTATTAAAACGCAGGGAATGATTAATTACAACGTTACTTTTGTACAACTTTAGCTCTTTAAGGTTGCGACGATACGATCTGATAATATAGATGAGTGAGAAGAATATTATTATAAGATTGAAGATAGTAAAAAGGGAAAAAACAACATTGGAAGTTATATGAAAGCTGTGATGCATTCTGGAGTGTGCAGTACAGTAGTTAATAATGAAAATTATAGTCAAATTTCTAAATTTATACTTAAGCAAATTCTGGTTAAATATCCTAAAGGATAATTTCAATATAATAGAAGTTTGGGGAAAAATACTAAGGGATATACCCTCATAGAAATTTGAGAATGGTTACACTTTTTGCATCACAAAAACAGTAAAAAGATAGCTTAATAAACATTTCGTATTTCCTAAACGTATTGCTATGACTCCCCATCAACTTAGCCATACACTCTGACTCCACTGATGTCAGTGATGTCCTGAGGCTGAGTTGTGTATATTCAGTTGTTATCTGGCCACTCAATCCGTATATGCAATTCTGGTATCCTTTAAGCTGGGCAAAACAGAATTTATGGGAATATTTAGGTGGATTTTCGCGCTATTAGAGATATTTCATGTGCCTCTAAACACACCGTACAACCTGGATAAACCCCTGTGTAATGTTCGTTTAAAAATATTTCAGTTAGTTGTGCCCAGCTTAACTGTCAATATTTCTGATTGTATGTCAAATCTGACTGACAGGATCCAACTAATATCTGATCCTTATTCTGAATGAATCAGTGTCCATTTGTCTTATCTCGTATGATATAGATTGATTGAATGAATGCATACAAAGCACCTAGATGAGAAATAGATAGTTAGTTGCTCAAGTTTTAAGTAATAACTAAAATGTTTGGGAGGTAAACTAACGATGTAATTATGTAAGAATTATGAGTTAAGGGGAGAGGGGAGCAAACTCTAAATCATCTAAGAACTTTCTGGGGAAGATGAATGGTATCTAGAGCGTCGCGGGCTGCGGTCTCGGTCACGAGATCGAGATCGTGTCCAGCTCTTCGAACGGGATCTCCTGCTCTTCCTACTGTTACTACCTCCACCAGTTCCCCCACCTCCACTCTCAGAACGCACCCGGATGGTGGATGATTCTCCCTCATGAGATCTGAATCTAGTATCGTTCAGTTCGTCTATAGCATAGTCCATTGCTCTGCGACTCGCGAATTCTAACACTCCCGTCCCGTCTCGGTATGCGTCCGCGAAACAAATCTCCCCAGCTGGTCTGAAATGATCCTTAAGGTCTTGCCAACTCCCACTCGGTGGCATTCCTGTGACAATAACTCTGTATTCGGTCCGTTTAGGAGGTCGCCCCCTAAACGAAGAACCTCCTCTGCTACTATACCCCCCATATCCCCCACCCCCTCCTCCACTTCCCCCTCCATAACCTCCATACCCTCCTCCTCCTCCCCCTCCCCCTCCCCCCTCGGACCTCCCGTTCCCCTTAGGCACTTCGACCCTCAGTCGACACCCATCAAACTCGTACCCATCACGACTCCGCACTGCGTCACGTGCATCCAGTTGATCATCAAACTCCAGGAACGCGAAAGCCGGCATTCTCCTCCCACGAATGTGCAGGTCTATATCACGTATCTTCCCGAACTTATAGAATATATCTTCTATGTCTCTGTTCCTGACGTCATCAGGTAGATTGCCGACATAGACACGGCAATCATTGTTATTACCGGGGTGCATAGACTTATACAGTTTTGAAGCTAATTAAATGTAAATTTTTAAACAAATAAAATATTCTATTCAGAAGTTATAAAGCTTTATAGTTGTGTTTCAATTTGCAAATGTGTATAAGACTATTATATAAATGGAAATATACTATGTAATACCAGTTAGATGAACTGTGGCTAAATATTCTTATAGTAAGGTTGCAGAATAAAGCCAGATTGGCTGAAAAAGCAAGACGAAAATATAATTATAGTAAACTCCTGTTATATCGAAGCTCAAGGAGGGGCCGCGATAATTACATTGATATAAGCGGGAGTTCGATGTGGCCGATGAAATTATGTTACTTTGACAGTTTGGTACCATATTTGTACAATTTCAGACTTTGATGTAAGCGGGTATATCGATATAACAGTGTTCGATATTTCAGGAGTTGACTGTATGAAATTCAATCGGTAATTAACAAAATCAATACATTTAATACTGTAAATAATATAATTAATAAATCATTTAGTTTTCTTATTCTTTTGTGACAATTCGAGCTTTTTGAGTTGAATAAGATCGTCTGTAGCATTGCATATAGCAAGGATAACAGTTACAAATATATTCACAAGTAATGGCATATTGAATATTAATGTTATGAATAAGCCAGCTGAATCGAAGTACGCATCATCAGCAAATCTTTCCCAATAAATACTAGCGTATTCGTTAAATATTTCAGAAGAGAGTGCTAGTAATGTGAATACTATCAATGATATACATTGGTATAGGAGAGACTTACGTAGATAAATACTAAGGAATAAACTTAAGAAGTGGAATATAATGATACCGATTAGCCAGGGCTGAGTCCAATCAGTTCCTTTGAGTATTTCTAGCACTGCACTGGGATCATCTTCATCGAAGGATGATGGCTTAGGAAGCCAGGCCGAGAAATTCAATACATTCGTAAATATATCTTCCATGTCAACAGATTTTAAAGAATTGCTAATAATTGTCACAGAACATTTTATGATGTCAAAACTAATACTCCCAGAATGTTGGAATCCATTTCATGGGGTATCAACCTGTTTTAACGAAAGCGGTCCACTATATGTTTAGTAGAACTTTAACCATGGATGTTGGATTTCGGAACTTTAATGTTATATAGAAATCCCCTCCAAACAAGCGAGGAGTGCCTCAAAATTACGTAGAACAACATCTAAGCAGATAAACTCAATCCGCCATCCATGGTTAAATATCTAATAAGGATAAAGGGGGCTAAAACCACCCTCTAAAATATTTTAATACAGTCCATGTAGTCAGAAAGACGACAGTCTGTGTTTCTAATAATAAATTGCACATAAGAATAACAATAAACTGCTCTAATAATAATAATAATACTAATAACATTTACACATAATTCTGACCTGAAGCTTACTTAACTTTAACAATCTTAGCTTGTACTCCAGTTTTCTTCATTTGTTTTTTTCTATCTTTCTCTTCCATTTTCTTGGCTTTATTTGGATCAGTTTCTTGCATCAAAGCATCGTGAGCAGCTTTCGCCTTTTCCTCTTTCTTCTTTTGGGCCGCTTCCATTCGTTGAGTATTCTTTTTCTTGTCTTGTCCTTCCTGGAACTTAGCGCGGTTTTTTTGTGTTTTCATGTGTGTTTCTTTGCTTAATTTCAATTTACGTACTCTGTCTATTAGCATTAGAGCTAAATGAGTCATTGGAAGCATTTTAGCCATGTCAGCTGATCTAGAGCCTATTGATTTACGTTTAGCTGGTACATTTAGTTTGAGAATTATTCGGCAAGTTACGCTAGGTGTCTCTGTCACAACCTCTGGGTCATTATCTGCTTTAGTACCAATGTATTGATCAGATATATGTAAGGACTCAAAACAGTCAAAATGTGTTTCTATTATTTTCGCGATTTGAGTTGAAATAATGCTTGAAATAGCTTCTTGAGACTCACAAGCACTGACCAATACTCCCTGCGAAAATCCGAATCTATCACACGGAACTTTAGTACTCGCGAAAAATATCAAATCTTCATACTCCTTCAACATCCTTGAGAGTTGTTTCTTTGTTGATAAAGCAAATACAATATGCTCTGTCTCTTCCTTAGGAAGCATTGCTGTAATTGTAATCTTATCTGGTACTGATTTTATTATAGCTACCATTCGTGAAATTAGATCATGTCTTTTGTCCAAATTTATTTCAAACATCATTCCATCACAACCAACTCTCCCCGAACACCAGAGTCTATATATATCTTCTCTCTCTTTCAAGAATTTGTGTTCGTTATCTTTGACACCAACAAGTGAAAAGTTCTCATAGAGAAGGTCAGAGTTCGCTTCAAACCACGCGGTTATCATGCGTTCACCACGAGCACGGCCGATTAGGAAACAAAGTAGATACACACAAATACCTACAGCCATCAACATTTCACCCAAATACGCGTCTAGCGTGCTTCTGACTGGTACTTTTGATTCTGTAATCGTCATCTGAGGGTCTGGAGAGAATTTACGATCTGAACTACGATATTCTTCATTTTCTATGTCTACCTCATCAAAACTGGAATATTCAGGATTGTCGAAATCTAGATTTTGATAAATCATCAAAAGTATAATACAAAATTTTATTGTTTACTCATAATATTTGTTTGTAAAAAGTCTATTTATATCTTACCTTCATCATCACTGTCTTCTCTATCCTCTCCATCTACATCATTCCAAGCTACCTCTGAGGTATCTATGTCTGCATCTATCTCATCTCCGTTATCAGTCACGTCACGAGGTAAATCAAACTCTCCATCTGAATAATATTGATCAAGATCATCATCATCATCTTGATCAAAATTCTCTACTACTCTCCTCTGACCTCTTTTACCAGTATCTGAGCTGGTTAGCTGGAAAAATAGCACAAATATACAGAGACAGAGTATCAACCAGTTAGAAGATAACGTGTGTGTAGGGTGCATGCTATCAATAATAGTTAGAGAAGTGATTATGAGTGCATTTGAAGAGGAGTGTTACCATATAATTATTAAGTGAGGTTTGAGTACTGAGGTACGCGGCGATTTGGACACGAACCAGTTAAATAAACCAATAAATTAATGCAGCTCTTACAGCCTATAGATCACAAATTCCTTCTCTATACTTCATGATGATGGACTAGTCGTCTAGGCATTACGAGGATAAAGCATGGCGCGTAGACCTAATTCATGCAATCTAACAATAGTAACGGGATTAATTAGGGTACACCTAGGCCAGATTTAAATACATTATCTCATCCATATAATTATTATGTCAAATTCTTTTTGTTACAGATTGGTAGCTAATCAGCTGACAGTTTAGGCTTAGAATTAATATTCTGAATTGAAGAATTCCTGAAATTATAATCTACCTAATTCTATTGATTTGGGGGCGATTAAGCACTTGAGGGCAGTTTTATTTGCATATTCACTGAAAACCAAGAATATCTCAGGTCAGGATTTCCACTTCTCAGCACACATGAGTATAATGTATTATATAATTTACAAGTATGAGGGCAGTTTTATTTGCATATTCACTGAAAACCAAGAATATCTCAGGTCAGGATTTCCACTTCTCAGCACACATGAGTATAATGTATTATATAATTTACAAGTATGAGCCAATTTTAAATCATTCCTTATAAATCAGTAAACTTTCCCTTAGTATAATACAATCTAGCTATGGCTGATAAAGACAATACTCCAGGAGGGAACCTGGAAAATTCTCTGGCGAGAGAAGGAGATGTAGAATCTCCAGAACCGAATAAGAATGGAAACAGCGAAACATTACAATCGATACGAAATGTTACTATAACCAAAACGTCAAGGGGGTTCGGTTTCAATCTCAGAGGTCAAGTAGCTGAGGGGGGTCAGCTCAGATCTATCGGAGGGGAGTTATACGGTCCCATGCAGCACATAAGCTATGTCCTTCAAGGAGGCCCTGCTGACCTAGCGGGTGTAAAAGAAGGGGATCGAATCCTTGAGGTGAATGGACAATCTGCTCAAGCAGTAACTCACGTAAAAGTTGTACAAATGATACAGAAAAATCCTGAACAAGTAAGTTTAGTTCTAATTTCAGTCAGTAAAGAAGAAGCGAATAAACTAGATGCAGATTTTATTCATCCTCCCACTTCAATTGAGATTTCTGAACGAAAACACATAAATGTTAGTATCCCTGAATGGCGTAAGATCTTCTCTAATGGAGAGAGTTATATTGCTTATAATATATACATTTCTGGTATGTTTATCATATCAAGACGATTTAGTGAATTCTACACGCTTAATGCTTCGCTGAAGGCTTTTTTCAATAATTACAAATTCCCCAAACTTCCCAAAAAATGGCCAATACACCTAACGGATTCTCAGATAGAAGATAGGCGGTTTGGACTTGAGCATTATCTCTCAAATATCTGTTCATCAAATTCTGTATTCAGCTCTGACTTAGTTCAAAGTTTTTTAGGAATAGAGGGAGCATCTGAAAAAGATATTCTCTCGAAATCTCTACCTGCCAAGAGTGACGTTATCTTGAAAATTCTCCTTCCAGAAAAGCAATATATAAATATTACAATTCAAAGAGCATGGACAGCTACAAAAGTTCTATCAGCTGTTATGTCAAAACTGAACTTGTCATCATTAGCTGAGAGATATTTCGCGATATTTGAGATCATGGAACACGATTTTATGCGAAAACTCCACGAGACTGAATTCCCTCACCAAATATATATCCAGAACTATGATTCATTAGGTGAAACCTCAATTGCATTCCGCAAATGGATGTTCTCAGTCAGTCGCGAAATATTATACGATAATGATGAGAAAATATTCAATATAATATACTCACAAGCAAAAGAAGATGTTAATAAGGGTCGTATCAGACCAGATGCTGACATTAAAATGCTACAGGTATTACAACAAGGAGGAAAAAAGGCTGAATACCTGAGTATTGTACGTGCTGCTAAGGACTATGCTTATATATCATTTCCACCAGCTATTACAGAGGCTCGAAAAGATGGTCAGATGATTATTAACGTAGGATTTACGGGTGTGGAACTTATTGCTTGCGATGCTAATGGCGTTAAAGAGAAGGGAATGGATCTGATTACCCTAGAATGGGATAAAATTGGAGAATATTACACTGATCCAGAAGATTGTAGTTTTCGTTTCCAAATTCTGAGGGAAGATAAAAGTCCAAAATGGGTTCAGATAAATTCCAAGTATTATATCTACATAGAAGAATGCTTGGCAAGAGCTAAAGAAGAATTTGAAAACAGTAAATTAGTTGATCACAATGTAAATAGTCAGGAGTTAATTCAAGAGAAGAAAATTACTACAGAAGCAAGTTTAAAATCCATCAAAACAGTTTCCAAACGTATCCCTAGTCCAACTGAGGTAAAAGAGGAAATACAAGATGATAAACCAACAGCAGATGACGAAGGCTTATAAGAATCTTAAAACTTATCCCTCTTTCTGTTAGAAATCAACTCGGATAAATTTTATATCCCATCCACGAGAATCGAGTTGGTAATTGTTTAATTTGTTAAAACTCATTTTTCCATTTACTATTGTTGTAATAATATCAGTAATGTGAGGTTATAAGTGTAGATTTAGCTATGGGACTTATTCAGCAATTGTAGCATAGATTTCAGCCTGTAATAGCAAAATTAATCATGGATATATTTTGAATGAGAAGTTTTCTTACTTGTCATAATCATCTTATTTAGCACTTATGGAGGAGAAGGATTTGGCTCTAGCACGTAGACTTGTGGATGTGGATAAAAAAGCGCGCGGACGAGCGTTGAAAAAGTTTCGCCAATGGCTAAATGCCAAAGCATCATTGTCATTGCTACAATCAGCTGATGATTACGAGAGCACTAAAGGTGTATTTACAGAAATAGATATGTTGAAAATTATGCGAGCTATATACTTTTGTATGTGGCATGCAGATAAGCCTTTGATACAAGAAGAACTCGCGGCTAATCTCGCCTCTCTCATCCACATATTTAAACGAATAGAAGACACTATGTTATTTGTAACTGCATTTTTTGAAACGATACAACAACAATGGTCAAACATTGACAAACTTCGTCTCGATAAATTTTATCTTTTAATCCGCGAAATGCTTAAACAATGCTTTAAACACCTTTCAAACAATGGATGGAGTGATCGTGCTATTGACCTATTCGCTAATGCACTACAAACACATCCTCTTGAGCTGATAACTGAATATATCTCTGATGGCGTTAAGCTGCATATTATTGATATTTATATTGATGAACTTTTCAAATCTTATCGTAATATTCCAATGTTAATTGTTATCCGTCTCATCGATCCATTTAGACTCCTCGCGACTAAATGCCCGAATAAACTAATTCGACAGGTCACCATTTCGAACATTTTTGAACGAATTTGTTCCATGATCGAGAAGGGCAAAGGTGATAATCTTTTCGCGAATAAATCTACATATGAAGATTACATATCAAAAATGGCTACAAACAAAGGTACATTAGAAAGTTGTAGAAATAAACTGTATGGGATTAAGCATAAACTTCTAATTATGCCAGAACCAGTGTTATCCACTGAAGACATGGAATTACCATCACCTGATCCTCCTGTACATAAACCAGCTGATGAGTCAGCTGATCAAGTTGAGGAGATTGAGAAATCTGACTTATCAGATGGTATAGTAGATAACACGAGTAGTAATATTGAAGATATTGACTTGGATGGAGATGAAGCTACTCCAGAGGATGGAGATTTTGCGAATGAGCTCGATGCTCTTGTCGGGGAAACGGAAACTATTTCTGATCAAAGTTTAGAGTCTACTTCTGATTTGGAAAATGGAATAATGGAACCTGAAAATAATAATGAAAGTCCTCTTGCCAAAGATTTCATCACCAATGTTAAACCAAACAAAAAACGTAAACGCAGGACAAAAGCAAATAAGAAAAATAGTAAAGAACTTCACATTATTATACACCCACCCAGCAGCTTAGAATTCAAACGATCTCGATCCTTAGAAGATGTAAATAGTGCGCTAGGTGCCTGGTACAATGAAGAAGAGTTTACCCCTTCTACTCCCTCCCCTTTACACGAATATACCCCCAGCAAAAAGAAGCGGGTAACATTCTCAGGTGAGCAACCGTACGTCCGAGAATTCAGAAAAGGATCATCTGCAATGCAATCCCCAGATATAATTGCATTCGAGAAGAATCTCACTCCAGTAAAGAGCATTTTAAAATCCTGTATGGAACCGTAATTTATTTTCCTAATATCACATGGATTATTCGCTAACTATAATTATGTCTTAAGTGTTTAAGTATTCTGAATTACTTCATTCTCCCAAATTTACATTACTGTAAGTTCATTCAAACATTTACTAACTTTCATTTATTATAACGTATTTTACTATTGTTTCTTGTTTGAGTCGTTTATTACTATGTTACAGTGGATTGTATTGCATTATTAAAACGTTTTGAAATTAAGTTTGTTTCCTTTAATGAGTTATCAGTGGCCTATTCCAAAAATGTATATTCATATATTGTAAAATTAGACCACATCTGTCTAGGACAGTTCCTTTACTAAGAGGCAGTGTCAGGATCTGCCTTACCCTAGGATTTTCAAACTCGGGGCACCCACCGTTTGCCCTCACTCCTAGAACCGCCACTGAGTGACCGATGGATTTGAATCCGTGTAAAATCGCCAATTATTATAAATTCAAATTTCGCCAATTACTAAGCTAATATCAATAATATTTTACTAAAACAAGCTTGTCATGAACTAAGTGATATTCGGCATATGATAATGTCTACAATAATAGAAGATAATCCTCTAATAAAAGAAGCTATCCGGTATCTAACAGACTTAGAATTACTAGGAGAAGAAGTATTGTCTGACAAACACCAGCTTGTTGAGTTAGATAGGAAGAGGAACGCCAATAGAGAAGCTTTGCGGAAACTCAAACAAAAACCTGAAAACGAAAAACAGAAAGAATGGGTTTGTTTTGGAAATATGTTCATACAAATGCCGACTAAATCAGTGAGTAAAAAACTTACAGAAGATCAGATAGAGATTGAGAAAGAGATCAGGACTATTCAGGATAATTTAAAACCTAAAGTAGCCCGTCTACATAAACTGGAGGGGGAGGAGGATATCTCGGGGTTCTTCTTGAAAGGTTTTACACCCGCGGACTTGAAAAATATGACGTCATGATTATATTTTTCCATTCTCTATATTATTATAATTCTAAAATATTTTTGCCTATAGATAATCCAATGATGAATGTCTAAGCTAATTTCTATCAGAAATCTAATCTGCAAATTGGGTTATTATAAATCATTTCCATGTCTTGCTTATGACCTACCAGTTTCCTAATATTATCGAATCCGTATTTGATCATGATAGGTCGCTCCAGAGAAAGTCCCCATGCTAGAACCACCACATCTTTAGGCAGGCCCATTGGCAATAGCATTTCAGGTCGGAATACACCAGAATTGCCAACTTCTATCCAAGTTTTGTTCCCTTCATGATAACCGAATATCTCTAAGCTAGGCTCTGTGTATGGGTTATATGCTGGCTTGAAACGGAGCTTTTCAATACCGAGTTTTTTGAAGAATTCCGCGAAAATCCCGATTAGATGCCCTAATGTGAGATTGTAATCAGCTACTACTCCTTCTACCTGATGGAACTCTACGAGATGTGTAGAATCCATGGTCTCATTTCTGAATACTCTATCAATAGAAAAGTACTTAGCTGGCTTAAATCCATCCTGAGCAAGCTTATACAACATCCTAGCACTTACAGCTGTTGTGTGAGTACGTAGAATATTTTTCTGAGCCTCTCCTATCTTCCAATCATATTTATACCCGGTAGATCCATAACCTCCTGATTCGTGTACTCGCTTGACTCTCTCCACGTACTCTTGGGGCAGATCTGTCGTCAATGGGGGGTCTGAGATGAAGAACGTATCGTGGGCGTCTCTAGCTGGATGTTGTTGAGGTTGGAAAAGAGCATCGAAATTCCAGAATGAACACTCAACGAAGTTGTTTGTTGGCATTTCACTGAATCCCATTTCTATGAATATTTGCCGCATCTGTGCTCTCCCCTTAAGCAGTGGATGTAGGTGACCACCTTGTGGGAGATTACCTTTAGCTCTTAAATTGAGAGGCTTAAATTCCATTTGTTTCCAAGCGTTGCTAGCCAGCATCGCAGCTGTTATTTCAGCAGGCAATCTCAATGGTGAAATATCTAACATAAATTCATCTCCTTTGCTTATAAAATAACTTTTTATTAAAGACTCAACGATTAATTTACGTCCTTTCAAGTTTTTTAACATATCCCCTCCAACACTAGCTATGTTGCCTGTTGATATCATCTGTAAAACTTGTTGAACATTGTCTGTTACTGTATCAACATTCCTGAATACAGTTGCTATTCCTGCAACCTTTTCAATACGAATCCAACCTAATGACATTGCTTTATTGAATCCTACCTTTGCATTGGGAATAGATTTCATTAGCTCTTGCTGTGGCGTGCCCTGATCTGGGTTGATAAAGTTGTATGCCATAAATTCATGACTGCCTCTTTCTAGTACTCCATTTCCTTCTTGAGTTAAGGTCCACATGTTCTCTTCCATCTGCTCAGTTCGTATGACATCACCTAGTGATTGTATGCTCTTTATAATTCCTATAACATCTTGATGGTCTATATCGAGTTGTGTAGCTAACAGTAAAGATGTTATGTTCTTCTCATTGACAAGAGCTAGGAAGTTTCCCTCTTGTAATGTCATCTTTGGCTTGCTCTTAACAGCCATTTGCTAGTTTAAGTATATTATAATGACTTTCTCTTCAGAGAGAAATGAAATATATTATTAGATATTTCTAAGAAAATGAACTCAACTCCAGTTAAATCGAACACGGGCTTGTCAAAATACCAGCTTATATCGAAGAAATTCTCACGATCCCTTGAACTTAGATATAACCGGAGTTGACGGTAGTAATTTTCACTCTAATTAACAACATGTATAATTTGCAAGTTTGTAACAAATATATTTGAATGCCTAACATCAAAATTCACACTAATCTTGTTTCTCTCTAACCGCCACTCCTATATCTGTAGAAATATCATCATGATCATCATTTAACTCGGCAATTTCCTCTTCAACACCATGTGTAAAATAATAATACGAACCAAGGATATAACAAAAGTCTATTAACATCAAAGGTAGACGCGGTAATAACGTGAAGAAGAACTTTTTCCATCCTTTCAAATGTAGGCCAACTAAACAGCCAATTAAATGACCTCTTAAATGAGAAGTGCCTAGAATAGCTTGTAAGAAATACTGTCCTTTACCGCGATTTCTTATCTTCTTAATTAGCAAAATTAATAACGGTAGATGTACATAAACGCATAGAATGATGTCATAATATAACTGTTTATGTAGGAGTATATAGTCGTAACCAGTCCATCCCATAGCTATCCATAGATTCTGTACTAACCAACCTCCTCTAGCTAGCGAATACATTTCGTAATAATACAGAAACGGGATGTATGCGAATAGATAGAATGTGAATTGGAGAATAGAACAAATGATTAGAAATGAATTGTAAATAGTAACTTGTGTGTTGAATACAAGTGAGCTGCCTGTGATAAATGCTATGAGACATGCAATGAATAAGAAAGAACAGTATACTAATATGTATAGTTCTCCTTGTACTTCCCAGATAACGTGTTCTCCTGCTGCTCCCATTCTAAATCATATACAAAGCTAGTCATTTAAATATACATATAGTCAATACAATTATTCAGTTATCATTAAATATATTACAGTAGTGTAACCGCCACAAACTGAGTGCCAGAAAATGCTACCGCGTTTCCCATTTGTGGAGGACTCACTGTAGAAGGCATTCCCACACCCCCGGTCCCCTTAAGTAATCAATACAGATGCTTTGGGAATTATTGTATTTTACCTCCTTAAAATGCTAGCATAAGATGCAAGCTATTTTAGCCTGGGGTAGTAACAATCACTATCAACTAGCTATTTGCAATCAAGATGATCAGTCTATTCCTCATATAACAGCTCCATTTGACAGAACACATGTTTGTAATATAGCTAGCATAGGTGGTGGAGGAGCTCACACGTTTATTCAATTCGTTGATGGATCTGTGTATCTTTGTGGTTGGAATAAAGATGGACAAACAGCTGGTAGTACAATATTTAATGACGTCATTGTACCTACTCCCGTGTTAGGTATCTCCCAGGTGAAGAGGATAGCTTGTGGTTGGACACACACCCTCGTTTGTACGATAGAAGGAGTAGTGTTTACCTGGGGCTCTAATACATTCGGGCAATTGGGAACAGATAAAATTGTGGCATACACGAATAAACCTATATTATTAGATCCTAGTGCGTTTAATGAGGAAGCTATTTCTAGTATAGCTTGTGGTATGAGGCATTCTGGATGTGTTAGTATAACAGGAAGGGTTTATTCATGGGGAAGTGGAAATAAAGGACAATTAGGTAGAGAGGGAAACCATGCGATACCTGGAGTATTAGGAGTTGAAATACTGAAGGATACTCATATCATAGATTTATACATGGGGAATGGACATAGTTTATTACTGAGTGAAAATAGAAAAATATTTGTGTGTGGTGACAATAGTTACGGACAGTGCGGATTGGAATGTGCATTAGATAAACCGTATATTTTAAAGCCAGTTAAATTGGAAAATGTTGATGCAGTTGTTAAGATAGATTGTGGTTGGCAACACAGTTTGTTATTGACAGAGAAAGGAGAAGTATACAGCTGGGGAAGGTGTGACTATGGACAGCTGGGGAGGGAAGTCATATCTGGAAAGATCAAGGAAGGCAAAGGAACAACTGATATAAAAAGAGTTGGATTGAGTTGTAAAATTGTAGATATTAAGTGTGGTGCACAACATAGCATTGTATTAAGTGAAAACAGTCAAGTTTATGTCTGGGGATGGAATGAACACGGTATGTGTGGAAATGGAAAAGAAGAAAACGTCCACAGACCAGTCTTAGTCAATATTAAAGATAAAGTGGTAAGAATTGGATGTGGAAATGGTACAAGTTTTGCAGTAATAGAATGTGTTTTGTAATTTGATGAATTGTATAAATCGTTTCTACGTATTTCTGTATTTAAATAATATTAAAGGATAATTTCATATATTTTATCCAATAGCAATAAACATAGCACAGATACTTACATTTGTATTATCGTCCTATAGATTGGTTCAGTAGTGTAAAAAAAACTAGAATTCTCATACATCACATTATTACATAGATATCTTGTATAAAAGCATGTATTCAACTTCTCTCACCGTCATCTAGATTGGAGTACGGGTTTTCTCCCTCGGGATTCATTTTGAGTATTGCCAACACTTTTCCGAATCCATTTCGAAACCAGAATAGAAATACAAGCACAAATACTGTTAATGGTTTGAAGAGGAGATTCAATATCATCATAGCAGCTGAAAATTGAAATAATCTAGCTGCTTGTGTTGCACCATTTCCGTATGCAGCTTGTAATTCCCCGAAATACAACCCTAACACTATAATATCTATCAAAATACCTGACACGTGAATGCAGAACATCCAGAAAACTGCTTGTGCACTGTTTTGATCGTGAGTAGCCCATAAGCCGAGTACAAAGAAAAATACGTTTATAAATATTACAGCAGATGTCCAAGGATAGCCGTTGGGTATCAGACTTAGAATGAAAAAGAACATATGGAACATGACCACTATCATGGGCAATGCTGGTATGTTGGGAATGCTCTGTGCACCAATTGATTTCATGTCGTGTGTGTATGTTGTATTGTTGCTAGTATTACCTTGAATGCTCATTCAATAATGAGAGAAAATGTCTTTTTAAGACAACTACTTTTGCTTGAGTTTTATAAGGTTAATGTGCTAATTGGAAACCTATTAATTATATACAAGAAATCTCAATGAGAGAATGCCTACATAATTATATAATTAGAAACCAACTATGAACTATTCATGCATTAATTACAAGTAATTTGATACATTGGAAACAATATATTTATGGGAGATATTATTTACACTTATGTATATATGTGGCAGAGAGTATGTAACAGTGTGTGTAGGAAAACAACAACAAGTTCTGAGCATAATTAAGCATCAAAATTTGCTACAAAACTAGTTAAATATGTTAATAACTCACAAGTATGTGAGACGGCCTTTTGTATAGCTTGTTTTTGCTGTCTTAACCGGTTCGGCAGGGATAGAGATTTGATTCAAACTCTCTGATAGATCATCTAAATCATTCACTGATTGTACAGAGCCTGTAGTTATAGAGTTCTGATTAGCAATGCTAGGATCTATCTCAGATATTCCTAAGCTCGATCCATCTAGACTGCCTTCTCCGTCTAGTAGCAGAGGATTGTTCAGGAATTTCTCCACACTTTCATTCACATCACCACGCATGTTGTGAATTTGAAGGCTTATCGTTTCCAGATTATGCATTGCTACATTGTAACGGACTTTAGCGTGTTTAAGCTGATCGAATATATACCTTCTAGTAGCCATTAAGTCCATCAAACGATGTTCATAGTGATATTTTGTTTCAAAGTAAGATTTGGCTTTTAAAATATTCCGTCTGTGCTTCTTCTTACACTCTTGTAGAGTTGCTACTAATCGCGTGAATTCTAATGATTTTTGTTGATGCATATTTTCCCGTTTCAATACAACTTCATCTAATTCGTTAACTCTTGTGATAGCTACATTCAAGCCTTCTAAAGCGGATGATTGCTGCTTTGTTATTGAGTTGTTCTCTCTTGAAGCTTCTTCTCTAGTTTTATCACTTTTCGATACTAGAAAATCTTCCTCTACTTTTCTCAATTCATCTTTCGCAGTTTGTCTATCTTTGTTAGCTAAATCAAAATCTCGTGTGGCTTTTAACAAGGAACGGTGTACACGTTTAGCCTTAATGAGCGTAGTGTAGTATATCTTTGCATTCTCAATTGTCTTATCACCGATTTTGAGTTTCATTTCATCAAGTTTGAAATTACCCTCGTTCATGATTTTACTGAGATCTGTCTTTATTCTAAGTACTTGTGCTTCTAGATTATTGATGTCATCACCTGAAGCGTTCATCGTGTCTAACTCGTCTTTAATTCTAGGATCAAGCGGTTCTTCACAAGCCTCATCGAGTGGTAGAGAGCATTCTACTAGTTCTTCTGTTGCGAGTTTGTTCTCCACATGTACAGGGGTATTTAGGTTTGATTCTGGGCTGGTTAATGATTCCATCTCTCCAAGAAGATCTTGAGAAGAGACGACCTCTTGTAAGGGGGGAGCATCGTTTGATATGTCTGAGAGAAGTGGAGCTGATTCTGCCATTTTAACTAAATATTCCTAATTAGGTGAATTTTACTGAAGTTAATTATTCAAAAAAGTTATGCAAATATATTTGCTTGTAACTCAATGCAATATTAATCAATATTTTCTCTATTTTTCGGGGAAAATGAAAATAATTTTCTATTTAAAATATGATAAATATTAATTATTCTTAAATCTTTTCGGCAATGGCTTGCTTTCTGTATCATTATTGTTGTTGTTATTATTGCTGTCCATTGATGTATCCATAGGTATGCAGTCTGTAGGAGATACACTAATATCCTTTATAAACGGTTCTACAAGCTTCAATTGAATACGTTGATGCTGAACATCAGGCTCTACAACTTTAATCTCAACCACTAGCCTGTCAAAAACCGAGATTGTAACTGTCTCGTTTATCGTTAACTTCAACAAATCGTCATTATACTCAAGTGAAACTCCTGTATCTTTAATCTCAAAAAACACAAACCCTTCATATCCATATTTCGGTACTAGCACACGAATAGCATTCTTTTTAACCTGTGTTACATAAGCTTCTTCTCGATATGTCTTTCCTTTGAGAAGAAGTACAGTGGTCAGCTCTACGCTAGCTCTACCTACTCTCTGTGCATTTGTGTGTCTAAAATTACAATTATCACATCGCTCTTTTGTAATTTTTTCATCAGTCAAACTGCTATCTGGTGGATCCACACCAATAGCAGAGGCTAATAGTCTATGAACTAGAATATCAGGATATCTCCTTATTGGAGAAGTAAAATGTGTGTAGATTTCATTAGCTAATCCGAAATGGTAGAATTCTTCTTTCTTAAGTGTCCCTGAACAAAAGTATTTCGCCTGCTGCATGCATCTTGTGGTTAGGATTTTTAATAGTGTGTTAGAAAATGGGTTATTCGGAATTGTGCAAGATTGTAGAGACTCACTCAATGCTTTAGCTGAGCTAGTATCTATTGTCAGGCCACGGCTCTCTGTAGCTCTTAATAACGGTTTATAATTGTGATCGGGAGGTTCTGGGTGACGTCGTAAAATCGCACAATTCGGGGAAAATTCGTATGTCTTCTTTGCAGTGGAAACGTTTGCTAGTAACATGAATTCTTCGACCATCGAGTTGGTATCTAGTTCTTTCTTATTTTCCAAATTAATCGGTTCGTGAGTTTCTGTGTCCACCTGGAATCTTACTTCCGGTGAAGCAAGGATAAGCGCGCCATTATCAATTCTCTTCTGTTTCAACTTTTTCGAAATCGCATTAAGTTGTCGTAGTCCTTGAGTAATGACGTCATTTTGGTTTACGTCATCAATTCTTTCTTGTGCTGCTTCATAGCTGAGAGCAGCTTTAGACTGAATTACAGATTTCGTGAATATTGTGTCGATTATCCCAGCTGTTTCGGGATCAATTTTCCAGATAACAGAGAATGCTAGTCTCTCTTCTCCCTCTCGTAGAGAACACAAGTTAGTAGATAATAATCCTGGTACCATGTCGATACGTTTATCCGCTAGATATACAGTAGTACCTCTCCTCGCTGCTTCTGTATCTAACACTGAATTAGGACGAATGAAATGTGAAACATCTGCTATATGAACTCCAATTTCTACCAAGTTTGTTTCTGGTATTTGTATGCAATGTAAGGCATCGTCAATGTCAGTACAACTTGGTGGATCAACACTACACACAGGGATATGTCTCAGATCTCTCCTACGTGCGTATTCTGCTTCCGAGATAGTCCAAGGCACAGCGGGTAGCTCTTTGATAGCACTATTAGGAAATGGATCGAATATGATGTCATGCTCCAACATGATTACCTCATTTTCAACATCCTTATCACCAACAGTACCAATCATACGTACTAAGTGTCCCTCTGGGTATCTAGACGTACGTGGCCATGTATCAATTTTCACAACTATTCTTTGTCCCTTCAGTGTGTCGATTTGCCGTGTTTCAATACATACCTTTTGTATAGCTTTGTTGTCAGGGATAAACATATGATGCCTGCCATGTGCGAAATATTCAGAGTATTGTATAACGCCGCAGAATTGTCTACGTTTCTGTTCCAATATTCCTACGATCTTACCAGTCATCGTTTTCTTAATATTTGACATCACATCCTTTAAATCCTCGTCGATCTCTTCACCATCCCCTATAGTATTATCTTCCTTTATAATCCCAGACGGAGCTCTCCATTCCTCCTCAGGGAATGTTTCTACTACAACTACATCACCATGTATAGCTCGGTTAATATTGACAACACCACTAATCAGCATTTCCTTATAATCTTCATTTATTTTACAGCTAACATAGCCTTCTTGATAGTTGTTACGGTTAGCTTCGTATACCCCTTGTAGCAAGTTACCATCTCTGATACCAGCTTTTAACAGAGATAGTTTTAAATATTCTGGATAGATAATTTTAGTTTTGGGAGCGATATCTAAATCCTTACCCTCGACTGTAGACAAATAGTCTAGCAAAGTGTGATGTTTCTCTCCCAAACCGTGTATATATTCGCGAGTGCTAAGTGCTTGTATGCTGTGTTCTGCGACTGCTTTATCGCGGTTTTCTTTATCATCTGACAGTAATATAATATTACAAGGCGTAGCATGTTCATTCACATGTTGCTGATAAAAAGCGCAGACAAGTCTAATTAATCTATCATTGTAATCGTTAGCAGATTCACTGACTTGTTCAGAAAATGTACTTGAATGGTGTTTATTAAGAAATACATGAAATCTCTTCTTCCCATCTTTCTGGTCAATTATTTGTCTGAGTCGTTTATAAGACATTTGGTTTCTGTGTTTTACTTCTTCTTGAACGCTTTGTGGCACAATGACGTCATGTATCGCATTATTCTCTAGGAAATCTGGGTGATGCAGGACTACATTGGTATCAACTACTATCAGATAAGGGGAGGGAATAGAAGTGTTAAATTCCGCAGAATGAGGGTCTAAGACAGGCTCTCCTTTGCATTCTCTACAGCCTATGACTCCACACCATATATCACCTCGTATATAATGCTCCTTGACTATTTTAAGGATTCCCCCTGATCGAGTTTTCTTTACATACGTGTTTTGCTTGCGGAACATTTAACAAATTTACCTTAAACTAATTCTGTATATAAGAATTACATAAAGTTATAAAAAGAAATATTAAGAAGTGTGTTGTACGTTACAATTATGTATATAGTAGACGCAGGTTATAAGAACATACCGGATTTAATTACCATATTCTGGAAAACGGTTCTCATAGATTCCTGTATATATTTTCCCAGTTATAAGAATAGGTTTGCTACTCCTAAGTGAGTTCTTATAACCGGCATCCACTGTATTATGCATTTTGTTGGCCGATTTTCAAGTCCTATTTCTGCAATGTCGCGAAATGGCGAAATTATAATTTTTCATACCAGATGTATAGGAACCATTCAAAAGTTACGAGAGCAAAATTCCTGAAATTCACACTATTTGTAGAAGCGTGACGTAACGTTATACGGTCCTTATTTTACGAGTATAGTATTTATAATAAATTCTTCATAAGATATGTATATTTCAAATTAACTGTAAACTATAGTAACAAATAATATTCGTGACAAACAACTATTTTTTCATAGAAAAACTTCTAGACCGATATGCAATCATACCTAATACAATAGTTACCATGACAACCATACCTCCTACCAATAGCCAATCGGAGAAACCTTTACTATGCGATGCGTGTGGATTACGTACAATTCTACTTACATAGGAAAATGAATCTTGTAACTTCTTCTCACTGCCCATGCTTGAAAAGAATAGAGGATTCGCGAGATTATTTCGGTGACAAAATTCGCGAGGTTGAAGTTGAGTTGATTGCCGGGCTGACTCCAAATCTGATTTCAAACCAATGACCATAAATGGATGTTGAAATTTTTCTAAGTCTTGTTTAATATCAAGAGCCTCAGAGAAGGAATAACCCTGTGTAGTGTCATATGTAATTATAATCAAATCTGAAGATATAGGATCTTCTGCTTTCTCTTCTAGTATCAAGAAAGTGTCCTATATAAACAATTTTTGTACAATTATAATATTATAAAGATTCTATAGTTCTAATGTCATTAGTAACCGCAGCATGTCGAGTTCGTCAACAAATCACTGTTAAGTAATTCAATTAACAATTTTGGTTTCAATAATTAATAATATTTTAATTGAAATAATAGAGAATTTATTATAAAATGTGCTATAAAACTTTACCTTATTTGTACCTGATATGATAGAACCGGGGATACAGTTAACACATACGCTCTGTCTGTCTATAGGTAGTCTGGTGTCAGGTACAATTACATTCTGATGAGATCCGATAAATGAGTTTACAAAACAAGATTTACCACATCTAAGAGGACCATACACACAGCAACGATACACATTCCTTTCTCTACCTTTGGTTGGTGCTTGTGGTCTGAATACATTGAGGGATTGTACTGGCGGTTGCCCCATAGCAAATTCATAACCTGACACGGTTATATAAGATATTGCTCGTTTGTACTCGTAATACATTAAGAACTGCCATAATGATAGAAAACCTAAATTGTAACCATGGATAATAATGATAAAAGTATATTTCGTTATTTTACCTTTTTTGGTTGGCCATCCGTTCCCATTTGTTTGCACAAGAGTTTGTAATTCTAGGCTAGGGTCCCAGGGTAGCCCTAACGGACTGAGCTCACATAGACCCTTCACTTCATGCGGAGATAAAGCTCCATCAGCATCCTTGTCAAACTTGTCAAATAAAATCTCTAAATAAGATATTCCATTGCTGGATAATTCTACGTGACTACCAGGAGGGAGTACAGGTAAAGGATATAGGTAATCTTCTCTCAACTCTAGATGAGTGTTATAACCGAATTTCCTTAACACGGCCCAAGTACTTTCATGTCTCCCCATCTCTATAAAACTCTGTTGTACGAATAAGAATCCTTGTAAAGTTAGGTTACCTTCTCTTAATCCACCTTGACAAGATTGCTCTACGAAATTCTTCATTTTAAATAGCTGTTGTTCACTTAGACCTGTGTCGAAATAGAATGCTTGAAAAGCTCTCAATTCACCGTCATTCAATAAGCCATCCTACAAAATAATATCGTGATTATAATAGGATAGGAATTATGATAATATTACAGACCTGATCTGTATCTACTATAGTGAATATCCTACTCAAGGCTACAACACACTCATGGTTGAGTTTACCATCCTCTACAGAGTATAGGGGAGATGATGGATGTAGGACTGTTTTCTGGGCGTAATAGAATAGCTCTGATAGGTTCTCACTTGTCTTAGCACTGCAATCAACTGAGATCTGAAATATGCAAAATGTTCGTAAATATATTTAGCCTTATAGAACGTTAAATATTCATCAAACATTCAAAATAATTTATCCTTACCTCTACCATTTCAAATGCATTAACCACAGCTTCTACTTTCGCATCTGTTAATCTATCATCCTTTCCCTCATCTGTTTTATTCCCTGCTAGAATAACAGGTACTTGACGTATGAGCAATCTTCTTAATAACGGCAGCCAATACTCTTCTACATGCTCAAAGCTAGCATAATCATTAACAGCATATACAAGACATATTACATTAGCTCTCTTGATTTCTTCTCCTATAATATCCTCATTATCTCCAGTGAATACAGAATCCACTATGTGTGTGGGTACCTGTACACATTGGTCGTTAAGTTTATTGTAATTTCATAATATTAAATATTAATAACAACCTGTTCTGGAGTGACGTCAGCAGCTACTGTAATCTCATCCGCACATTCTGGTACGTCATCTTGAAACTCGTCAGTAACCAGACTGTATATGAGGGAGGTCTTGCCTGTACCTCTATCCCCTATCATGAGGATACGTACTTCTTCTATATCTTTGATCTCTGATGATATTCTAGCCATTATAAACCTACATGCTAATTGCATCAAATAGTGTACGCATATCGAAGCTCAAGGAACAACGATACTGACTTCGATATGACTGATTAAATATATGTTACTTTGACGGTTTGGGATCATGTTTGTACAATTGAATACTTCGACATAAGCGGGAAAATTGATATATACTTGTTTGACATAACGGAAAGTTGACTATAGATTAATCGTAGCTATATACAGTAAACTCCAGTTATATCGATATACCCGCTTAGATCAAAGTCTGAAATTGTACAGATATGGTCACAAACTGTCAAAGTAACATAAATGCCATCGGTTATATCGAAGTATTTATCTTGGTCCCTTGAGCTTCGATATAACGAGAGTTGACTATATTTGAATGATTCTGTTTTTGGCCAAGTCCATTGAAGAAATCAATTGTAGAAATATTCAGATCAGTTGAACTTTATTTTTTATTTGTATATTTTTCAATCCCATTTTGTAGAATGTATAGATACAACAATAGCAATATAATCTTTATATGAAACTGTTAGAATAATATCATGTGCATCTAGCAATTACTTATTACTCTGATCCACCCTACTTTTAATTATGATAAATAGAATGAGAACTAACAAACAAGCTAATACAATCACTCCGATAATAAGGATAAATCTGTTCTGATAAATACGTAGCTTCATTCGTGATAGAATTCGCGAGCTGGAAGATAAATCAGTACTGACTCCCTTCATTCTGTCTAAGGAATGTTCAATTGTATCTCGTTGATCTCTGAGATCACTCATCACTTCCAAACCTATTTCTTCTGTCTGTACAACTATTCTCTGTCCACGTTCCAGATGTTTGGATGATTTGTCTAATATATCTTCGTTACCAAGAACAAGCCTCTTATGATCATCTGAAGTTGTAGAAATACCTGTACGCTGAAAACGAACTTCCCTTTCGTCTTTCTGCGCTTTTTCGAGCTCTTTTCGTAGCCTCGTTAATTCTACTTTGTATGTAGATATTCTCTTCTGTAGATCAGGTCTGAGTTCAGGCGAACATTCAAGCATTGTTATCTCCATTTGATCCACTAAATCTTTAGCATCTCCTAGACAACTCTCAACTTGTGCTACTACACTAGCTTTATCACTACCAGATAAGTCTTGTATACGGTTTATACGGATTGTAGCATCTGTTGTGGTAGTAGCGAATTGTTGCTCGTAGTTATCAAACAGTGACATTTACTACTAAGATGGAATACATTGTTAATTCAATTAAATCATAATTCCATAAATAATGTACAGTCAACTCCAGTTATAACGGAATGCCCGCTTATATTAGAAGTCTTAAACTATCAAACACCTTAAAATCGCAATTATCGCGGTACCTTGAGCTTCGATTATAAACGTGAGTTGACTGTATTTATAATAATATTTAAATTATGAAGTATTATACAACTTCTATGTGATTATATTCAAGTGATGTTAGAAAGTAACATTTTGCCTTTTTCTTCTCGATAAACTTGTAAATTCAATCGGCTTATCATTCCTCTCACGAACTTTAACTGGCGTTTCTCTGGACTGTGAATCAGCCTCTTGGCCTAATATTAATTCTCTGAGGAACGAGTATCGTGAAAAAAACATCCTCCATAGAATATACCATCCCAAAACAAGGAATATCAAAGTAAACAGTAATCCAGTAATGATAATGAAAACTGTCTTGAAAATGTCAGCAAGCATTCTATTGACAATCCTAATAAATAAATAATAATTAGCAGATATATTTTAAAATGTACCTTTATGAAAATTGGGTAAAATCATGCAATTTTATACAAAAATGAGGCAAAACACGAAAAATGTAAAATAGTAAAATTACAGTATTATCAACATATTGATCTTTGATTGTTGTGTTGATATTATCCTGTTTGTTTTATCAATTGCAATTCCAACAACTCGCTCTTGAAACCCATATTTAGAACCAAATGTCTTTATAATTTCTCCATTCCGGCCAAATACCCTCACAAAACGATTCTCAACATCTGTAATTAGCATGTTATCCCTCTGGTCGATATCAAAACTAAATGGTCTCCATATTTGACCATTCCTCCCTCTTGTAACAATTCTACTAATGAACTCTCCGTCTTTGCTAAAAAATCCTACACAAGGACTGAGATTATCCAGTACGATAATCATTTCTTTGTGTATTTTAATCGCGTGTGGCCAGTGTGTCTGTATCCGGCCTAAAACTACTGAAAAGAACGGTCGCTCTTGTGTTGTAACTAAAACTTGATTGCCAATACAATTAGCCACGTATATACTATCATCTTCGTCTACTGCTATACCCGTAGGGCCGTTCAGATAAATGTTACTACCTTCATAATATCGGTTTTTTATTTGTGTGATGTAATAACCCTCGATTGTAAATAGAATAATCGCGTTTGCAAACGGATCAGTTATGAGAACGAACTGGTGATGAACGAAAATACATTTTGGTCCAATAAGCAAATAATTTATAATTTTAGTGAATTCAAACAAATATTCGCCTGTTTGTGTGAATACGTTCACGTTTTTCTTCTCTTTATCTACTATGTATATGTTTTGACTCTCAGGATCTGATGCTAAACATTGGGGTGTGAACAACTCCCCTTGGTCTCTTCCCTTTGAGATACATTTTATTTTGGGACGAGATATGGATTTGTATTCTCTTATAGACATTTCATTTGGTAGAGTGCTGCTACACGAGTTCAACTTACAAAGGTAGGCCTCTGGAAGAATTACAAGCTAATAGATTATTAATGTATTTATACGTACACGAAAATTTACTACAAACTTTTGTGGGAGAAGTAGACTAATTATTTATTCGTATTATGTTACAACTTACAGAGATGAATTTATAATTTTATTCACCGCTAAAATTATTTTCAAATTAGTATTCAATTGTTTCTATTACCACACATTACTAGCTATGGCTAGTTCAGATAATTTGACAGTTTCCGATCAACTCGAGATGATAACCTCGAAATACAAATCTATGAAATCACTAAATTGTGAATGGAAGTTCGTTGGAGATTGGTTGAAATTTGGTATTCAACACTACTCAGATATCACAGGTACAGAGAGGACGTATGAATTAGTTCAAAGGACAACTAGAACACATAGTAAAGGTGTTGATGGAGTTGATACGATTGCAATTAGAACCAATCCAGATGGACAAAAGACAATAATATTAGTTGCAGTGTATCGTGCTCCTGTGGGAAAATTGGTTCTTGAGTTTCCAGCTGGATTAGTTGATAAAGGAGAGGAGTTAGAACAATCTGCTCATAGAGAACTCAAAGAAGAAACAGGAGAGAGTGGTAAAATAATCGCAAAATCAAAACCAACATTTGCTGATCCTTGGAAAAGCGATGAAACTTCAGTAGCTTTCACCATGGAATTGAATGATAGCAAAAAAGGTACTAGCACGAAGTTAGATGAAGACGAATTTCTCTCAAAATTAGAAGTTCCATTTGATAATCTACTTGCTACGTTAGAAATGGCACAAGATAAATTTGATCTTGGTGTTGAATCTAAACTCTATACATTTGCATTAGGATTACAACTAGCTAAATCATAATATTAGCTGGTAGATATTTTCTTTGACTTCGTTATAATTAAGTGATTAGGACTCGTGTTTCATTTCATTGTAAGCGGCGTAAGGCCAATTACTTTCAAGCTACACAGGGAGTCAAGAATCACTTGTTATAACGGGAATTTACTGCATATATTTGTCATCAATTAGATTATTATTTGCATGTCACTTTTCACCAATATCAAACAAAGTAGGTTTGGTATTCCTCACACTTCTATAGAGAATAGTAACGGTCTGATAGAGAAGCTAAACTCAAATATATCCCAAACTCATTCACTCACTAATGATGAAACAGGTCTCCCAACTTCACCAAATGCGGTTTGCTACTCGTATGATGATACAGGGTATATCTCAATTGGTAGTGAAGATGGAGAAGTAAACATTTACGATACACTTCATAATAAACCACTAATCGCATGGTCTCCACACAAAAATGCCATACTAGATTTATTATGGGTTCCTTATGTGCCTAAGATAATCACTTGCTCAGTTGATAGAACTGTAATAGTATCAGATGCGTGGAGAGGAAAATCTGAAGTATCGTTTGTAGGACATACGAATAGTGTACGGTGTGTAGATCTGAGTAGAGATAATCCTACTGCATTTGCTACAGGAGGGAGAGATGGCCAAGTAATGCTATGGGATATACGGTATGCAAGGAGAGAGTGTTGTGCTTTCCATCCAATTAATGTAATAGATTCGTTTAAGAAGGAAACTACTGAGACTAAACATCATGTTAAAGTAACTTCAGTCAAGTTTATTGGAGATAGAAAGCTAGCTACATGTGCGGATGCTTCTGACGTCATAAAAGTATGGGACACACGACGTACGTATACGAACTACAAACGTGATCCGTTACCATGGCGCACTCTCCACCCAGCATTCAATCATGCTATAAATAGGGGTTACACATGTTTGTGTGCAGATGAAGGTTGTACTAGTCTGTATGCTAGTGAGATTAATGGAGTTATTAGAAGGTTTAGTTTGGATTTTAGCTCTAGCTGTGAACAAGGGAATTATTATGGACATGAAGGGGGAAGTTTTTATATTCGAAGTTGTTTGAGTCCGGATGGGAAATGGTTGTTGTCTGGTTCTTTAGATGGTAAAGCGCATTTGTGGGATGTTACCAAGCCTGGTGATCATTTGTACACTTTGGAATGTGGAAGTTCTAGTGAGATTCTCTCAGTAGCATGGTCTCCTTTTAGTATTGACAACTTGGTGACGTGTTCTGATGGGGATATCACTTTTTGGAATATGAAAATTGTTCCAAAATCAGAGAAAGATAAATCATATAAAATCAAGAAGAATGAAGGAAAAGTAAAAAGAACGAGAATTCAAAGAAATGTTTATGATATGAACAAATTGAAATCCACTACTCTTGATAATTTCTTTACCAAACGCGAACGACAACCTGATTCATTTGATTTATCATCTTCTCATATAATTGAAACACAAATAGATCAACTCAATGAAGCTGGAACACTATCTAGCTCTATGATAGAGGGGATGCAACATTTAACTGTAGAGAAACCACCAAATTCTGATACTATCAACACACTATCAGAACCTATAATTACCCAACAATCACTCACTAAACCGAAAGGAGAGAAAAGATATTTACTGACAAATTATTTTCAACTGACTGGCAAGGGAATGAAGAGGAAACATTCAGAAGATAGCACAGATTTAGTATTGTTTGATACTTAGAATGTTAGCCAAAATATCACTCAATTATTTATTTTCCAAGAATATATTTCAAAGTTATAGAAATAAGAGTTTATCATACAAATCTGTAAAATACATTAAAATCCATGGAATGAGACAGCACTATCATCTTCAGTAATATTCTATAAAAATATAAAATATAGTTTAATTGTGTACAATCGAGTCAAAATGGTCAGGTTTACCTTCCCAAGCCCACATTCCATGATTAGGATGAGAAATGTTCATTCTTAGATACCAACTATCATTGTAAGGCCATTCTTTCTTTGTATTACAGTCTAGCATTAACATAATGCAGTTACAGATGTAGACTATTGTCATTTCTGGACGATAACCTTCATACAGTATTTCAAGACACATGTGACCGTTGCTGTATATGTGAGGATGCATTGGTACATGGCCTGGAATAAATGTAATCTAATGGGAGGTAATTGTAATACATTTATCAGCAAACTTGTTGATACTTATACTATCAACTCCTGTTATATCGCAAGGATCCCTATGATTGGGTATATCAACGTATCCGCTTCGATATAACGAGAATTGACTATACTTAAACTCACTGTAGGTGCTTTAGAGGGATAATTTTCATTGAAAATAATTTTTAGTTTGAACTTTTCGCCATTATAGATGGTTTCTAAATAAATATACTAATAATAATATTGATACGACGTAAATCATTTAAGATTATTATTTCTAACTACTTACCAACTGCTCCATCCATATCCACAATCCATCTACAGAGACGATATGAATAAACTTTTTTCTGAAACACACATATTTACTTACTCTTTGAGGTTAGATCCATCGAATGAAGGGTCCATTCTCATGTTACTAGGTGCGTCCTCGGTTAAATGCTTCAATTCTCTAATTATTCGTTGTTTACCCTGTAGTTTACTAATATCCGTTACTTCTTTTGTACGTGCACTACTGGTCTGTTTATCTACGATAATCTGAAAAACAAATACGTAATTACATACACATCTATATTATCTATGTATTTTACTCATCAGAATTTTGCTTACCTCGATTGGAGTAGTTTCTTTTACGCTATCCCTGTTGTAGCATTTTGGCAGAGATTTAGACTTAGATTTTGTAGTTTTGGACTCTACACAACCCATCAGGAGTATAAATTAAAATTTAAGGCTAGATAATAATAACGAATAGCTATAAATTAAAGCTCGATACATTACGAGTATTGTATATGCCACGAACAACTGTAATCTACAGTTTTTCAATCGGAGTATAAATTATCCTCTCTGTGCTAATGCTGGAAAGAATTCAGGCCTAATAACTGCAGTCGGTAAGTACCGTTATTATTCAGATATATATAATCTAGATTATGTATAATAGCATTACGTTAGTATATATTTTGGGGTAAATACTTATCTTACTACTGGAAATGTTCTAATTATAAAACTATCATATTGATGCTAATTAAAAAGGTTTATTCATTCCCTGATACACTAATTTTTAACATGCATATGAAACATATGAAAAGATAATGAGATTGAACAACAGTAGAATCTTTTCCTTGATGGAGTTTGAAGGGAAACTATTAGTATTCATCTAAATGAGAAGAATTTGATCATATAAACAGGAATTACAAAAAAATTTAAATGAATGTACTCACCTTCATATATCCACGAAGTGTTTTTCGGATTTCTGTCTACCCTTCTTAAGCTGTAATATGAATCTCCTCGTGGCACAACCTTATTTTTATTCTTATTTAGCATCTGTGTAACACAGAGACAAATGTATACAATTGTCATTTCCGGTCGATACCCTGCATATAATATTTCTAAGCAGATATGTCCATTACTGTATATGTGTGGATGTACAGGAACATGACCTGATACGAACTTGACCTATAAAGCAGGAATTACGTTTATATGATATTTTGTGAGTATTTACTTAAGGCTTACAATAGGGGAAACTTGAGGATAATTATCTGTGAATTCAAATTGAAGTTTGAACTTTTCACCTTCATACATTGTACCTTGTATACCATTCATGTTCACTGTCCACCTACAAAAAGTAATTTGTTATACGATCGATTTCTCCTAAATAGCTACAGTGGAACCTCGTTAATACGAACTCCAACGGATGATCAATATGTGTTCGCTTCACGAGTAATAACAACTCATTGAAGGGACCTGATTTTGTGTAAATATTGGTTCGTCTTATCTGGAAATTCTTATTAACGAAGTTCCACTGTAATTTCTTACTTGAAAATATTGGAGTCATCCAAGTTCTCTAAGTTTATATGAGCAGGAGCAGAATTGATGAAATATTTGAGTTCGTGATTTATCCTAGACGCTCCTGACAAACCACTTGCTGGGAAATCTATTTGTGCCATATTATTCTCACAATTAAATTCTACTATTAGGGTTTATATATCATTTCTGTGTGTTGTATAGAGATGATATGAATATTACGCAATTCAGTGTTAATATTAGTCACGTATTTTATGCTAACTTATTTATACTCATTCAATCTTTTTTGCTAACTTATTTATATTCATTCAACTTTTTTTGCTAATTTGTAATGCTCTAGTTTCACTACGTTATGTCGTTCAAACTGCCCTTTTGTCCTGTAGCAAACTGTCCGTGAGGCAGTGTAATAGTAGCGAAGCGTCCATATCAATACAATCTTCATAAGTATAGTAGAACCTCTACAAGTGGGAGGTTGGACGACGAATCTCCTGATAACCCCCCCCACCATTCCCCATTTATACTTTCAGTACAAATGGCCTTTAAACAGAGATTTTTGGGTCAAAACTCCATATATTCTATATAATTTCATATACAGGGTTGAATCATTATTGTGAGGAGTGAGGACACATATTGTATTCAGCTATTACAAGTCCATTGTGTTCTATTTCCATATTTTTTACTGTGTAATCACAATTATTCAGCTTAGAGTAGGCACAGTATACTGATATCCTGTTTCTAAAAGATTGTTGATCAGGGTATATAGATAATGTTTGCATTTCAACTTGTCGAAACCTTTGTAGTATATGTACCTATTCACACTCAATAATGCATATTATCTGTAAACAGTTGAAATTGCAATCAACACTCAATTAATTTCCCAGAATTGGTCTTATGGTATATTCATGATCGGAAAAAGTGGAAGATTATTTTCCTTTCGGAAGTTATATTGCTGTATATTTGCCATTTTTTTAATTTTAAGTGTCTTGTTGGTCATTTTACATATTCAATTCAGTCCATACAATTATAATTTGGCTACGATTCAGAAACATTATGAGGAAGAAACAGTTCAAAACGTGGCATTAATCAAAGTTCATAAAGCAGCAAGTTCTACACTAGCTAATATCCTATTTCGCTATGGATTAGCAAATAATCTCACGTTTCTTTTACCTAAGAATGAAGAGCTTGCACAATTTTGGCCATACCCTATTACGTCATCAAACGTCATTCAAAACTGTCAGGATAAATTCAATATACTAAATGTTCATACTATATTCTCGGGACGAAGTAATATTAATTTATTCATGCTTTCTACTACCAAAATAATTGCCATTCTAAGACATCCAGCTACACAATTGAAATCTGGATTCAAATATTATGGAGTTTCGAGTATATACCCAGACGGAGCATTATCTTTCAATGAGTTTATTGATGATCCAGTTAGCCATCTTAAAAAGATGTATGAACTTAAAAATTTGTTATGGAATGGTATGTCAGTTGACCTTGGATTAATGAACAATAAAAATATTCCATGGCTCATAACGAAGAGTGATATTATTTCTAATCACGTCCTGAGAACGTATGTTTATGACTTTTTGACGTCGATAGAAGAATCAATTGATTTGATGCTTATATCAGAATATTTTGAGGAATCTCTAGTTCTTTTGAAGAGATTATTAAATTGGAATTTGGAAGATATGGCATTTTTCTCGCTAAATAAAGCGGTGGAATCTGTCACGATTGACCAGTTTACAGATGCTGAGATGGACAAGATTATTGAATGGAATTTTATCGATTATTTGCTGTACACACGAATGCTAAACAAACTTTTTCAACAAATATATTATTCTGATGTTGACATAAACAAAGATGTTATAGAGTTAAAATCAATAAATTCTTACTTCAAAGAATATTGTCTAGCGGAAGTTAAGATGGATCCAAGGTTATACGGAGCTGTCCCGATTCTAGGTTACAAATTGAATAGAGAAGGGGAAATGGTTGAGAAATGCAAACTGATGACTACTACTGAACTGAAGAATATACGTGAAGCAAGGGCACATATGAAAGAGTTATGTAAATCTGGAACAGAATAATATAATATTAGTCGTGTTGAGTCCAGATATATTATTGTAAACAACATTTCATAAATACTTCACTTTGGGGGACATAAAGTAAGCAGATTTAAAGATTATGAGTTTATGTACTCGAGGCCGTAGGCCCGAGTGTGGACACAAAGTGTTCGCAACCGCGTAACGCGAGCAAGCGAAGCGCGCTTGTTAATTAAAATATTTGAAAGTCAAACCTGTCAATAGCTGTCACTCATAAACGGGGCACTCCTAAAAACTGAGTGAAAAATAAATAGAGCGAATTCCTAGTCCCATACAAATGAACCTTCGCAAACGAGGAAACTGGGTAGCATTTTTTGGCGTCCCTAGCACCCTGTTACTGGAGGTTATACTGTATTAGTAGCCGTACTACAGTTTACTGTAGTGCCACTGAATGTTTCCCCCAATTTCTTATTAATTGTAACACAACCTCAATAATAGTATACGTACTAAATAAGAATTTTAATTTCACTGTCTGTACGCATAATAGCACATAATTCGATGGCTTTTATCTCAGCAAACAAGAAGTTGTTAGCAGCCGCAGCTGCAACAGGTACCTTAGTGGCTGGCTATGTCCTCACCAGAGACGGGAAGACTCCCATTGTAGCAGGGGTCACTGCGTATTCTCGCTTCCCTCCATCAGCTGATTTTCCTGATCTGACTAAGCATAACAACCACATGTCTAAGGTCCTGACCCCTAAGATTTACGCTAAGCTACGGGATAAACGTACACCCAGTGGCTTTACACTTGATGCTGTGATTCAAACAGGTATTGACAACCCAGGACATCCTTTCATTATGACTGTAGGCTGTGTAGCTGGTGATGAAGAGAGCTATGAAACTTTCAAAGATCTGCTTGATCCGGTTATATCAGATAGACATGGTGGGTATGCTCCTAATGCTAAACATCCAACTGATCTAGACAGCAGCAAGATACGAGGTGGTAATTTTGATGAAAAGTATGTACTAAGTTCTCGTGTACGTACTGGTAGGAGTATCCGTGGTTTTGGGCTACCGCCGCATTGCACACGCGCGGAACGTCGTGAGGTAGAGAAGATCGTGTCTGGTGCTGTGGATAAGTTGGAAGGAGATCTGAAAGGTGTTTACTATCCTCTAAACAAGATGAGCGATGCTGATCAGGATAAACTCATCAATGACCATTTCCTATTCGATAAACCGGTTTCTCCTCTTCTGCTCGCTTCCGGCATGGCTAGGGATTGGCCTGACGGACGCGGAATTTGGCACAACAAAGAGAAGAACTTTCTCGTTTGGGTTAACGAGGAAGATCACACACGAGTCATCTCCATGCAGCAAGGAGGAAACATCAAACAAGTGTTTGATAGATTCTGTAGCGGTTTGAAACAGATAGAAGATATTATGAAGAAGGATGGTAATGAATACATGTGGAATGAACACTTAGGGTATATCCTAACTTGTCCTTCTAATCTTGGGACAGGGCTAAGAGCAGGTGTACACATCAAAATTCCCAAGTTTAGCAAACATCCTAAGTTTGAAGAGGCACTGAAGAAGATGCGTCTACAGAAGAGAGGGACAGGGGGTGTTGACACAGCAGCTGTAGGAGGGACGTTTGATATCAGTAATTCTGATAGGTTAGGGAAATCTGAAGTTGAATTGGTGCAGACACTGATTGATGGTATTGATCGTATTGTGGAGATGGAGAAAGCTCTCGAGAAAGGACAGAGTATTGACGATATGCTGCCCAAGTAGATTCATAGTTCCCTTATTACTTTATAATATTGTTAGGCTATTTATAAGACTTATTTGATACGAAATTTTTCGAATTATAATCACTTTCTAGTTTGCATAACTACAAAATTTATGTAATTCATTTCATTCACTGTCTATTTTGTAAACTCAGCTGTTCAGTTCAGTACTTATTGTATCGCTCGTATTGTATCGCTTGTATTGTATCGCTTATATTGATCTTCTACTATGCTAGGTATCTTGTAAATTGAAATGCAAAGAATCAAAGCAATAAAAGCCAATTTCAGATCTGTCCTGAAAGATCTAGAAGCTCCTTCTGCAAGTTCTGCAGATGTTATAACAAACCTAAAAGCTGTCTACGATGAAGTGAAAGCAAGCGATTCCGAACGAAAGCAAATACTTGAACAAACATTTCGTGACATAATTCGCGATGAAGTTGTAAGTTCTAAAGGTAAACTTGAAGACACGGATATAGATCTTCTTCTCTACCTGATAGACATTAGCATTGAAGCACTACGTGTCAATATAACGCCTAATTCAACTCCATTTACTCTAATATCCGATCTGTTTGATTGTCTTACTATAGACAAATGTGAGCATATATTCACGTACATAGAGTATAATACTGAAGTTTGGATGGAAGCACATATGTACAATTTAGCTAAGATTTACCTACTTCGAATCTGCAATGAATTTCTACGGAGATTGTCTCGATCTCAAAACACTATTCTGTGTGGACGGATTCAGCTGTTTCTAGCTAGGCTATTCCCTATGTCAGAAAAAAGTGCACTCAATCTGAATAACCAATTCAATCTCGCGAATATTACCACGTTTGGGTTAGAAGATTCCGAGACTGATTTTTCGAAGGAAATCGCGGAATCTGACTCTTCTCAGGCAAATAAAGTTGATGTCAAGCTATACGAAAACTTGTGGAGTATGCAGAATTATTTTCGCGATCCTAACCAATGCTACGATACCGAAAAATGGCGTCAAATGTTATCACATAGTGACATAGTATTGAATGCTTTTAAAACGATCAGACTTGATGATGAAATAGCCAGGGGATATCGTGGGACAAATTACGTCGATGAAAATGATATGGAAACTAGTTCATCTGAGGAGAATGAGGCGAAATATTTTACAAAATTTCTGACTAATCCAAAGCTGTTGGAACTACAGTTAAGAGATAGTTTATTCCGCAGGCATATTCTCCTGCAATATTTGATACTATTTCAATACTTAGAGTGTTCAACAAAATCTAAGCCTACTCAGCATGTTATGAAGAAAGATCAGACTGCATGGGTGAAGGACACTAAGTCAAAAGTATATTCACTTCTCTGTGAGACTCCACCTAATGGAGACCAGTTCAGTGATTATTGTAGTAAGCTTCTTAAGAGGGAGGAATTGTGGATAGATTGGAAGAACGAGGGATGTCCCCCAATACCCAACGGAGGAGAGAAAGGTGAGGGGGAAAAGGAATCTATCCCTGTTAGGAAGGAGTTGAAGAGGAAGAGGAAACTTGGAGATGTTTATAGACACTCTAAAGAAAAGAGGATTGAAATTGGTATGTGTAATCAATACATGACTACCGTCAACTCCTGTTATATCGAATACGGATATATCAAAATGCCTGCATATATCTGAGTCTGAAATTGTACGAATATGGTCCCAAACCTTCAAAGTAACATATATTCCATAGGTTACATCAAAGTAATTATCGCGGTCCCTTGAGCTTTGATATAACGGGAGCTGATTGTATTTTATATAATTATAATTCTGTAGGTAGTGAAGAGTTATCACGTTTATGGAATCTAAACTCTGATAACATGAAGGCTTGTCAAGGAGAAGACAGAAAGTTCATACCAGAATTACAGGAGTATTTCTCTGAGGCTATAGAACAGCTGGATCCCGAGAACATGATTGAATCTGAATACAAACTTATAAATAGCAGCAATTGGTCATGGAGAGCATTGAGACTTCTTTCTCGTAAATGCCCGTACTTTTTCCAAGGCACTAATGCGCTTACAAAACCTATAGGAGAGTACTTAGAGGGAATTATCAGACAATTATCAAGAGATATTGATGACGTAGATTCTGTTGGAATAAAAGCTCATTCTCCTACCATACCCGAAATGGATATCAAAACGTATGACAAATAAGCTAAGCAACATTATTTCTTTTCATACATTTTTCTTAATACAATAAAATGTCAATTAACAACGTAGTTATTATAAAAACACATAATTAATTATTCTCATTTCTTACTGATGATAAGCGCAGAAATTATTAGGAATGCTATTACCACGATCAGCCAGTAAGATACGACAAGGATGACTTTGATCCCTTCCCAGATGATATTCTTTGGTTTGTATCTAAGCTTATAAAAGAGATTTTCTTTTCTAATCCTCTCTCCCTCCTCCTTCACTTCATCCCACATATTTGGACTTATCAAATTCGTTTCTAGGTTATCTTCTAACTCAGCTACTATCGACGACTCTTTTTTGTTGTTATTTCCAGATTTAGTTAGTACTTTAATCACGTACACTATTTGCATTATAACCCAGAGAGGTAAGGCAATGGCAAGATACACGCTTAATCCATAGTGTGAAGCGTTATTCAGATAGTATACTGATAATCCTAACGCTATGTTAATAACAGCAAATGTTTCTATGCATAATCCTATCCCTGTATGAATCAGTTTAAATACGCTTTTATTTGTGATATCTTCTTTACATAGGAATAATGCTATGACAGGGTTTATTAGTATTCCGAGCGTTATTAGGACTCCAAATAGTTGATGGAATATCAAGTTGGTTGCCCCGGGAAATATGTACCAACCTTTGCCTCCTATAATCGCGAAAATGACACCCAAGCACACGAGGATACACCCGAATATATTGATACCACCATGTAGCTTCATCCACAACTTTCCTGCGAAATATCCGCGACAGAACCTCGCGATGTAAATACCAGCTGCGTATACGATTAACCATGCAAATAACATGGTAATAGCATGTACTATAACGAAACCAACTATTGTATCCGGTTCATATGGTCCAACATGGTTCTCAGGATCTAGTTTGATCTCTGATTTAGTAACACATTTATATGTGTGTATAGGAAGGCCAGTAGGATTATCTTCATTAGCTAGGCCCCTACCTACTGCACTGGATAGATGGTACGCTCTAGCTAGTAGGTTAAATCCATGTGTGTTGTAAGGTGGTATTGTACTTCTTGTCATGACACATGTCAATATGTTGTTAGCATAGTAGCCGGATATAAGTTTGATCCCGTTTTGATTTTTATCCAGCTGATTAAGGGTGTTACTATCTGAGATCCATAAATCTTTAGCTACGAATCCACCATGTATGGTTAATTGACACCCTATGATGTCATCTTGGCCGATTAGTGTGTCATTTGAGAATCCGATAGTAGCCCAACTCATCCCTGTCAAATTCAAACGTAGATAGAATGTGACTTGTTCTTTGTCTTCTGGAAAACTCCAAGCTATTACGAATTGACACGTGTCATTCTTGACACATTTCATATCCTGTTGACATGTTGTTATGTCCTTATACGCTAAACATTGGTTATTCGTACAGTAATCTTTGTAGTTAATATTCTGCTGTACATTAGTTGATTTCAAGAAGAAATGATCAGCTGTTTTGCAATGCTCGTTATTTGTTTGTTTAATGTTTTGGGAATTAGTTTGAAATGACAAATAGTATGGATCAGTCAGAATGTTAAAAGTATCGTTTTTAGCATCCGCTGCTCTCTCGAATTTGCAATACAAACTCTGATCATTGATTCTACTCGATATTAGTTGTACTCTATCTTGTAGAGAGATATTTTGAGCTTGTGACGGATCGTCTGGGATATATACTCCATGTATTGTTACTCCATCAATGCTATCTACCTTACACGTGTATACTTCACTACCATTAACAATTTCTCCATTAGAAATTCCTATTGACAATGATTCAATATTAGAACGTTGTATTTCCATTTCAAATATGATACTGTTCGTAGGGGCATGGTACTGCCATGCAGCGATTAGCTCACAATTCTCGTATAAGCAGGGATCACAGGTGTTATTAACCGCACCTACGAATAAGCATTGTTTTGTTACACGACATCCAGCTGTAATTTCTACTGGTTTGGAGAACTCTGTGTTGAGATTAAATTTGCTAAAAGTCCCGCATTTCTCTGTATGGTAGCCTACACCCTTCTTAAATCCATCATTTTTACCTTTTCCAACTGCGAAAATGAAGTTAAAATCCTCCCCGAAAAGATAGAATCCATTTTCTCCGCTCTTTCTCACATTTCTACTGAACTTACAGTATAGTACACCATTAGAGAAACTACTATCAATCATCTCTATTCCTTTTTGAGTGCTGGCTAGTACATTCTGTGACGATATACCTACTGTATTAAAAGTATCTTTTATAACTATTCCTCCATTGAGGCTCAGCTGACACGCAAATACATCAGAATCTCCCATCAATTGATTCTGAGACAATCCAATAGCTGCATAATCTAATTCAGCATATTTAGACTCTATTTCGAATATAACTTTGCTACCAGTTGCATCCTTGGCCCAAGTAATAGCAAACTTGCACTCAGTCCCACTACAACTTTCGCAACTATTCACATCCTTAAGAATAAGGCATTCTTTAGTTCTCCCGCACCCACTTGTTATTTCATGAGCTATACTGTATACTGATGGTGTGTAACATTTCTTTTTATGGTATCCTACCCCTTGGCCTATGTCCAACTCCTTACCCATCCCTACAGCTGTTAATATATGGAATTGTTCTTGGAATAGATTTAAATCTGTGTATCCTCTTCCAACCGAGTCACGACTGAATTTACAATATAGCCCACCATCTCTATAACTCCAATCAATCATCTCTATTCCTTCTTGTGTCGGGTCTAGCAAATTAACAGAGTTCTCACCCACTGTATTCCAGGTATCTTTTACAACTACATTTCCAGTAGTATCTAATTGACAAGCAAACACATCAGAACTTCCCATAACCTCGCTTGTTGAAACTCCCAATGCTACGAAATCCATGTTAGCGACCGCAGTGTATAGCTCGAAATATGCTAGACCTTTAATAACATCTGACCGCCATGTTGCTAGAACATCACACTGGCTCGTGGATATGTTGCAAGTGGTACATCTGCTCTCATTCAGGGAAAGAGAAATACATTTCTTCTCGTAACCACAACCCACGATGAAGTTGTCGATTGGACTTGTTGAATTTTGAGTTGTGCTTTGAAGATTGCTTGCAATTATTTGGAGAAATATCCAAATTATTAGATAGATAAGATTGTTCATTTTATTGGAAGAAGATAATTAGATTTTGTTAATTAAACTGATGTAGCTATTGTATCAAATTTTATAGGTACAATTCAAGAATCGAATTTCATTTCCCTAAATCATTACGGGTATGTATTCAATATCTGTATTATGTCATATTATGTATATTGAGTGCGAGGGACTGTCTATGTTGTAAGTTTGTAAACAGGAATTGTGTAATATCTTGTAAGAATTTTTATTATGATTAGGATATTATGTCAGAAATTCCACTTGCTTCAAACATAGAAATTCTCTATGAGAGAAGATTATCTACTACTATTTCATTAATTTGCTGGTCACCTAATATCAATGTTTTTGCATTTGCATCAGAAGCTGGGGACCTGTATCTTTTCAGGTATATCCCATGGCAGAAAGTATGGGAAATTCCTCCAAGAGAAGATCATACAAAATTCACTGTATTAGAATGGTCGCGTGATGAATTGATGCTAGCTGGGGGGAAAGACAATGGAAATGTAGAAATCTATCATATAGAAAAAGGTACTCTTCTCTTTCAATTCTCAATTTCGGCTGAAGTTACATGTTTGAGTTGGTCTATTCATGAAGTGGACGCCCAGAGCGATTTGTTAACTTCACTTAAAAAGTGCAATGATGATTTTCACGCCTTTTTTGGGCCTCTACCCAAACTGGAAAGTGTTGATGAATTGTGTAGGGTACAAGAAACATTATTTGAACCTAATTTGCTGAAGAAATTCGCCAAACAGAATACATTAAGTATATTGTTAATTGGAAGCAAAATTGGAGAAGTTTGGTTGAATATTGATGGGTTATTTTGTCCAAGTTTTTTCAAACTCCATTCAGAACCCACGAAAATAACTGCACTGAAAATATCTAATAATTTGAATGATATTTTCATCACTCATAGTGACGAACAGGAAAACATATCTGTTTGTCTTGCGAAAACTTGTTTTTTTAAGCAATATAACCACGAAATTCGAGTATTTTCTCAACAATTCAAAATAATATCCTTCCTTCTTCAATACATGAGTACAGTTATTAACGTAATGTCAGAAAGCTACGAAGCAGTACTAACGAAATTAGACGAAAAACTAGCGAAATTTGTCGAGTTGTTACCAGATGATGTTTTAGTGGTGGATGAGTTCTTAAAACTTCTAAGCATGGGGAATAACAGACCTGAGATTCTCCCGTTTATAAGTAGAGATCTTTCGTTTTCTAACCCTAGAAATAAGAAGCTCCCCAATGACATTGAAACTTCACACCAAAATTTAACATCAGTCATCAAAAATCATCTTTTGCTCAGCTCTGAGATGCTCTACTATAAATTAATACAAGTGCAGAAAGTATGTAAAATACGTGCATTCGATAAGTTAGGGTATAAATCAGATGCGTTTGAGAGTTGTTCTATGTTAACTGGTACGTTTATGTTGAAAACTTTTGAACTTCTTCATGTCACGCAAAGCAGTAAGGAAAGTTTTCAAGTGTTCTTTGAATGGATAAATATTGTCGGAGATAGGATACAGGGAATTGACCAGAATAGCAATAAAACATTGACAATGAAGCAGTACGAGATTTTGATTGAATTCTTAATGAGTCAATTGAAACAATCTGGAACACCTCCGTACGTGAAATTTAATGTAGAATTAGTTGAACAGTATTTCATGCCGAAAGATCTGTCTTGTCAACAAAGAAACAACTCACCTTGGCTGAAAATGGCCGAGGAAATTCTTCCACAAGATTTCCCATTAATACGTCCTGATCCTAGCTCATCTTTACTACAAATAATGCAATCTTTGCTGACACGAGTTAAAGATAGTTTTCTAATCGCTTCGGGGAATATCTCACAGGAAATTTTCAAGAATTTAACACACAATAAGATTAAGACTGTCTCAGCATCTACTAAACCTATTTTCGTGGAACATAAAAATGCCATGCTTGTGATTATAACTCTAACTGCCCCGTTAGAAAAGTACATACTTATTCTACGGTATGCTTTTGGAGAATTTTATTACACATTTATATCATTAACTGGGTTAGAAGGATCTTTGAGTATAGATTCTATTTGTGAATATAATGATCTGTGTTTTGCTGTAATGGTGAATTATTTGGATGAACGAAAGGATAGTTATTCTATGTTTATCATATCGTTTGATGTGCTGTTGGATGCGAAATATTTTTCATTTTCGTATGATTTCCCTGAAGATATTGATGAAATAGCTTTACAAGTTTCAGCTTCAAGTTGTGTGTGTTTGACTCTTGATCGTTTCAAGGTTAGCACATGGACTGTGTCCTCGAGTCGTAAACTAGCAGGATTCGTATATCAAGATAAGAAAAGTATCCGTCTTTACAATCTGGATGGTAGTGGAATGAAAAAGATTGAAGAGGTAATGCAGGAATCAATGGATGAGAGTTTATCACATAATTAGTATAATCAGTTTACCCCATCACTTGTTTGATTAGTTTAATACAGCAGATTCTCATGAAAACGAATCCCTTTCATCGTCGAATTTGTACTACTCTTTCACGAAGGTTAGTATACAGTGTAATCTCCACAAACGGAGTCCAAAAATGCTACCCCGTTTGTGGAGGTTCATTTGGACTAGGTATTTGCTCTATTTTTCACTCCGTTTCCATACCCGCTGGTGGAGGTACACTGTAAACCGGATTCGTCTAAATCGAGGCACACTGCACTGCATATTGACTATATTTGTGCAAAGAGTTCAATCATAAGAGTTCATCATAAGGACTGAACTTTTTTGAATACATTATCAATAATATTTCTTTCAAAGTAATTGAGATTCTCATTGTGTTTCCATGTAGTAGTAAAATTGATAAGCAATATGTGGTGAGTAAAGTTCTTAAAGGGAATAAAAATATGAACTTCAAAATAGCATATCTAAATGTAAGTATCTATTTAGTTGACAGGACATGACACTGATTACAGATTAAAATATTTAATTATGTTTTCATCTTTCTGATTGTTCCCTCCCAAATAGTACAGCCTCACACAGTGAAAAATAGGCTGCTTTATCGATTTAAAAATATTCTCACAATTCTGTGCCTATTCTAAGCTGTTTAGGCAATTTAATGCTGGGATCTCCTCTGTCTGAGTGATATTTCTGTAAATACAGTTTTCATAAAATACACATATTTGTTGCAATTATTCTAATAGAAATTAACTTACTAGACATGATCTAGGTGCTTGAGGTAGAGGTTCTCCTGTGTAAGGATGTCTAGCGCTAAAATATAAATGAATAATTATATACTTCTCCTCTTGTATAAATCTATTGAATTTACTGCGGATTTGGCCTATTAGCAATCGTATTTTTTGCACGAAAATTCCACTTGCTAAACGTGAATTTGCTATTAGAGGAATTATTTCCAATCTCGCTAATAGGCGAACTCCACTGTATTCTCAAAGTATTTTCACTCACTTCATAGATATTTTGGAACTGATTGACTGATCTGATTCTACTTTTTTTAGATCATTAATGTATTCATCTCTTTCAGTACGACAAGCATATATCAGTCCACATAATAGAGTAGTTACCACACACACAAATAGAACAATGCCAGCTATAGGTGTAGCGATCCATACAGCCAAATTCACAGGGTTAACTATAAGAATAAAAGTTTTAGAATTTTTACACTATTAATATATTAGATATGGAAACAGACTATTTTATGGGTCATGATTTGCTACGAGTTATTTTCTATTCATTTTCTATGTTTATCGCATCATATGCTGCTGGATATTTGCCGTTATATTTCAATTTATCAGAGAAGATGATCGCATACACAAGCTCGTTGGGTGCTGGACTCTTAATAGGAACTGCTCTTGCAGTTATTATTCCAGAAGGAGTAAACACGCTATACAGTACTGAGAATGTTGTTAATACACTCGATACTTCTGATCAATTACAAACCGATTACAGACATGTGTATCTTGGAACAGCCCTTGTAACTGGATTTCTATTAATGCTAATAATAGACCAACTCTTATTTCGTGACCAACACTCACACGGACATGAAGAGGCCACCATTTCGTTACCCACCTCCTCAGAGAAGCAAACATCCCACAAACGCACAAACCAGTCTACAGCTACTATAGGACTAGTAGTACACTCAGCAGCTGATGGTATAGCATTAGGTGCAGCATCTGCATCAGGTCATTCTCATGTAGAGCTACTCATTTTCATAGCTATTATGCTGCATAAAGCTCCTGCAGCTTTTGGGTTAACTTCTATACTACTACATGCTGGTTGTGAAAAGCGTAAAATTAAACGCCATCTATTGTTATTTGCTGTTACTGCTCCAATCGCATCTCTCATCATATTCCTGCTACTAACTCGTGTTTATCAAGAGGCAGTTATTAGCGATAAAATAAATGGAATAGCTCTGCTATTCTCTGCAGGGACTTTCCTATATGTTGCTACAGTACATGTTATCCCAGAGCTATCTCAAGGAAAGATACAGCTAGGTAGATGCGAAGTAGTGTATATTATAGTAGGTTCAATTCTACCTTTACTATTCTCTGTTATGCACCAGCATTAATGCACACGATTGAATAATCACTTTATTAATTATTTGGTTTGTAAATTTTGCTTCTATTTATAGATTTATTATAATGTATACTTATTTATTTTAACTTACTACGATTCTCATTGGTGACGTAAAGTTCTGTGCAATTACGTGATTGTAATATCCCTGACGCTTCTACTTCAATACAGACTTTGGAGTATTTCGTTCCATCCAGATTGGAGAAGTTGTAAGAAGTAATGTTTGAAGATAATGGGCCGATTTCATAGAATATTTCTAGAGATAATTTAATGTAATTTGAATACTTTTATTGTTGAAAATAGTCCATCAGTTTGCTTACCTCCTGAATAGCGTAATAGTATAATGTAGTATTGTATTTCTACATTAGGTTCTTCCTCGAGAGCCCATTCTATTATCCAACTCAAATCGACCATCTTTTTTGTTAATAGTAACGAGGGAAATTCAAAGGTATCTACAATTGTAGGATGTAAATAATGTATAAGCTATACAATAAAACTGTATTACATATATGACACATACCTGCATAAGTAACTACTTCTATGATTGTAGAATTGGGACCAAATCCTCCCTCAGTGTACGCTTGTACCTTGACTGAATATTTCGTACTAGCTAGTAATCCCATTAGAGTATATCGAGTAATGGTACCGTCAACTAAAACACTTTCATAGTTTTCTTCCGTAGAAGTCCACCACAATCTATAGCTTATAATAATTGAGTCTCCATCCGAATAAGCTTGTGCTGGTTTCTATACGAAATAGAAATTGATAAAATTCCTTCTCTTAGAATTTCTATATATAATTATGACCTAAACTTACATTCCAGTTATATTCTAATATTGAGTTTGATATTGTTATTCCTTGCAGATTATCTGGTGAGTTTGTTGGAGCTAATAAGATAGATATAATTCAAACATATATGAGTTTTAAATAAGTGTATTCGCGAAAATACTCACCTCTGTGTAATGTTTTAAATTGAATTGGGCTTCCATAAAATTGTCCTACACTTGCGAAGTACACAATCCTGACCATATAGTAGGTGTTACCTTGTAGATTATTAATTGTAGTTTGTTGAGTGCCGACTAATACCTCACCTCCAGCCAACCACATAGATATGCCCTAATATAGAAGTTAATATATTACATGATATGTATTAGGATTGTATTGCAATACTTACATTAGCGGCCTTCTTATAATCAACTCTGTATTTATTTATCATATAATCTTCTGATGGTTCATCCCAGGATACTCTCACTTGATTTGAACCTATATCGCTTACCCATGGGATGCTCATAGGGCCTATTTAGCAATTGATAAATTCGAATAATTTCAAATATTTAAATAGGGGAATTGTCTTACTTGTAACTTGTATGTTGATTGTATTAATTGTACTTCCAACTTGATTGCTTGCACTACAAGTATAGCTACCAGCATCACTCTGTGATAATCTTTTCAGCTCCAGCTATATATCAGTTCATATTATTTAACAATATTCGAAACTTTTAAATTTTATTTATTACCTCTGAATATTTCCATCTTCCAATAGACTCTGTAGTAATACCTTCAGTTATTTCTACTCCATCAGGATCATACCATGTTATCGTTACCATGGGGTAACCTGTATAGTTGCATGACAAAGTTGCTGTAGAGTTTGCTAGCAATAGTGAACCAGGGAATACATTCTTTTCCAAGAAAATTGGCTTGTGTTTTACAATTAATCCAACCTAATTATAATTATTAAAATTATTTAAATAAAATGTATATCGTATTTATAATTAACTCACACTTGTAGTAGCAATTCCTGCTTTATTTTCGCTAGTTAAAGTGTATGAAGCTTGATCTGACAGTGTAAGAGTTGAAAATGATATGATAACGCTGGTGTCTGTAATTTCTAGTTGAATATTGGAATCGTTTTCAACTGATTCGGAACCTTTCAGGAGATCGATTTTTGTGAGGGGTTCACAGGTCCCTGAATAGTCTAGAGTTATGGTATAGAGTTTCCCTTCTGTCCCTTGGAAGGGGGCGAAAAAGTTTGGGAAAACTGGAAGCTCTAGAAAATTGTAAAATTGCATTATCTGTATCAGTATCTTAATTATTTCTATAACAGTGTATCGAGTGGCTTTACTGCTAATTTGCCTATCGTTATGTATTCGACACGATTCCCATATAAATGACTTGGATTCCAATTCTTCTATTAAACTTTGAAATTATCCATCCGTTTACAGATTTAACGTTATTACTTCCTATTAGACATCTTAATTCGTTTTCTATTGCATTGGCGATAATTTTCATTTCCTATCTGTCTGGCATTTGATTGGGAATTAGACTTTGAAATATTTGATAAATAGTATGGATTTCAAGCCTTCAACTATCAATTAACGGTAGTAGTAGTAATTACAAATATATTTCCAATTATGTGGTTCTGAATCTTGAAATTGGTTTAATTACTCGAAAATACAAATTATGGCCTCTAATTATACTGAACTCTATCCTACATATTAACGCGTTAGAAAAATACAACTAAATATTGGTGTGTAATGAAATTCAAATATTCATTGTGTAAGTCGGGTTCACAGGAAGAATGGAATATGTCCAGACAATATTTGCTAAATATCCAAAGTGTTCACCACACATATTGGCGTCCCCTTGCGAATAATAGAGCGAGTTTTTAAGGTCAAATTCGCATCTAAGATATAATTACAATGCCGAATTAACCGCTATAGTCTCCTTATTTTGAACTACATACTTGTGTTTGAACCCATGATATATTTAGTGATACTAATCCACATTTTGAAGATTCGTTTATCTGTCTAATGCTATTATTTTCAGAGTAATAAACTGATATTTCTCTTTGTATATTTAGATGCGAATTCTGTCACGTTACGACCAGACTACAGTAATTCATCGATATTAAAATGCTAAATTCTGGAAATTCAACAAACCCAATGTTGCTACATAACAAATTACATAACAACAATGAAACAACGAGATGGTTAGCTTCCGCTGCGACTACTGGAGGCTCAAAAGGCAGCAGAAGACATCCAGGTAAAGCTATACTAGCTGGAGGCATAGCTGGTGGTATTGAGATAATGATAACATTCCCTACTGAATATGTAAAAACGCAATTGCAATTAGATGAAAAATCTGCAACACCTAAGTTCAAGGGTGTAACAGATTGTATAAAACAAACTTATCGAGGTCATGGGTTCTTCGGCTTCTACCGTGGCCTTAGTTCTCTGTTATACGGTTCCATACCTAAAGCATCTGTTAGATTTGCAATGTTTGAATACCTCAAAAATCAATTATCTGATGAGAAAGGAAATCTCTCACAGGGAGGAACATTATTATCAGGATTAGGAGCAGGTATGACGGAAGCTGTGTTGGTTGTGTGTCCAATGGAAACAATCAAAGTTAAGTTTATTCACGATCAAACTCAACCTAGTCCAAGGTACAGAGGATTTTTCCACGGAGTTAGACTTATACTTCGGGAAGAGGGATTTTTTGGCGTTTATAAGGGTCTATTACCAACTATCTTGAAACAGGGCACTAATCAAATGATACGATTTTTCGTGTTCACAAATCTTAAGAAATGGAAGCAAGGAGGCGAAAACACAAAGAATATTGGTAGCTTTTATACTTTTATTTTCGGTGGACTTGCGGGAGCTGCCAGTGTATTCGGAAATACTCCAATTGATGTTGTAAAGACCCGTATGCAAGGTCTTGAATCTCACAAGTATAAAAGCTCATGGGATTGTGTTGTACAGATTTTCAAGAAAGAAGGAGTTATGGCTTTTTACAAAGGAACAATCCCAAGATTGGGTCGTGTATGTGCTGATGTGGCTATTGTTTTCACTATTTATGAAAAGGTAATGCAAGCCTTAGATTACGTTTGGAAAACTTAACCAGTTTATTGTTACATTTTCGTAGCTAATATTATTTATTCTCTTCTTCTTCTCATAAAAATCATATCTGCTGATATCTATGTGTATGTATTAACTATGGGAAGATTCATAATTTAGTTTTTGATATAAACTGCACTAGAGTGTGATCGAGTTATCATTCCAGTAGGAAACGTTTAAATTTCCCTTTAAGAACGGATTAATCTCGATAATGATGTCAATATACTTTATCTTTTCTACGATTGCTATAAACGCGAAAATAATTATGAGTAAAATATCATAACACAACTTTAATGAAACTTCTGACATTTTAATTGATTATCACTCTCTATTATCTTTGGTTCTTGTTAATATTAACTTTATTACATAATTTTATATGTAAATCTTTTCTATAGTAGAAAGTTCAATTGCAATTAATCATTACATATCACTTCATTAGATATGAAATGACACTCACCTAATAAAAAATTAGCAAAAATTTTCTACATGAATGGAGAAACCTATACATTGTTCATTTTAGTGCTTCTTACAAGGGACCATTTTTGGCACTAAATTCGGCGACACACTTGTGGAGCCAATTAACAACTATACTCAATAAACTGTCTTAGTCATTCGGTTATCCCTTATGTCATATTTAAATACGCAAGGCAGCTCTCTGGCCTCTGGTTACTGAATCACAATAACTTTGTTGTAGAGTCCAATTTGCTACCAAATCCTTAGGATTAGGATTATACTGCATATTTACTGATAATTGAAACATCTATACAATTCGACAAGTTTTTGTATGAATTGTTAAAAGTGAGCGAATCTAAAATGACAATTTTTGTATTATCTTATCCATATTTCAACAATTTCTCATTCGAAATTACAACCATATTTGGCTAGAAACATATTTATAAATGTACTCACCTTCAATGCATATATATGCTGTTTCAGATATTTCGCTGGTTTGATTATATATTCGACATCTATATGCGTTTGACGGACCTGCATCTTGATCTGTAATACTCGAAAATACTAGATCTCCACAATTTCCTATCACACAACTGCAATCATTCTCTGACCCTGTGTTGATAGTTTTTTCGTTTTTTGTCCAGATTAATATTTGAGCTGAACACTCAAGAACAGCTCTACTGCCTCGCTTCACAACAATATTATTTGGTAGTTTTATATCCGTGCATTCTAGAACAAATTGTGATAAATTCAAAATGGGAAATTCGCGGAATGTCCTAGAAAACTATCGTCGATCTTACCTTGTGTTTGTACGATTTGCATCTTGATAATGCTGAACAAGATTAGTAATAGAAAATACTGTAGCTTCATTTGCATGAATATATTATAACCTTGTTGTGTACAAATAATGAAGTAACAAATAATAATAATCTATTTGAACTACCATAAGAGTGAGCTTTATATACTCGCTATTCATAGTACTATCTCTGAAGCCATTTGTGCCTCTAATTTAAATGCTGTTAGAGTGGCTCGACAAATCGATTTCTACTTAGAACAATAATGCCTATTATTGTACTCATTATCGGGTATGTATTTGATTGAACACTTGATGGATAATTAGCAGGTTCAAAACACAATTGAAACATTTGCAAATGATTGATTTGAATGAGACAGACTTGTGATCTTTAAGATACATCAATTTGTCTATTCCTCTTTTTGCAGACTTTTCAAAATTTGAATTTTGGATATCAAAAGCTAAGGTTAGCTTCGAAAATCTACAATGCCCCTATCCTATTATTTATGAGATATAGCATAATATGCATGTTTTGCATTAATAGTGAACAAAGGAGATGCCGTATGTTCACGTTGGCTTCATTCTATGTATTGTCTACAGCAATGTGCCCAAAGATAAATATTTGTCAAATTTCCAAATATTATTTGCTTCGTACTCTTCTGGAAAATATTTAATACATATTCATTATACGTATTAAGTAATACAAATGTAAAATATCTATATTAATTCTCTAATTTTGATGGAATTCAATCCGCGGTTACTTTTCAATTAATATTTAGAAATTCGTCTAATTAGCTTAATTATGTATTTTGTATAATTCGTGTTAAATTTTACCGAAAATTAATAAATACCATTATTTTGACTAAACTCAATTGTTTATATTGCATATATGTTATTCATGAATTGATTTCCTCTGCGATATTTTGTTATTCAATACTCGCATATGATTTGTCTGGAATTTATTTATAATGGTTCTTAGCGATTACTATGATAACTTCCAACAATACGCTACTACTAACACGTCTGGAAAAAGTCCCTACGAATGACAAGTTAAACAAGAGACCAGCAAGATTAAGCTCGAAAAAATTTACTAGTACTAGCAAAACTAATGTAAAATCTGACAATTTATTATTATCTCGCGAAAAAACGGGTTCTAGTTTGCTATATTATAAGAGATTGGAAACGAATCCTGGCTTATCTAAACCTATTTACTCACCAGAATTAAACAAAGTGGTCTATCGCGGCATACATGATAACATCAATCATGAATTTATTTCTCATTTCTCTACACCTCTTGAATTCAAGAAAAGAGATTCAAATCTTCCCAACTTAAATATTTCACAAAGATTAAAACCTAAGATTACCCCTCTCACATGTACGAGTGGTAATAATCATTTCGGGGTTAGTACGTCATCTATCCTCTCCAAACACTGCAGACAGACTAATACATTCAATTGGGTGAAACACAAGATTCCTCTTCCTCCTCCAAACCTCGAACAGGTAGAGCGAAAACTCTATCCTCATCGGTTTAAAATTGTGCTCAAAGATATCACAACTTTCTTCTATATACCTTCTCCACCTCCTCCCATGCGAGAGGTGATCATACTACTTGAATTGATACCACCCCCACCTCCTGATATACCCAGATATCTTATGAGTGGGATTCATTCTAAAACAATTAAAGTTAGAACTGACCGTGTTCCTAATCCTATTTTATCTATTATACCCGATCCTCCACCGAACCTGCCTAATGAATCTCAACCAATTCTGGACAGAATAGATCCTACTGGAAGTGACTTTCGCGCAGCACATTTACTCGAAATTGTGAAAGCTGCTAATCTCAGAGAAAAGGAAAGAATTTCTAAATCTCAAAAAGCAGTCATTAGAGATAACAGAAATACAAATCCTGTAGACTTTCATGCAATACATTTACAGGAAATTATAAATGTTGCTAACCTCAGAGAGAAAGAAAGAATTTCTAAATCTCAAAAAGTGAACATGTTGCTTGAATTGATTCCATCTCCACCCCCTGATATACCCAGTTATCTACTCAGTGAGATTATTCCTCAAACGATTAAAATTAGAACTGACTGTATCCCAAACCCGATCCTATCTATTATACCCGATCCTCCACCAAACTTACCCAATGAATCTCAACCAATTCGGGACAGATCAGATTCTAATGGTAGTTGGGATTCTATTATTTCTCCTACTGATGCATCTGACTTTCGTGCAGCACATCTACAGGAAATTGTGAAAGTTGCTAACCTCAGAGAGAAAGAAAGAATTTCTAAATCTCAAAAAGTGATCATGTTGCTTGAATTGATTCCATCTCCACCCCCTGATATACCCAGTTATCTACTCAGTAAGATTATTCCTCAAACAATCAAAATTAGAACTGACTGTATCCCAAACCCTATCCTATCTATTATACCCGATCCTCCACCAAACTTACCCAATGAATCTCAACCAATTCGGGACAGAACAGATTCTAATGGTAGTTGGGATTCTATTCTTTCTCCTACTGATGCATCTGACTTTCGTGCAGCACATCTACAGGAAATTGTGAAAGTTGCTAATCTCAGAGAGAAAGAAAGAATTTCTAAATCTCAAAAAGTGATTATGTTTCTTGAATCAGATTCTACTGATAGTTGGGATTCTATTATTTCTCCTACTGATGCATCTGACTTTCGTGCAGCACATCTACAGGAAATTGTGAAAGTTGCTAATCTCAGAGAGAAAGAAAGAATTTCTAAATCTCAAAAAGTGATCATGTTGCTTGAATTGATTCCATCTCCACCCCCTGATATACCCAGTTATCTACTCAGTAAGATTATTCCTCAAACAATCAAAATTAGAACTGACTGTATCCCAAACCCTATCCTATCTATTATACCCGATCCTCCACCAAACCTGCCTAATGAATCTCGAATAACCACACCTCCATTTCTGAAAAGATCAGCAGATTCTGCTGGAAGTTGGGATTCCACTATTCCTCCCGATTCAACCAACTTTCATGCAATACATTTACAAGAAATTGTATACGTAGCTAATCTCAGAGAAAAAGATAGAATTTATAAATCTCAAAAGGTGATCATGCTGTTTCAATCAATACCATCTCCTCCTCCTGATATACCATACTATAAATCTACTGGCAATTTGCCTCAGGTGATCAAGGGTAATCGTGTTTCTAATCCAGTATTATTAAGGATACCCAATCCTCCACCAAACTTGCCTAATGAATCTGAAGTACCATCACCTCCTTTTCTGGACAGATCAGATTCTACTATTTCCCCTACTGATTCCAACTTTCGTGCCGTACACTTAAAGGAAATCGTAAAAGTTGCTAATCATCGGGAGAAAGAAAGAATTTCTAAATCTCAAAAAGCAGTCATTAGAGATTACAGAAATACAAATCCTGTAGACTTTCATGCGAAACATTTACAGGAAATTGTAAATGTTGCTAATCTCAGAGAGAAAGAAAGAATTTCTAAATCTCAAAAGGTGATCATGTTGCCTGAATTGATTCCATCTCCACCCCCTGATATACCCAGTTATCTACTCAGTAAGATTATTCCTCAAACAATCAAAATTAGAACTGACCGTATCCCAAATCCTATCCTATCTATTATACCCGATCCTCCACCAAACTTACCCAATGAATCTCAACCAATTCGGGACAGATCAGATTCTTCTGGAAGTTGGGATTCTATTCTTTCTCCTGATTCAACCGACTTTCATGCAATACATTTACAAGAAATTGTAAACGTTGCTAACTTCAGAGAAAAAGATAGAATTTCTAAATCCCAAAATGTAATCAGAGGAGATAACAGAAATACAAATCCTGTAGACTTTCGTGCAATACATTTACAGGAAATTGTTACCGCAGCTAATCTCAGAGATAAATCCACAAAGAAATTCAAAAATATTCTTCAAGTTAGCGATCGTAACTTTCCTCAACTACACCTAGAGGAAATACAAAGAACATCACTAGATAGACAACAAGAAAGATACGATACCAAAAACCTTCCCACCATACAATCCACCAGATTATCTATCTGTCTGCCTTGCTTAAAAAAGAAATCCTATTTTCTAAAACTTATTTCTGCGCTTGGATTAACTCCTGTTAATAATGATATATTTATTCATAAACATACTCAATCTTCTATCAAATTTCCGATTGAGGAAATTTTGAATCTCTTAACTGAAGTAGAGAATAATTTACTCATGGATAAACCTATTCGCGAAATTTTACCTCAATGTATTTGGAATATATGCGCTTCATCCTACCCTGATTTGACACGATCCTATAACCATATGTCACGGCATTTGACAGCCGAAATGTACAATAGACTCTCAAAACTGAAAACAGCATCTGGATTCACAATCGATCAAGCCATACAAACAGGAGTAGATAATCCAGGAGATCCATTTAGCCTATCTGTAGGCTGTGTAGCAGGTGATGAAGATTCCTATTCAAAATTTTCAGAGTTATTTGATCCAGTTATCTATAGTGCTAACAATGGCTATACACTTGATAGAGTTCATTGTTCTGATTTCGATCCTTACTCAATTAAAGATGGCTATTTCGATCCTAATTACGTCTTATCTTGTCAAGTGCTAGCTGCTCGTAGCATCAAAGGTTTCCCTCTGTTACCACACTGTACACGAGGTGAACGTCGTGGTGTTGAAAATGTTGTAAAAGAATGCATTACAAACATGCCACATCCATTCAAAGGTAGTTACTATCCTCTTAGCAGTATTAAACAAGATGTCCATGGATATCTTACTGCACGTAATTTTCTATTCACTAAGCCTACATCTCCCTTAATAATATCAGCCAGAATGAATAGAGGCTGGCCAGATGCTAGAGCCATGTGGTTAAACAGAGATGAGAATTTCATGGCGTGGGTTAATACAGAAGATCATATAAGGTTAATTTCAATGGAAGAGGGTGGAGATTTTAAAAGTGTGTTTGAGAGGTTTTGCTTGGGCGTACAGCTGTTTGAAATGACGGTATCATTAAGGGGACATGCTGTAATGAAGAGCGATCATCTTGGTTATTTATTAACCTGTCCATCTAATCTTGGTACAGGTATGATTATAACTATTACTATGACGTCACCGAAATTACTTTCATATCCTGGATTTGAGATTATTCTTGAATTCCTTCGTCTGGAAAAGAAAGGGAAAATTGACTCGAAAACTGGAGAATTTCAAGTATGCAATAAAGATAGACTAGGATTCACTGAAGTTGAGTTAGCTCAAAGTCTCATCCATAGTGTACAGCTACTTATAAGAATTGAGAAGACACTTTGGTCAGGTTTGGATTTAATAAAGTTCCTACAAGAGGTCAAACCTGAATTAGCTAATCTTCTTCTCGTAGGTGTATACCCTAAAGATAATTACAACAGAATTATGATACCAAAATTTATTCCTTCTTATCCTGCAGATATCTTGGCCTAATTCTAGCGATTCTTTTGAACATGTATTGATGTATTGATTTATTGGCGATTATTTGTATATTATGTGCTATAGTATAGATATTTGTATTATACAGCGCAATGGATTCCTGTTACAAGAACACCTGATATAAGCACCATCCTCTGGGAACAGTTCGCGTATATTCCAGTATATTTTATGTCAGTTATAAGAACATGCATTGCTACTCCCGTATAACCGGCATCCGCTGTAATCACACTTTTGAATTGATGATTATTTTAATGTACTTTGTTTAGCATGGCAAACCAATCACAACAACCAACTCTACTCGATGTTCTTCTGAGGCTTAACAAATATGTTAAAGAAAACCCTAGCAACCTAGAGAGCTTAAAGGAATGCATCTATTCCCATCCAGTTATCTACTGCGATAATGTACCATTAGCTATAGAGTGTGCTCGTGGTTGTTTCAGATTTTCTAAACTTATAGATACCACTGTTACTCACTTCTTCAAACACCCATTTGGTGAAACTGCTTCTAAAATGGATTCTCCTTTATATCGTGCTATAACCTACCTCGTAATTTTCCAGTTTTCAAAGTTAGGACTTGAACAATTCACTCAAATAATACGAACACAAGCACCAAGAAACATATACTTTTACTTATCATATTTACTTGATCAAGAAAATATACAAACTTGGTTCTATCAAGAATGGTGTAAGAGTTATGACACTGAATTTATTGACAATAACATCCGAAAACCACTACTAAACATCTCTGAAGAGTTATGCGATTATTTACAAATTCTAAATAACAAAATTGATAGTAAACAAATACCCAAGCTGCCAAGCATACCCAAAATCCCCAACACACAAACACTTCTTTTCAATCTAACTCAGTCAAAACCTAAACCAAAACCTGAGCCAGAAGAAGTATCAATTAAACTTCACTATAAACCAGTTGATCCTAAAATATACCAAGAGCCTAATGAAATTACACAGATTGAAAGAGCTAGAGAGAATAATAGAAAGAATGCTGGTAAGAAACTGTTAGAAGCTCAGAAGAATCGTCCCAGATGCTCTAACTGGGAAAAATCTGATAAAACTAAAGCAAAGATACAGGAAATAATGGATGAGCGTGATAGTGCATTTACAGAGTCTCATACTCGTAAAGCTAAGCCTTATATACCTCCCAAACAGGATGATAATCTGGTGAAGAAAAACGCAGCTAGCATTCTGAGGGAAGGAATTATTTTCCAGAAAGAGGAGCAGAAGAAAATACAGGAAATACTGCACTTAGAAGCTGGTGGTAAAGATGCTGGTGAGTATTACAGATGGCAAGGCACTGTACTAGAGGAACAGCTGGAGAAGGAACAGTTTGAGATAGAAAAGAAACATCTTTTGGGTAGAATAACATATGAAGAAGCTATTATAGCCAAACAACAGCTGAGTGAGGATAATAAAGTACTTGTTGAACAGTTGAAAGAGGAGCGACAAGCCCTCTTGGAGGAGTATTTCAAGCAGAGGGAGGAAGAGAAGAAGAAAATGCAGAGATTAGTTGAAGAGATAGCTGCTGGGAAAGAGAATGCTAAACTAGCACAAGAGAATCTCAAGGAAATGAAAAGGAAAATTGTTGAGCAAGTTTCAAGAGAGAATAAAGCTATGATGCAGGCTGCTATTGAAATGGCTCAAGCTGAGATGGAAAAGAAAATGGAAATGATACAACAAATACGAGCTATGGAGAAGGTACCTATTATTCGTGTACAGTTCTTTGACACTACAGAGACTGGAGGTCATGGATTGTTATCAGAGATGTCAGTTGCTGAACTTAATGAGAGAATTAATCTCATGAAAATAGCAATGCAGGAAGATGAAGAGAAGAAACGGAATGAGATTAATCTGGGAAAGAAAGAACGTAACGAGATGTTAGAATCTACTATAGAGTATATAAAGGAAGCTAGATACAATCAACAACTTGAATCTGCTAAGAATAAGAATGTATTGTCTACAAAACAAGCGAGCAAAAAGGCACAAACAAATCCTGAAGTGTTAGCTCTGAAAGAAAGACTCCTGTCTAGCCAGAATGTTAGAAGAGAGAAGAAAGAGCTATTATCTTCTCCCAAACACTCTTCTAAGAAAGAAGAGGTTTTTCGTTCAGCTAATATTCCCAACAAGTCTGTATTAGCTGGTATACTATAGGCACTTTCAAGCTATTCATCAACTATTTAATTCTCTCTCGCTCTTATTATTTATTAATATCGATTTAAGAGACAGACAATTTGCATTAAGTTTAATATTTTCCATTTGACTATTTGCCTTGCAAATGAACTATTGATAAGTTATAGCATTATTGAATAGTGACCCGCACATGATAGTTATATTGAATACTCCGTAGGGTGTGGCTTAGCGTATGATCATTTAACAAATAGATATACGAGCATTTAACTCAATTAACTCGTATAAAATGGCCTACATCTCAGAGAGGAGAACTCAAACATTCTAACGCTATCTCCAAGTCTGACGTAGAGCGAATACACTGAATACTTTTTAGTTAACTTATGACAAAATTGGTTCTTCATATTTTAGTTATTAATTCATGAGTTGGGCATGGACTGTGATCGCGGTGACTGCTCCTACACGAGACAGTGCTCTTGCCTTTCAGGCCGAGCTCGTCATACGTCAGAAGAAAGGTATTATTAACCGCGAAACCGCAATAATAACTGTAGATGATCCTAAACCTCGTATTGGCTCAGGATCTGCTACTCTCAATGCTCTGCTTTTGGTTTCAGAATTGTTATCGTCAAAAGCTGGTTTTAAAATAATGAGAACTGAAGTGTTTCAAACCGCGAGGGTACTCATATTACACGCAGGGAGATTATTCCCTTTCGCGTCTTGTGGTCGCGCCTTTTCGACCCTCCCTCTCAAAAACCATCTAACAAATGCACCGAACCTTCTCACGGAATATAGTGAGCTACCATGCGAAATCGATCAGCTGATATCATTCCTACAAAACTACTTATGTCATAACGCGGGACCTGGTGTCTGGGTATGCTCTACTGGTATGGTGCTACACCTATCAGCTGATAGAGTAGCTCTAGATCTGACAGATATGACAGGTGTCAAGATATTTGCTACAAAAGCTGATCCTAGTTATGCAAAGGACCATGGGGTGTGTTTATATTGTATTACTGAACTATGGATGATGTTTGTATAATAATTTAAGGTTTGTAGGCTCTCCAGTTCTGATCCTGAGGTAGTAGAAGATATCTTATTTCAAGTAGATGACCTTAAGGAATGTATTATGGAAGATGGTACAGTGCCCTTGATATCAGGGGTAGTGTTTCTCTCCCACCAGTTTGTAGAGAAGTTACTCTCATTACATGCAATCCCTCCATTAGATGCATGTACTTACATAGGCCTAGACAGCGGAGCTCAGCCTCTATCCATTTCTCTGTTCTTTGATATTCTCAGATGCATGACTTATTCTGTTAAGCTAGATCAATTCATTGAGAGGTAACTTCCTTTAATTCCCATTTGATTAATTCAATAGATAATTACAACAGTCAACTCCCATTATGTCGAACACGGATATATTGAAATACCCGCTTATATCAAAGTCTGAAAATGTACAAATATGGACACAAACCGTCAAACTAACATACATTTTATCGGGGTTATATCAAACACTGCTTATATAGAAATGCTTTATCGCGGTCCCTTGAGTTTCGATGAGCTGAGTTGACTGTAATATTACGTATTTTGGATGTCTGTATTAATTAATGAGATTCTTCTATACTATTAATTGTTAATTATTTTATAGTACTTCTACACTAAGAAACAGATTCGAATTCGACCCTATATCCCCGCTAACAGAAACAATCAAGAAAGCACGTGCTATTCTCTGGAGGGAATTACGGTCTACTAGACTAACTGCTTGTCTCTTACCTGGTGTAGAACATAAGTATCCTCTCCTTATAGCTAATGAATTACTGTCTGTTTATAGACAGATAGCACCACAACACACTCATTCTAGAGTAGTAGTAATAGACTCTCCTGTTGATATAGAATTAGATAATCAAACGTTTAAAACTAGCTTGTCAATTGAAAATGCCAAGTAAGTTTATTTATTCATATACAGTTACTCCCGTATATCGAAGCTCAAAGATAACAGATTCGTTATATCAATGTTCGATATGACAGGAGTTGGCTGTATGTATTTTTTCATAATTAGTAAGATCCTACTTTATTCAAAATAGATTCGTCTAGCATAATTTCAAGCTAGTTTCACGGCTTTTTGAGTCTTGTAATTTATTTAATATCTCGTCTAGATTAGAAGAGAAAGATCACAGCTTCCCAGTTGTTTCTACAATTGAAAACTGTATTCTAATTAACAGTAGGCTAGAAGGACAAGTGTCAATAGGAGAAGGATCCTTGGTACTACACTGCCATATAGAAGGTAATCTACAATTCGGTAAGAGAAATATCCTCATTGAACTTGAACCAACAATATTTCAACCTTACGACAACATTAGCTCTTATCCAGCTGTATTTCCTGATGATATTATGCTACAACAAGTTCTGCTTAAATTCTTACCTGAGAAACAACCTACTCCCGTGTGCACATCTCTATTGACAGTATTCGGTATTTATGATAATCTTATTCTGCCGGTAAATGACGTCACTGCTACGTTTCTTAACAAACCGTGGGAGATGTTTTTCTCACGGACCGGGATAATACCTGATGATTTATGGGGACTTGATATAGAGGCTGATAAGAAATTTCTTTTCAAAGCCAAGCTTTTCCCAGTTGCTCTGCTAGAGGGCGAGAGTATGCTCTCGTTTATAACTTGGTTAATTGGTGTGAATGACCGCGATTTAGTTAGTAAATGGCGTGATCAGTGGCGTATGTCAATGGAGCAAGTGTTAAGACATGTTAGCTACGCTAAAACTATGGATAATCGTAGAAACCTTACTTTTCAGATAGGATTAGAGGAAATGAGTGAGGCTCTTGTTAACGGTAGTCCCCGATATTTCCTCTCATTTTTCAGGGGTTCCTTCCACGAGGGTCGTGAAGTAGAAGTTTTAAAGAAACTTGATGAAGTAGCTAGCTCCCTAGATGACGTCATAATCCTATGTCGTGTATTCTCGTGTATAGCTGATGTGCTGGGGATAATGGCTGGTGAAGCAGGTGGAATTAGAGGTGGCCCTGCTGCTAATGCTAATTGGAATCATGCTTTCTCTCTGATACAACAAGGCAAGTATAGGAATGCAGTGAGAGAGCTAGCTAGTGAAAGAAATGACTGGTTAGACCGGCCTGATAGGAATCTACGTGCTTCTAGACATTACGAGAGAGCTGCACAGATTCTAACTAGTATTGGTGTGTTGTCTGTTAAGCAGTTTATAAAGGGAAGTTCATCTGGAAGAATTGAAATAGGGAAAACTTTGAAAGTAACTTGTGCGTCACGGATTGATTGGGCTGGTGGTTGGAGTGACACACCTCCGATTACGTATGAGATTGGTGGCGCTGTGTTAGATTTCGCGATAGAGATAGAAGGTCGTAAGCCTATCGTAGTGTTTGTTAAGAGAATACCTGAATACAAGCTTGAATTAGTAGAAAGTGATGGAGAGAGTGAGAAAGAAATTATTTGTACGGAATTACAAGAAATATCTGACTATAACCAACCATATGCATTCGCTAGCCTTCTAAAAGCATGTTTTGTATGTACAGGTATTCTCGAGTATCCTTCTACTCGCTCTCTAGCTCATCAGCTGAGAGATAAGTTAGATAGCGGAGTAAGGGTAGTGTCTATAACATATCTTCCTCAAGGATCAGGGTTAGGTACTAGTTCAATACTAGCAGGTGCTATTCTTGCTGGTCTATGGCGATTGACAGGTGTCATGCATGACAACCTGTCACTCTCTCATGCAGTGCTACACCTAGAACAGCTCCTTACGACGGGAGGAGGCTGGCAAGATCAATGTGGAGGGATTTTCCCTGGAGCAAAACTATCTAGCACTTCTAAAGGTTTACCACTTAAAATCACAGTAGAAGAGATTCTTATTTCAGAAGAAATTATTGATAAATTCAATAGACATTTTGTACTGGTTTACACAGGTAAAACTAGACTAGCTAGGAATTTGCTGCAGGATGTACTAAGAAATTGGCATGCACGTCTACCTGCTATTGTCTTGAATGTTAACGATCTTGCTTTGAATGCTCGAGCTTCTGTAGAAGCACTGCGTAATGGAGATTTTGTAAAGTTAGGAAAATGTTTGAGTATGTCTGGAATGCATAAATTGATAATGGCTCCTGGTTCAATGCCTTTAAGAATTGAATTATTTATTGACCAGGTTAAGGACGATCTCCTGGGGTACCAGATGGCAGGAGCTGGGGGTGGGGGCTTCATGATCCTCCTCACCAAGGAACCTAATCAACAAGAGAAGATGAATACGATTCTTGGGAATATTCCTGAAATGTCTGGAGCTAGAGTTTACCCTGCGGTATTCTCCAGAACAGGTTTAGAATATGAAATACTCGATTAGCCATAACGTGTTGTTGATATGCATACATTTAAATTATCTTCTCTATTTATTATCTATATCACTATATTAACCTATTTTTACTTGTATACTTGATCTCCAAGTTTATCTTATTTGATTAGTTCTAACACATAAACAGCAAGTGTAACAAGATGAGTGAATTCCAGATGAAGAATTTCGGTTTCCTTATTTTCCAGTTGATCATCAGTTTTGTTATGGTGCTAACAGGAACTATTAATACGCTCAGTACTAAAGCAGCTGATTTATTGATTGTAAGAGGTAATAATCCTCATGCTGCTCACCACTTCGATCATCCTTATGTACAGGCTGTTGGGATGTTTATTGGAGAATTCTCTTGTATGCTGGTGTTTGCTATCTTTGCATTAGGTGAGTTACAATAGTAGAGTTAATATCACATTATAGACTGTATTATCACTTAATTTGAAGCATTAAACCTGCATAATTACCAACCCTCTTTATACAAATATCTCAAGATTTTCCCTGCCAAACACCGCGATTTTCAAAATTTACCCGAAATTTCACTCTTTCCCAACTTATTCCTCTCACAAATCTTCAATTTCTTCCATCGCTTTTATACATACATACATACATACATATATTTTAAAAGAATTTTACATTTATAGGTTTCTTCCTAGTCAAGCGTACTATCAAACCCCTTATCCCTAAGAGTTTCAATCCTCTAATCTTCCTACCACCAGCATGTTGTGATATTCTAGCCACAAGCACTATGTACCTAGGTCTTAATCTAACCTCAGCTAGTAGCTTCCAAATGCTTAGAGGAGCTGTCATAATATTCTCAGGTCTCCTGTCTGTTGGATTCCTTGGATCTCATATTACTGGTACTCAGTGGTTGGGGATGATAACTGTGTTTTTTGGACTCATGGTTGTGGGTGTAGGAGATCTGGTGATAAATGGGATTGGTACAGAATCAGCATCTCAAGTTATAACAGGGGATTTGCTTATTTTGGTCGCTCAGATTATTGTGTCTATCCAAGTTGTAGTTGAAGAGTATTTTATCAAAGGATATCAGGTAAGTCCATGGATAATAGCATTACCTTATGAATATTAGTATAATAATTATATCAATCTTTTTCACCCGATAAAAGATTGATTCGCTGAATTATATGAATGAGGGAATTTGTCGAAATGACCTTTCTCTCATTTTTATGAAATTTCTTGAATTGCTTCGCGTATCTTCCACATTATTATTTTCTAGGTTGATCCGTTATTGGCTGTTGGGTTTGAAGGTATGTTTGGTTTGGGTATTACTCTAACTCTACTTGTTCCTATGTATTTCATTCCATGGCACATCCCTGGTACAGAATTCTGGCAAGAATTCCCTAGATATGAAGATTCTTTAGACGCTTTATCACAGATAGGTAACAGTTGGTTATTAGTAGTGTTTGTATTGGGTAATATTATTAGTATTGCTTTCTTTAACTTCACTGGATTGACCGTTACGAAGTATCTCAATGCTACAACTCGAATGGTACTCGATTCAGTACGTACTCTATTCATTTGGCTATTCAGTTTAGCTATTATGTGGCAAGGCTTTTATTTCACACAGCTCATAGGATTCGTACTACTTATCGTTGGTGCATTTATTTACTATGATATTCTGATACCACCTGGCATACGCTGGATATACAGGAAAGTTCCCGGTAGATCTCCAAAGCCTCGGCTGATGACCGGGACTTTTCCTGATGAGGTTGAGAACAGCGATGAGAGGGATGCCTTGATGGGCAAAGGAAGAGAGGATATTAATTAGTTACTCCGGGGACTACTAACTTTTTGTAGTTGATATGTTTTTACTTTAATGTGTATGCTACTTATGTCATATTTGAATAAGTGTTAGGCTTATGTAGTAGTTTTAGAACTTTACTGTACGTATAATGCTGTAAATATTACCTGTTATTTTTGACCTGATTTATACTTATTCTATGATTCGCATACGTGAATGCTATCTAAAGTTTTCCTTGAGAATATACAGTTAGGATTGTTCCTATAGGATTTGTATTACTTGAGTTCCCTTTATATGAAGATTTTTGACCCGTGGAGGTTTATAATAATCGACCCTAACTGTACTACAGGTATATTATCATCTGATATATATTTCAAAAAGGTTAGATAACAGCTATGTCATATTCACAAATACTAACATTCGGATTGAAGATATTTCAAGGCACCACTTTCAATGAAGTTAATCTACAGCTAGAACCTCTTTGGACAAACTTTGCTAAAAGGAAGCATTATATACCTTACAGTACTAGAACAGTTGCTAAAATGCTAGTACATGATAAATACACACAAACATTATTGAATCGATTGGAGTTTTCACATAAATGGTTCACTACACAGATTTCTAGCTTAATCCTGGAAAAGAAACACCAAAATTCAAATGCAAAGTTAAATAGTGATCTTCAATTGCTTCTTAATAGGTCAAAAGCTTTGAAAGATACAATTTCACTTCTTAAGAAAGAAGAAAAAATGCGATTTCAAACACTACAACAGGTAAAACCTCAAATTCTCGATTTTATTATTGAAATTTATCAAATTCTTATTTCTAGTTATTCGAGTCTTTTCCTAATATATTACACCAGAGTGTGCCGGATAAAATTCAAGTTATAAAGACAACTCCCAAAATCACTAGGTTTGGTTCGGAGTGTAGAGATCACGTACAACTGGGAATAGAGCTAGATCTATTTGACTTACAAACTGCTAGTAATGTGAGTGGACATCGTTTCGTGTATCTCAAAGGAGATTGTGCCCTTCTAGCGCATGCATTGGAAAGCTGGACAATTGACCTTCTAGCGGACCATGGATTCTTATTGATATCAACTCCTGATGTGATTAAGAATGATATATTAGCAGGTTGTGGATTTAAACCTGATGGACCATCTAGTCAGATATATGGAGTATCTCATGGTAAGAACCATGGGATATCTCTAGCTGGTACGGCTGAAATTCCACTAGTTGGATACTACGCTAACAAGAATCTGATGGCGGATTTGAATAAATCTGATATCCGTGTTTGTGCTGCTAGCAATTGCTACAGAGCTGAGGCTGGCGATAGGGGAAAGAAGATACGAGGCTTATATAGACTGCATCAGTTCAGGAAAGTAAGTAAAAATATTGATACAGTTAATTCCTGTTATATCGAAGCTCAAGGGATCGCAATAATTTCTTCGGTATAGCCGATGAATTTTTGTTACTTTATTTGTACAATTTTAGACTTCGGTATATCCGTGTTCGCGTTCGATATAACGAGGAGGAGTTGACTGTAGTTTTGAAAATATTTTTTTGTTCAGATAGAGATGGTCTGTATAACCCAACCTGACAAAGATCGTAGTAATAGTGTTTTTAAACAGCTGGTTAATATCCAAGAGTCCATATACAAAATGTTAAGGCTACCTTATCGTGTAATACACATACCTGCAGATGATCTAGGTGATGTAGCATCTAGGAAGATAGATATTGAAGTTTACATGCCTGGTATGGGTATGTATGGGGAAGTTACTAGTGCTAGCGAGTGTTTAGGTTATCAGAGTTCTAGACTCAATATTATGTGTGATAGTAAATACGCGTATACTCTTAATGCAACAGCTGTTGCTATACCTCGTACTCTGATTGGAATTATTGAGAATTATCAACGTCCTAACGGTATTGGAATACCTGCTGTATTGCAATCATATATGAGACAAATGACTCACATTCCAATCAGGACGAAAAAGTGGAATAATGGTAATAAATCGATTAGTACTCATTACCTACAGAACTCTATTGGAGGATTTTCTCATTTCAAAGCAGATACAAGCAAACTCTTAAGGATTGTTTAATCTAGAATTTGTGGGTATTTTGGTAAAATTTTACTTGTTTTCACTTAGCAATCAATGAATCCATTCGTTTATAATATTCTCGTTAATTAGTTGGAATCTGTAATCCATATCCACAATGTATGTATTATGCAGTGTAAACGGTGTGTCAGTAACGCCGAAAATCTTACTCCGTTTCCCCGTTTGTGGAGGTTTATTCGTATGCGACTTGGAATTCGCTACATTTATTTTCACTCCGTTTATGTAAATTCTCTGTTTTTATGATATCTTGATTATTTTCTTAGAATTTGTTAAATCAGTAGAATACAATGAGGTTCAATGAAAAGGAGTTGATCGCGTTGGCCAACTCTAAAACCTTTACGATTGAAGGAATATTATGGAAGAGACCTAAACTAGGAATTCAATATAAAGATAGATTCTGTAGACTGAAAGACAATCTCCTATTCTACTTCACAGTTAACTCAGTAATTGGTATAGACGGAATAGTTCAGAAACAGAGATGCGGAGACTTATTAGGAGTTGTTGTAACGGAAAATATGGTCATACAAGAATTAGGAAGTGATCAGAAGCACCCTGATCAAATGTATGGGTTTTGTATATATTATCGATCTCAACAAACTGACAGTCTAATTCCACCGAAACTCTACGAATTTCGTTGTGGTTCTCGCGAAATTCAACGCTGCTGGATGGACTGTTTGAACAAATCATCTTTCAGTTCTCTCCGTAGACATTACACATATATACAAAATGAATTTATATCTTTAAATATTGACTTACCTCCTGAATCGATCAGATTTCAAGATAGATCCTCTAAAGTAACATTCTCAAACATACAAACTCTTGTGCCAAGGGGAAAATCTAGTATTTGTGGTGTGTGTTGTTCCCCTCCTGTTCCTGTTAAGAAACTACTAGATATTGATTTACTCGTCAGAGGACCGTGCACTTATTCACCAAAACGTCCTGACAGTAAAGGAATCGAACTCAAATTGTCATGTAGCAATTTAATAGCATATCATAATGTTGGATATTACGTAGATGTTAGCGCAGGAAATGATAAGCAAAAGAGCCTGGATTTGATTTCTCGCACTGAAACAATTTACAATACTTCTAGACCGAGCTATTGTTCTACAATCCTACTCGATAAAGACAAATACTTATCTAACAAATGTTTCTTAACCTTTTTAATAAAACAAGTACTCAATGAAGACACAGATCTTGGCATAGATATTAGTATTCTTATTCTACATAAAGCTAGACTAGCAGTAAGTGAGTTATTTCTTAATGGTAAGATAGATCTTATGACTGAAGATGGAAAAGCTTGTGTTACAGTCAAAACATTAAAGCCTATCACAGCACTATACTTTAAGCCACAGAAATTCTATGAGAAATTCTACAAGCATTTACACTGTGTGAATTACTGTACACAGCGTTCACCGTGTGATATGCTGTTCTTGAATCCGCTATACTTATTCCCTATGCGTAAAACATATGAGTTGCCTCTTAGCGCACACAGGCCTGTAGCAACAATACGTGCTATGGAAGTTACCGCAGAATCTCCGTATAATAACATTATTCCAATTGAATATCTTAAGATGTGTTTGAGAGATAATAAGAATATCTGTAGCGATCTCATTTCGCTAGGAACGTTGTTGTCTGGACTGGAGATTCATAAGGAGCAATTAGCTACACAGCTAGAGGAGCAAATAGTGCATTATAACGCTACTATTAACGAACTAGTTGAATTACAGTTTTTCTTTCATGCAAGCTCAAAACGATATAATACAAAGCTAAGTTTCCTACCAATTAACCTTCATGTACAAAAATTAATATCAGTAAATGAGTTACCCTTTAATCCACATAGATCTCCTATTAAAGATGATTCAACACATACTCCACCTGCTTTACGCAAATCTCTCCCTATTACTAGAACCATGACAGATACATCATCACCTAGCCATGGTATCTCTAATACACGATTCAATACTTTATCCTACGTCACTATGGGTGCCCCTACTCATCATGTAGTTGGGTTTGATAAAGGTAGTCTACTCACAATGCTGCGTGAATCTAATCATCTCCCTTTCTTTGTTTTCTCTGATCATAATCTTGCTAGACGGTATGTTGAGCTAGCTGATGAACTTGCCGATTGTTTGTATCAGTTTACGGAGTATAAAGATTTTTTATTTCGTACACTAGCTAATACAGCATTCAATATAAGTCAAGATGCTCTGACTGGTCTATCTAGAACTATGCAACGTATGTTCACTGTTCTAGAATCTTCTGAAGTACAGCAAGGTATATGCCTATTCCATCAATTAACTGCTAACAGTATGATCACCCAACCATCAGTGTTACCAAATCCTGCGATACAAGACAGTATCCAAAAACCTGACAAGACGGTTGATAAGTCAATACGTCATTCATGGTACCCTGGAATTGGTAATAAATTAGATCTCGCTCTCCCCAAATCAGCAGATCTTATCAATCCAACTAAACGCACCATGGAGTCTAAACTGTCCTACAGACAGAGACAAGCCTCCATCCTACATGATTACATAGAACTAGCAAAGAAAGTAGATATGACGTCAGCTAATATTACAAACATGAGAGAGCATTTAGCTGATCTCTCCCAGCTAGGTCTTTTGAGTTCTACAAAGATAGAATTAATATCTTGGACTGATGAACTAATCCCTCTCACATCTAAGATATTGGTTAAACTTAATAAACTGTATTTAACGGCTAAAAATGGGCTTACATTGAAACGTCTGGATTATGAGAGTTCAATAAAAAACTATGTTGAAATGCTTGAACGTCATGACGTCATTATGTCACAGCTCGTTACCTGTTTGGTGACAAGTTTCGCGCAGGCACTACAGACTCACGCTGAATCGTTCAATCATACAGCTAGAATGACGTCATTCATTAAAAAGTGCACTAGCATTGGATATTTATTCTGTGTGGATTCATATCTTAATGTTATAAACGAAGAAAAGTATATGCATGAAGATCTAGCTATCGGAATACAGCAATTATCAGCTGTTAAAATCAGATTAACTTGCGGTTGTTGTCACGATCATCCAGAGATTACAGGCTCAAGAACGAACTTTAAAATCCTTATACCAATTTGTTCTGGTTATTATAAAATTATTCCTGCTACTCTGAGGGAAAGTGATATCACTATTTACCCATTGCTTTTCTCAAGAAGTGTATTCCCTTCTGCTAATCAAACTGAAAAAGTGTCAGCTTATGAGTTCATTGCTTCTACTAACAAACAGAGTATTTTAGCCTTGAAAACCTATTATGATATTTGTGAGAAGAACAAGATGGAATTTGTGACGAATCCTTTAACAAATAAAGTCTATATACTCGATAAGTTAATGTCTAAATTATCCGCCAAGAATTTCACTTCTAAATTCACTAATATCTACGACATGCAGTTGTTTCAATTGGTCGAACAAGCAACTCGTGAGCTAGAAGGTGGAATGGTAATAATGTGTAAAAGTGCTAAGGACCGTACAGGTTGTGCTGCCACGCTACAACAAGCCCAATTCCTTAAAGATACATACTCAAACATTATTAGTGAAGATGAGAAACAAACTATATTAAATGCTATGCGGATGACTGGTACAAAACTTGATGTTTGTGCTAAGAATACGAACATTAGCTTATTTGCATTTAATCCTAAGAATATGCTTTGCCTTCCTCCTTCCTTGATACCACCGATGGAAGTTTGCGGAAGAGATCAAATTACTTAGAAAATCTTCCTCTTTATTTGAAATAGCAGATATTTTGTGTACAACTGATCAGTGTGTGTATATATTTAAACCGTTTGGATAGTCAATATTATGTATGTATGTATATATTCTTGTGTCGAGCTTATTACTTGTACACATTTATTATATTATATTATTCATAGCTGCTTTTATTGTATTATTTCTTGTAATTCAATCAGCTGATTTTGTATTTCTGTCTCAGATGGGAGATGGAATGCTAGCTACACTTTTCGGTACAGATTTCATTCATTGTCGTATGGATGGACTTTGTATTGGGAAATTCAAGTTCTCCAGCGACAGAGAAGATTACCTTATATGGCTAAGTCCAATTAGAGAAGATATCTCTAGCTTTACACTGAATCTATTTCATGTACCAACTTCTGATACATTTAGTGGACATTTCACTACAGCATATGTCAGTCAGCTGACACAGAAAACTGGTTCAATCAAAGATTTTAAAACATTCTTGAATATGTTAAAATCTGCCTTGTCACAAAAATCTCGATCAGTGAGGATAGAATTTCTGTCTACAGAAGAGATACAAGCATTGAAAGGGAATACAGCTACTACTGGTCATACTCATAAATGCTATATTCTCCTGTCTTATAACTCTGAGTATGATCAAGTTCGTTACCCAATTCCACTAACCTTTATCGGTAATTTTAGTTTAATTATTTATGTCGCATATTTTCAATTTCATCTTCTATTTTTAGGTAAACTGGATCACTTAACTCTCCTCGAGTGTGTTTTGAATGTTCAGTATTCGAAAGGAGGGAATATTCTAGAAGCGAGGCCAGTTGATAGAGCTACCGAGAAGGACAGAGAGGAGATTAATAGACTACTTCATGATAAGAGAGAATTAGAGGAAGAAATTCAGATATTAAGGCATTTCCAAAGGAGAGAAGATACAGAGATTCCATCCAAGGAAATCAAGGTACACAAAAATTTATTCTTATTTCATTATGTTATTTGTCATTCTACAGGTCTTGAAACGTGTAATTCGGAGTCTTGAACAAGACCTACTGATTGAGAAATCACAACACAAGAAGTTCGCTAGTAAGAAGAACGATGAGTATAGTCGAATAGGTTCTGAGCTAGATAGACTCAGAGCTTCAGAGAGAACTTTAAAAATACGAGTCAAAAATCTTACAGAAGAATTAGCTACTATTAGGAGACATCGTGTATCAATGAGTCCAATTGTCTCTAGTACACAGCCGGGGAGGAGACGATCTCTGAGTGCGGATAGGGGTAGAAGCAGTACTCCTGTTAGTAGAAATACTAGCAAGGAGAGATATGTAAGGCGGAGGTCATCATCTCTTGAAAAACCAGGTAAGTCAATTCTGTATTGTTTAAGAGATTGATTTAACAGAATATTCTTTAATGAGTAGCTTATTTAGCAAATGTACAAATATCATTATGGAATAGTTACACAAACACAAATTTATTATACAACTTAGTTCTCCATAAGAAGAGGTTCTAGTAGTGCTTTGTTTATTCTGTAAGTATGACCTTTTCCAGTGCATTTGTCATAGATATAGTTTGCCAGATAAAAGAAGAGAATGCAGAATGATGGTGTCATTAGTATTGTTAAGAAAAGTAAGAAATGGGTGAAAGGTACCCATCTGATTACCTCCTCAAATATTGAATATTGTATGAATTTGTTTGTGACATTAAAATTGAGATCAATATTATAGACATCTTTCACATAGCACTGTCCTGTTAGTACTAACTGTAATGTAAAGGTTAAAAATGCGAATATCGCTCCTATAGGTAAGAAACTAAATGCTGCGAAAATAAATCTGAATGTGATTTTGTAGAATTTTAGATTTATTTGATGATTTCTGTATTGAGTTAGGTTGGATTCAAAATTTCGAATTTCTTTTATTTTTGACCTAATAGCATTTATCATATTCTTCCTAGTGCGATAAAGATTCCATAAATTCAAAACCGATAATAGCGTTATAGCTGGGAATATGAATAGTTGAAGTTGTCTTATACAGAATATCGTTTGCACTAGCCATTGGGAAATCCAGAAACAAATGTACTTGAAACGAGTTTTTCTTGGCAATTCATGTCTGAAATAACGCGCAGCTAAATACGAATTCAAATATGAGATTAACATAATCTGTGTGATAACCAACATATCTGCAGATATGTATATGAGAACTGTTTCTGGATATATGTTAGTGTATGCGATGAATTTGTTAATTGTACAAGGAAATTTCTTTTTAATCTTTTGTGGATCAACATGGCTCGCATAGAAAGTTTTCTCTATGGCAAAGGGCGCAACTAACGAGGAAAATGCAAAAATTATTATGTCGATTATAATTATTGTGAGCAAGAAGGCATCTCTGTATCTGACTGTTTCCAAATTATAAAGATTTTCTTTTCGAACTTGAGAATCGGCGTCATACGTTTCAATACAGCCCTTACGTTTCTTATACGTTATGCTTAAACGGTAAATAAGTATTATCATCCAAAACAGCAAGCAAATCAAACCTAAGCTTCCAACGAATGCAAATAGCGGAACCTGAATTTCTCCACTACTAACCATTTTTCTATATTACTTCTTTTACAAAAGATGAGTTTATATACGTATAAATGGTAATATTCTGTCAGTATTTAGCTGTATATTTCCTAATTTATATCCACGTGTTTTATTCATTTATTGTTTGCATATTGGGTTACATAATATCATATTGTATTTTATGTAAAACTTTTAAACTATCCTAACTTGTAGTTACAGATGAAAGAATGTCGAGAAGGCAAGAATACCTTCATTCACAGCAAAATATGGGAAGCAGATCTAGGACACCCTCACCTCGTTTCGACCCTACAGCGTATATTCGTGAGCGGACACGAAAAAGAACTGAGAGCGGAGGAAAGAAAAATCGACCACCATCTTTCCCTAATCAGCGAAATGGTAACCGTATTCGCTCTAGATCACACTCAAGGGAGAGTTATCGCCCTGGGGTGTCTAACGGAGGTAGATGGTCTCACTATTCATCAGCTAGCAGTCTAGATTCATCACCAAACGAATATCTGACACGAGATGGTAACTACAGACGAAAACACTATTCCCGAGAATCTATTCATTCTCTAAACTCAATTCAAGACAGTAGTACCCCTGTACACAAGAATAGTAAACGTGGCTTCAGATCTAAAAGCAAAGATACGAAACAGCCGAGAACTAAATCTAAACAATCTTTAGACCACTCGATTAATCTCTCTGATATTGATCAGAGATTGAAAGCACTGAAATTTTTAATTCACGATCACTGACATCAATATCATAATTATTATCTATATCCGTATGCACTGTTTTTATTTTAATGCTGCTGGCCCTACTCAGTACACTTTATCACATCTCATTCGTTGTTATTTACACTTTTCAGGAAGGTTTCATGCTTAAACCATAGACACATACGAACAAACTTGTCTAATTAAGTCGAATTCTACTATAATAGTTTTGTATTATAACTAGGGGTAAATAATGTTTTATAACCCAATTCAATCTACTCCCAATCGATAGTTATTCAGGTACAAAATTCAATTTGGAATATGAACTTTGTACCTGAATATATCATACTTACAAACCCTAATTATCCCAGGATTTTACAGGAAATCTAATTCATTTTTGCAAATTTAACTTGATTATACCAATTATTCCAAAGAAATCCATTGTTATAATTTTTGTTTCTTTACCAATACCACCCATTCTTCCTTCTTTTTCTTAAAATCATTCTCCCAACTTCCCCACTAGCAACTTATGTACTATTTATCTTGTAATCTACTGTATTACATACTATTATTACATTTATATCAGGTGCAGTGTATGCCTTGTGCTAACACCCTGTACTTTCTAATTTTATCTGACAGTGCACTTTCTAATTTCCATCACCTCCAATAAGTAATATACTTATGTATTCATGAAATAGAACTTATTGTATACTGTCATAGCGGGTATAACGGGTGTTAACTGTATGTTCATTTGTATTTCATATTTAGTATAAACTGTCCGTGAATAAGATGATTAGGTTCCTTGGAATTTCTCGTCGTCTCATGAGTACTACTCCAGCACTCCGTACTGTCACCAGACAGGACCCATACAATCATATGGAGGTTTACGGAAGCCTACACCATCCTCTAACTTTACGCTTTGAATATGTTGACAAATCCCCTGACGTCACTTCCCTCATTGAGAAAGCAAAGGGACCATGGACGGAACTATCTATGGAAGAAAAATATCGCTTATACAGAGGAATGTTTCCATACTCATTTGCTGATATACAAGCTGACGGAGGTAAGACCTTATACGTCATAACAGGCACTACAATACTGGTTATTGTGGGGATAGGCGTGTTCTTTGTAACTCAGAACATTATGAGCAGATATAAAGAACCTACACGTACTCTAACACCTGAATGGGAGGCTGCGGCTTTGGAGAAAAACCGCGATAATCTTTCTAATCCCGTATTCGGGATGTCATCTAAGAAATACAAATAGATAAATAGCCAAGATAGGTATAAGACTTTGTCAGTGTTATCCTCGATGTCTTAATTAATGTTTGTAACTCCTCATCGTTTGTTATATTGTTATTAGCTATACTTGATGCGAACTATGCTATTGTCAATGCATCACTTGTAATGATTACTACTCGTTATCTTTTGTGTTATATCGAGATATTAAGGTTTAGTTCCTATTTCATATTATCGAAGTTCCACTATATATTAGTTTCATAATCTAGCTACTCTGTTTATGGCTGAAAAACAAGAAAGAGGGCGAGGTAGGGGTAGACGTTTGTACAAACAGAATCCAAGTTTATGTTCTACCGATCATAATTCTTACAGAGTGAGTGGTACAGGCGAAGTAATCCCAGAACATACATCTACTATCCCAGAAGAAATACTGTCATTAGCACAGACCACACAATTACCTATAGGTGAGATATCAAAGACGATAGATACTCAGTTTGATAGTCCAAACCCTGGTTCTTATGTCTCTGATATGAGTAATCTATTTCATGTACGAATCACGGAAGTAATGGATCCTAGTTGTTTCTACGCTATGGTATCTTATAAGCAAGATTTGGATAAGTTTGACCAGATGTCAAGTCGTTTAATTGAAGTTTGTGAGTCTTATGAAGCTGAAGAGAATATTATACCAAGGGTGGATGATATCATAGGGGTGAATACAACTAATATTGAGAATTTTGGTCTGGAGTATAAATGGGTACGAGGGAGAGTTGTTAGAATACACTCGAAAGATGATATTGAGGTTTGTAAACTTATTTGATATGCAGTTAACTTCTGTTATATCTAACACACGAATATATCCAAATTCCCGCATATGTTGGAGTACACATTGTACAAATATGTTCCCAAATCGTCAAAGTAATTATCGCGATCTCTTGAGCTTCGATATGACAGGAGTTAACTGCATTTCATAACATCTTCCTACTATAGGTTATCCTGCTTGATTTCGGATCATCTCATCATGTGAATATAGCTAGCACATGCTTTCGCATAAAAGAGAGTACTTTATTGCCATCATTATGTATGCATTGTGGGTTAGCAGATTGTCAACCTATTGCTAAAGAATGGTCCAGAGACTCGTGTGATTATTTCCACTCCCTCATTTCCAAATGTACACCGCATCTACGTGGTATTCTATATCTGAGCTCTATATTGAACCCAGTAATAACAGGTCTAACTCTATACGGTTATAACAGTGAGAAGGGCGGATGGGTTTCATTTGGACATTCTCTCATTGCTGCAGGTTATGCTGTAACTTATCATAATACTAGTAGAGTACAGTATCAAGCACCAGCTAATCCTACTCTTACAGCTGATGTTACTGCTTGTACTTCTCAACAGGTATAATAATTATTCAAGTTCTGAGGAACGCTCTGATCTTCACGTTGTATTATTACAGTCAACTCTCGTTATATCGAACACGGATATATCGGAATACTTCCTTTTATACTAGTAATTCTTACTGTCCCTTGAGCTTCATATAAGGGTAGTTGACTGTGTAAAAAAACAGTAAAATCCGTATAATCAAATCCATTTTCTTTAGTATCAACTTGCAGATTCGACTGTTTCTCAACCATTCGATACTAAGCAGTATTTATCAATGAGTACAGCTCAATCAAATAACGAGCTACAACAGCAGTTACAAGATATACCCACACACTCATACAATCTTACTTATACTGAACAAGAAATATTACGGAATATTAATAATGATACTTATTTCACTTATTTTATGACTAGTAATGAGCATAGAATTCGTAGTTTAGACTCTGTTACTAAGTATGAAGAATTTGTACCAAAGATACATCCTGTAAACATTAACAATGGGAATACAGAGTCTGTGGTTCAACCTGCGGATTTGAACCAGGAACCTAGTAATATTACAGAAGCTGAAACAGCTGATAAGGTAGGTTTTAACCTTTGAACTTTGTACATTAGTTAACACCGATTACGACCACTGTTACGAACGTAATGAAACAGAACATTACATTCAGCCATTCCCTCCCAAATTCGACATTTTACACTTTTTTGAATCTTCACAAATTCCAAGTTTTAATCTATCTCATAGAGTTCTCCAAATCAATTGGAACCCTCAGCTACAACTAATCCCTTACAAACAGACTTGGTATCTGCTACGCCCCCACAAACACACAAAATCTCTCCAGGGACTAAGTCTTCCCGAGGGTTGGGAAGAGGTCACATAATAAAACAGAACATGGAGAGAGCCCGTAGAGGTAAACCTTCATCCCTTGCTTCTAACTCAGATACTGAATTGTCTATACAGATAGCTAATATCGTAGTTACATCTAAACCTAATGACCAGAAATCTAATTCTGAACCTCAACATAGTTCTCCTAAACATCCTCCTTCACATTCTAGCTCAGATAACCAAGTTGTTACCAAAGATTCAAGTGAAAATGGTGATATAGGAAATGATACTTTAAATATTAGTGAAAGACTTGATGCAAATTCTAACAGTGATTATGCTGAAGATTTTGAACAGTCATTTGGGCATTCAAAGCATGAATTGCCTAATAAACCGTTTAGAGGCCGTGGTCGTAAATCCCCTGCTCATTGGAAGAAAGGAGCACAATCTGACAATAGAAATAGACAATTAGGGAAAGATCCGAACCTCCCTCTGGCTACTAAATACGCTAAAAGTATTACTTCTGAAGCAAAAGCTAAATGTGAACCTACAATACAAGAAACGGAGATAGCACATTTAAAATCTAAACTAGCTGAAGAATTGGATAATCTGTTAGCTAACTTTAGAGAAGAAACACAGAGGCAATTCCCTGAAAATGTTATGAAGATTTTGAATGATAATCTTTCAAACAAAATTGCTACTATTCTAGGCCCAAAAGGACCTTTAACAATATTACTTAAATGTATTTTTCAACGTTCAGTTTATCACCCAGAATTCCTGCCTTTCTCATTCATGGTTCTAGCAAGATTATACCCTATGTACAGACAAATGATGACTGAGGATATTTCTTCTTCTCTAATTAAAACACATTACGAATTATTGACTGAGGTTAAGGCAGAATCTGATAATTCTGAAGAGTATAAGGCTAATTATTGTCAGATGATTTCAGCTTGTATCGATTATGTATCGATTAAGGAGATAAATCCAGGTCTTACTGGTATATTGGAATCTGCGATACTTGATTTATTGATGCTATTTGCTGGGAAAGGTATGCAACTTCCAATTATAGATCTTCAAGGTTTTCTGATTAAAGCTAGTTGCATACTGACAATATTCGAGAAATCTGGCCGTGTTCTGTTAAACTTGAAAAATGACTGCTTCAATAAGGTTAAACAGGAAATATCATATAACGTGTCTGAACTAAAATCTATGCCTTTTACCCTATTAAACACATACACGAAATGTTTGGAACTATTTGAAACTATATCTTCAGCTGGTAAACAAGCTCCCCTTGGTCTTACAAATTTATCACCTCATATTATTAAGAATCCTACACAATACTATACAAATACAAATCCTCCTGACTTGAATTACCAAAATCCACGTGCACAACTACACTTCGCTATCCAACAGCAATATCCATCAGTATGTCCTCAATACCAAACTAATACTATTCCACCTCAACATATACAGCAAGGAGTTGGAAATAATATTAATAATACAGTACAGCCGAGTTATATACAAACACAATATGATGCTAGTTATTATATACAGAGACAGCCTCAACAGATTGCAATACCTAACCAACAACAACAACAACAACAACAACAACAACAACAACAACAACAACAACCTATTTCTAATCAACTCACACAACAACAAACAGTGTATCCAACATATCAACAACAACAATCTATTCCTATACAACGTCAACATTCATCCACCTCACAACTTACTCCTGAGAGTACCGCATTATCTCCAACTTTTCCCGATCCTTTTGAGCAAATTAAGAAAATGTTAATAAGTTTTAATGAAACAGATCAATTGAAGAAATTTGAAGAAGCTCGTATACAAGATGATCTGCTGTTGATTGAATGGGTGGAATTAGAGAAAATTCTCAAAGATTCTTTTATACCCCCTGGCCTCGTGTTTAGGATTAAACGGTTTTTGAGTTCTCAGAATATTGCTCCAACACAGCAACAACAACAACAACAATTATACATTCCAGCTGTTCCATATCCACAGCAACAAAATATATCTCATCCTGTTAACCCAATTGTCTCAATGGCTAATCAACAAATGTATCCTACTTATTTCCCACAAACTAATACACAAGCTTACTACCAGCCACAGCATCAGCCACAGCCACAGCCACAGCTACAGCTACAGCCACAGCTACAGCCACAGCTACAGCATCAGCCACAGCCACAGCTACAGCCACAGCTACAGCTACAGCCACAGCTACAGCATCAGCCACAGCTACAGCCACAGCTACAGCCACAGCCACAGCCACAACAACAACAACAACAACAGCAACATTTACTCAATACAAATAGCAATTCTAATAATAACAATAATTATCCACTCTACACAAATGAAAACAGACAACCTGGTGTATTCATATTTCCTGCATCAGATACGAAACCTATTACTCCATCAACTCACGTAATTCCTCCTACTCAAGCTATGCAACAAAACACAAAGCCTCAGGATATCGCATACCCGTCAAATACTCCCGGACAGCAGTTTATACCACAAGATAACAAACTGGTAGCAAACGTATACACTACTAATATAGCAAGACACCCTTTGCCCACACGAAACCAAGTAAATGCTCCGATTCAAACAATATCACAATCTGCACCTCCCCCTCATTTGCAACAGCCCAACGATTACACTTTGCCTAATTACACGAAATAAACTAGTACTATTTTGGTCTTCTTCAAATTGCCAGTCAATCACTCATGTTAGATTCTCAGAAATTGCATGGATGTCAGAGTTATACTGATTGGAAAATTATTTGATTCCAATTAAACTCCAATACTCTTAAGTAACAACATTTTATTAATAGAAATTGTTTCTTAATTATATCTATTTTATATGTTCTTACATACTTACAGTATAATTTTGCATTAAATGATTGCCTTCTTTTAAACGTGTTTAGTTATTCTTATTAAATCTACTTATTTACAATAGAATATTAGGTTAAATCTTATTTTTATACTTACAATGGATAATACTAAGTCTCTTAGTGGCAAAGGTAAGAATAAGAAGGTAGATACGGATGATAAAGATGCGGTAAGTATTTGCGGAAATTATTCAATCTCGCATTTTCTGTATGTTATCTTGTGTTTACACTTTACAGAAAACAAAAGCTAAGGAATTTGTTGAAGGAAGTGGACTCAGTAGAAGTGAAATACAAGTTGGTTACAAACTTATGGCAGCTTCTTTCGACTGCAAATGGTTTGTAAATCTGTATTTAATTATTTTAATTTGCTTTATACGGTGTTTGACATCTGACAGGTATCAAGGGCGTATTGTAGAAGTTGATGAGAGTGACAGTACATTCCTGGTACATTTTGACTTCTGGAATTCTAGATTTGATGAATGGTACAAGTTTACTACTAAGAAGGTAAAACCTTTGCAAGAAGAGCCATATAGTAGAAAGAAGATAATTCCAGTAAGTTACCCTGTTATGACCAAATGAAATCATTATTGTTCTATTTCTATTTAGAAATTCAAATTAGGTGATCCTGTAACAGCCAAATGGATAGATGGTAAACAATATAGAGGAAAGATTGATGAAGTAAAACCAAATGGTTAGAATAGTATGAATGATAACAATCTTGTATGTTCATTGACCATTTATTATTCTATGCTAGATTGTTATGACGTATTGTTTGAAGATGGAGTTATATATTCTACGGATATTTCAACACTGAAGCTTGGAGATGTGAGTTGTTTCAAAATATATTTATTGTAAATTCATATTCTTATAGAAATCTTTATTTACAGAGGAGGGATGCTAGTCTTGAAGAAGAACGTTTATTGAAGAGAGATGAAGTTATTAAACGTTCAAGAGAGCGGGAATTTAGGAGTCAGAGAAGATCTCTAGAACCAGGGAGTATCTTCCCTAGTTTATCTCTACAGTTAGATGACATTAAGCCATCTTTCACAGCTGTAAAACATACAACAAAATTGAATCCCTCTCTCTCCCTAGGATTATCTTATCCACTCAAAAAAGTTTCACTCTCTTTTGATTTTGAATTGAATAAGAATGTTTGTGTGTCACGTGGTAGAACATACAATGTTCCTTCTCCTACTAATGTCTTAGGAACTGTTAAGCACACAGTAACTACTGCGACAAAACGTGCATTATCTCCTGAATTTGAAACCCCTGAAAACTCACCACGTAAAAGAGGTAGACCTAAAATCCATAGTCCAACTTCTACCATTCCTATTAAACATACAGATGATACGGATATCTTACCGAAATCTATTTCCCCAAATAAGAAGACTATATCTAAGAAAGTGCTACACAAACACATCATATTATCATCTATCTCTCCTACCCCAAAATCCCCTGTAAATAAAACACCCACTAAATGCACTGTGTCAGTTCAAACAGATCCTATAGAAGAATTAAAAGATATTCGACCCATTGCTAATCCATTATTAGCTCCAACTGCTCTCAGGCCTCATTACCCTGTTCCTCCGGTTCCTCCCCAACCAGCTCCACCCCTCTTACAAACTGAGACAGTTCTAACCTCAGATGGACGATGGATAACAATAGCTACTCCACAAATGGCAGCACAACAACCATTACAAATATCTTCTGACGTCACTCAGAGACAACCCCCTACGGCTCCTAACACATACTATCAGCTGGTACCCATGGGTGCTAACGGGCCTATTCACCCCTCTCCTGTAGCTCCTCTCCCTCCACCCTCTCAACCACAAGACCCCCTATCTCACTTAGTACTAGCTCAACCTACACACAATCCGGTTATGATGCTACCACCACAGCCTAGACCTATCCTACAGAACTCATCTCCTTATATACAGTCTAGACCTATTCTACAGTATCAAGCTACTAGCTCAGCTATGCTGCAACCACAGAATCCTAGTACCGTGTTAATGCATACTAATCCGTTACATCAACAGATTATTTTACCTCAACAACCTGTTGTTAATAATTCTACACAGTTGACAACTCATCAGGATAATGCAGCAGCTCCACAGATTGCTCAGAGACAAACTGATCCTCCTAGTGCTATGAATCTATCCGCTAACTCTCCGGTACCAGTCTCCCCCCTCCCCTATACCTCCCCTACTGATCCTGTTCCCCCGGTTAGCTCAAATCTCGTTGCTTCTCGTGCTACTATAAGACTACCAGATGTCCAGGCTACTGCCCCAGTTATGACCACACCTCAAGTACTGACTGAGAAGAGGGAAAATGGTGAGAACTTCTCTCCAACTTCTCTTATTTCTCTTAGTTCACGTCTTCCTTTCTCTTCTCTTCTTTCAAATACCATTCAACCATCTCAGTCCCTACCTATAACATCATACGTCACTGCAGTCTCTGAGCATTCTGGAGAAGTCACGACTATTTTTGCATCATCGTGTTCCACTCCAAAAGTCACATCAACAGCTGAAATAACCACCCCAACGGGTCCTATCCCAGACCCCGCGGTACCAACAACCCCCTCAATAATACCAATTCAAACTCCTACCCCCTTAGATACAAATACATTACTTAAATCCCAATTGCAGCAAGCTAATGAAGATAACACGGACCTCATAGGATCTTCATGAATTATTTCAGTAGTTTTCTCTTCTATTTTCCACTTAGTCAACTGTCGTAATATTGATATTACTCTTTGAGGTTATAATGCTTATTATTTTACTGTAAATTACTCTTAAATTATTTCGCGTATAAGTGTTAAAATAGTATTTTGTGTTTCTTGTGAGCTGAATGGCGTTATCTGCAAAAGAACTCACAGATTTAATGACTCTTCTCTCTGAAGAAACTATTCTCGGTCCACTTTCAAATGTAGCTATAACGCTAGAAGGATTAACTACAAGTTTTTATCGCCAATTTTCTAAATCAGATAATTTCCGAATTGGAACAGTGTTGGTATTATTAATTCAAGAAAGAGACTTATTGCCTTCATCTTGTCAGAGAATAGCAGCTCTATATTTATTATACGATATCTTTCATCCTGATCCTATCCATCTCAACCCATTCGTTTCCATCTTCTTTGAACTTCTTCAACCTTCTATTTCTGATTTTGACTGGACTAATAGTGACATTATTTCAGGAGTGAGACCATCATTACCCGAAAAAGTAAGTCACTAGAAAATTGAACTATAATTATTATACCCAAAATATTTGCTCGAATAAAGTCTGCAGCTGCTATACTAACAGGTAAAACACACTGGCCATATTTTGTTGAACTTTATTAAAACTACGTAATGTATTAGTTGTAAATGGTGCAATAGTTATGTCGTTTTGCTGACATCTCTGATTTAGAATTGCACACTAATATTACTTAGTATATTTATACGCAAGATATTTTGTTGACTAATATTATCTATTTCTTTTCCAAGAAAGGTAACTAATCCGGGTGTTCGAATTAATTAATATATTTCAACAAATCGTTAGTGATGAGCTCTAAAGTTTTAATAGCCTATAGGATACAATTTAACAATATTATTCATTTACTAAAGGTTTTGTGAGATCTGTTTGTTTCTCTGTTTTCACACGGCAGTAACAACAACCACTAACTCGATGTTGGCTCTTTGTAAAATACATTAGAGTGTACAAAATGTGGACAGGGAACAGCACAACACCTCCAGTGAATATAAAAAGATCTGTGATAAATATCAAGTAGATTTTATGTGACGTAATCTCATTGAAAACTGCTAGTTCTATATGTTGTAATTTCAAGCAAATTCCTGCTTGATTTAGTATAACTCCAGTAAGGCTAATAGCACTGGCTAACATCCAGAAGAATACGCCTGTCATTAGCCATCTTGTAAACCATCTGTAATTGGTTTCTTTCTTTTTGTTTTGTCGATATTGGAAATCTCCTTCACTATTGTTTTGTCTCTTGTACTCAGTACTCATTCCTCTCAGAGCCGCGCATAATTGAATTGAGCCTTTCACGTGTTTTACATATTCACAAATCGAACGTATAATTAATATTACCCCAAGAGGGATTATTGGAATCCACAATCCTGCTAGTAAAAAAAGTACCAACGATTCTATTAAAATGAACTTCAGATCATCTTTTATTTTATCAGGTTTATACTCTTCCCAATTATAAACCCCAATCAAGTATCTGATGGTGATGTTTAATAGTTTTAAAACAGTCAGAAGCAGGTATAAGCAGATTATGTATAGGAAATCGTGTATGTAGGATAAAGCTATTTCCACTACGATATCGCTGTTATAATATCGTAGAATTCGGTGCATACATATTGTCAGTCCCGCTATTAACAACGCAAACATCTCGCATAAGCTAATTAACAGTAATAATCTGAATTTCCATAACTGTACTGTTAATTCTTTTACTTTTTCTTTGTTGTTATAAGTAATTTGTACTTGTCTAGTGCTACGTTTTATATTTCTCAATGTTGTTATGATGTATATAATCCATAATAGTATGTTCAAAACCCATAGTATTATGAAGAATAATATCAGACCGTAGTTTATCCAGAAGAACATGAATATCTCTGAATTTGTAGAATTGAATAGACCCATTTTGAAACCTGGAATTGCTAGATAAACTGAAATAACCTATATTTATACTATTAAACTGCGTATAATCAAATAGAATATTCTATAATATATCTCATTCTTGGCATAATTCATCTGAGGTGATATTATATCAAATTGTATATTTGCTGAGATTTTCAGGCTTTCACAGTAATTATTACTTAGGTACTCTATGTTTGCTTAATTACATCCATAACATCATTTGAGTTATGTAATATTTTGCTAATATTGTCAATTGACTTTGGATATTTTCTTATAGAAAATTCCCAGGAATTGTAATGTAGTTACCAGTTATTCATTTGATGCTATCCTGAGTCCCGATTATTGGTTACAATTATAATTTGGGCGAGGGGATCTTTTCGAATTGTAGAACCAGGACCCGATCACAAATATATTCGATCATTACATAATTCTTAATTGATTTAATACAAAAGTCTGAATGAGTTATATTAACTACTACTCGATTAGCAAGTGGAATTATACGTAAAACTTATTAGAAATAATATTACACAGCATTATATTGCAATATTATGAACAATGAAATAACAACACTGTTATGACGAACATTAATATTTATTATCTCAATATTGAATTCTACTTCATTCTTTTGAGAATTTATTACATGCAATTACTAACTTAATCTTTAATCTTTTTCAACTTTATTGATAAGTGGCTGTGTAAGCTCATGGTGTACCTTGGGTCCTGGTTTCCTGAAGCAATTACTAGCACGAGATAGGAAATTCAGTATTTGAGTAGGACAGCATACAATACACGAGTAGTAGAACGTATAAGGTAGGAAGAATGGGACGAAAATTATGATCACCATAGCCCAGCTTCCCCACACTAGCAGTTTCATGAAATGGAATAGGATTCTAATGTAGTACCTTTCATCCGGGAATATTGTGCATGAAGCTTCCACTATTGTTGCTAACGGGTCAAAAGTTAACTGAGCTATATAGAATCCAGCTCCGAAACAAAACACAGTAGCTATGTATCCATAATGTGTGCATTCTGATTCTAGATTATCACCGTGTTCAATCAGAGATTCTGATGCTCCATCTCTTATATTTCTATCAATTCTATGTCTGTAGACTTTATAACCTTCTTTGCAGTTGAGCGAGAAACGAATGAATTTGACTAGAATCAATACGAATAGAATAGCGAGTGCAATTGGTATTCCTACACCGATTATCGAGATAATGTTTATGAAAACGAACTCAAAGGCGATCAGTATAGCGCAATTCCGAATTTCCTGCGTATTATACTTTTTTTTGTAGTAAACACATTTTAAATACATCAAGATTAGATTGAATGTGGAGAGCATGCACGAGGCATTTACCATTGAGAACACTTGGAACAATGTCACCGTGTAATAGTAGATAAACCCTGACTTCAAAGTTGTATTGAATGCATATTCTGAATCACATGTACTGACGTTCATTACTCCATTTTCTACCATCACGCTAGTCACTATTTTCCCTATTATATAGCTTGCGATTACTCCGTATTGGAAGCACAACCCGATAGCTGTCAGTACATATTTCCAAAATTCGGTTGTAAGTTGAGTTTTCATTTCGATACTTGCTTCCTTCACATCGATACCTGCTTCCTTCACATCGATACCTGCTTCCTTCACATCGATACCCACCCTGAATGCTCTGTAGATCATGTACACTATCCAAACTATGTAGAACAACCCCATTAGAATCAATATACCCGATCCAATTTCATATTTGTACGGTTCAAGTTTCTCTGCGTATTTCTTCCATTGTTCATCAGTCGAACTCATTTCTTATTAGCGCAATAATAACCTGATATACTTGCTGATTCTACTTTTGATAAAATTACGATAGATATGTCCTTTTATACTGCAAGATTTACGATAGACATATTCTTCTGTATATTACCCTAAGGTTTATCATTCTAATTATTATATTTGCAACTTTCATAATAGCATAAATGTATTATAGTTATCTGGAAATGATGTTTACTACCAATTCTGAAAGTAATACATTTTATTTATTATTAATGTTTTCACTTTCAACAGATAATAATTTATCCTTTTGCTGACATACATATTTTCTTTTAGGCGTTTGTGTATCAACTTCTGACTACCACTAATAAACAAGAAATTTCTAAGAAAGCTCCAAAGATAATCTGCACTGAAACTACTACTATTTCTCCAACAGATATACTTCAGTTCGTAAATTACAATAAATCATTAATAGACACACCTCCAAGTGTTTCACAGGTAGGTCGTAGTACACTACTTCCAGATATCGACATTCCTGGAACTGTTCAGAAAGAAATAACGCCAAACACGTCTCTAGGACCTACTCTTAACATAGCAGCTATCAAAACCGCAGAATCTTTGTTATGCAATGACATACCATCTCCAATCTCAGCTACATTTGAACCTGGCTACATTAGGCCACCTCCTCCACTAACTCTATCTCAACAGGAACTTGTATGGATGAATCCTACTGAATGTCTTCAAGCTATTCAATGGGATAATTCTATGTGTATGGATAACAGGGCTGTTGTTGTAAGAAAGCTACTTGGTAATATATTATAATTATTCGTGTATTCCCCCAAATTTTTGCGAACATATACTACAGTAAACTCCATGATATCGCAGTTTCACACTTATTACAAATTGTGAAACTGTACAAATATGATCCCAACTAGCAACTGGCCAAAAACCGTCAAAGTAACATAAAATTACATCTGTCATATCGAACTTATTTCGATTTTATTATTGCGCTCCCTTAAGCTTCGATTTAAAGGGCGTTGACTGTAATTGTTTTCAGGCAAATCATTCAAAGAACCATTGACTCGTGATGAAGAGTATCAATTCACTCTAGCGGTTGAAAAAGAACCTAAATTAATTCTACAGGGTGGATTAACTCCAACTAAGCTCCCTCTAATCGTAGAGAACAATCCTACTATTGCTATTTTCCTGACAGGCAAACTCACAAACTTTCCTAATCTAATCAATGAATACCTTGAGACTCTTGTCTCCATGGAGATGTCTCTACACTCTATTGAGGTTGTATATAACTACTAATAGGTGTACTTTTAACTATTAATAATTGTATATAGGTTCTCAACAATCTTTCTACGACGGTAGACTTTCCTACAGAATTCCTGCAGCTTTATATAACTCGCTGTTTAGAATCTTGTCAATCTTTTAAAGATCGGAATCAACAGCAAAGATGTGTACGATTAGTATGTGTGTTCTTGCAGTGTCTAATACGAAATAAGAAGTTTAATCCTCAGGACATGTTTGCAGAGCTTCAGGCATTCTGTATAGAGTTCAGTAGGATTCGTGAGGCAGCTGGGCTATTCAGGTTACTCAAGAATATGGACACTATTGATAATAAAGTATGATCATATATTTATTACAATATTGCTCGAATTCATTAAAGTTTACAAAAGTCAACTCCAGTTATTTCGAACATGGATATATCGAAGTAATTTTCGCGGTCCCTTGAGCTTGCTATAGTGTGAGTTGACTGTACATTTCTTACATTTACTTCCTATTCGAAAATTAGCAATGGAGAAGTCATTCATACTAGATGGTGTCCCTCTATCAAATCTGAGCAATAACGATGTCTTTCGCTCATCTCCACAGCATGACATATCTCTACCTTCTTACAATCCTGTCAAAGACAAACATTGTAGAGTGTACTTCCAATTTGCTAGCATTCCACGCGCTGTTTCAGCTCGAATTTCGCGTAATCGTCCTCTCTCCACTCAAGCTGGTCATCATAAGGATGTGTTCCTAGAACGGTGTTCCTCTGTCCAATATATCTCACATCGTAATCGTAACGGTGCTGGTTACTCCTGGGATACTTATCGAGGACACGATACTGAAGTGTATAAACCTGTGATCGGCTGGAATGGAGATGCTGGTTATAGAACAAATACTTTCAAGCTTAGATATCAACCTTCTTCATTCAATATGCCTGTTGAGAAGAGATTCGGTATGTATCTTGATTATCAAGGATTGTTACCGCATAGACCCGGAAAGATTGAACCTTCGTATAAGAAATTCTCTCGCTCGTTATCGTCTCGTTCTTAATATGACTATTTCTTTATTTATCATCTTTGGACTAAAATTCTTCCTAAACCCTTATTATAATTATTATCGATATTTTATTGTGCTTTCTTTTGGAATTCTCTCAATTTATCGTTTTACTTTATACTTACTAGCTCGTATTGATTGTTGCAGTAAGTAAGTGTTAAAGAAGGTCCAAATCTATTGAAGAATGTGATTCAGTGATTGTGTATAGATCAAACTTGTCAGGTCGCTTTTATGAAGATTCTCCTCCATCTTATACACCTACAGTCACACCTCTGAGATCCAGGTAGTGCCGTCCGGATTTCTGAAATTGCCCGGTTCATAGAAATACCACTATGTCTATGTGAGTTCTAAAGTGTTTCTAATCCACAATTTCGAGATGCATTTCTGCTGGTAAAGAATCGTATTTGACGTCAAAACTAAAGTCAAAGTCTATTACGGGAAAATTATCTGAAAATGCTGGATACGTTTTGAACTGATTGAAAATATTGTGTCAGTTTAGTGAGTCGGGATGTGCCCGAATCTTTGAGGTCTGGATCTCATCTCAGAGGTTCCACATATATCCACTATTTGTGATAACATCAGAAAATATCCAGAGTCATACAGAAGAGCTACAAGATTGTCAATTACAACTATACATTAAGTATATTTCTTTGTGTTGTTGTTGATATCTATTCACACTTTTTTCTTAGATTCTCTAATGATTTCCCTGTCGATTGTTCATTTTATTAGAATACACCCATTATGTATGTACTCTTCCCTCGGTTATTTGTGTTATTCTCCTCCTTCTCGCTATATTTGTGCACTTTATTATAACTTTACATTGGGCATACGATTATACGGAGTTTATTAGTATATTGAGTGAATTAGATGGAGAGAATATCTCGTACTGAAATTGAGAGCTCCGTAGACTCATTCCCAGACTTGGATTACAAGTTTGAACACATAAACTGGGCTGATATTATGGATGCAGAAGAGGCTAGTAATCCTGAATTGAAATTACAAGTTTTACAACAGAAATCTTGTAATATGCGCACTGACGAATTATTTCGATCTTCTATTCTTCAATCTGGATTGCCTTCACTAAATAGTTTAAATTTAGAAGATCACTCACGGGGACTCCCTCCTCTGGACACCAAACAGCTGAGAGGTATCAATAATGGTACAGTACCTTCTCTAGTCTCATTTTCTGGTGTTTTGAATAAACCGAAACCTAAACCTCCTGTAAACCAGTTAGTATATTTTTGTTATACTATTTGAATACTTTTTTTATATTTTCTGTTTTAGCATTCCTGAGAGTAAACCTAAGGAACTATTCAAAATACCTGCTATACCAAAACAGACGGGAAAGCGATCACTTGAAGATTCAGGACATAATCCTAATACAGAGACGAAGGTTGTATAAATATACATCGGAACCTCGTTTATACGAATGACCATCCGTTGGCGTTTGTATTAACGAAGTTCTACTGTGTTTGACTTGAGTTTGATTTAAGTTTGTGTGTGTAACGAAATGAAAGCACTTCGTTATAACTAGAGTTTACTGTCTTTTATAGAGTATTAGATTGCCCCCATCTCCTTCATCTTTGCATGACACTAAACGAATAAAGATATCAGAAAATTCTTTCAACAGAGATTGGAAGTCTGGAGATGATGATTTTATATTTACTTCAGATTTGGATTGGAGATCTAATAGCCGTTAGTATTTGATAGAATTTAAATATTCATTTTATTTCATACGGTGAAACCTCTACGAATGGCCTATGGAAGGGGAACTTCTCGAAACACAGTGAGAAATATATTGAGCGAATCCCTAGTCCCATACAAATGAACCTCCACAAACGGGGTAGCATTTTCAGCCTTCCTGGCAAACCGTTTGCCGAGGTTACATCGTATTTTACTTATATCTATATAGGTGCAGACTCATGCCGGCTTCCTATCCCCCACTCAGTTTCAGTTAGCACTCTAGAGTCTGACGCAGAGATTGAGACCAGTTCTGCGTTTTCTGACACTTCTTCCACTTCTACACTAACTAGCAAACGTTCCAGGCGTACAGAAGAACTACCCATAATTACTGATGTACATAAACTTGAGCAGAGACAGAAACAAATAGATTACGGCAAAAATACGGACGGATATCAGAACTACATCCAATTGTATCCAAAATACAATAGAAAACCTGATATGCCTAGAACTCCTGATAAACATATAGGATATTCACATAGACGATGGTTGGGGCTCTTAACCAAATGGAGAAAAGCTCTACACAAATGGGATGGAATGAATACCTCAATTTTAGCCCCAAAAAACGTAAGATTTCAATAAAACTTGAATAAAATTTTGTGATAATTATTGTTTTATAGGAATTTCATAGCCATTTTGAAGATGCTAATATATTTCCTGGCCTGTCATTAGAAGAAAGGTCTCCTACTATACATATACCTGTAATACAAACTGAAGTATTATCATACAGTGACATATTACAGAATATACGACAAGGTAATTTTAGTAATTTATTATTTCAATGTATATTTGATTTCATGTGTGTTATTGAGTAGAAAACATTGATCAGCAAGAGGACACTCCAGTCGCTACAACTATAGAATGTAATAATCAAGACTTGTCAGTAAAAACTCAAGCTAGCTCTATGATTGAGGAAATACATTGTAGTCCAATGAGTTATGCTTCTGTTTTGAAAACTCCTATTTCAATACAAGTACCAAAAATAACTCAAACTCAACAAGAGATATCACAACTAGTTATCCAGCCGGTTGAAGATAAAGCGTTAGGAGCTAATATTGCTGATAATGATAAGGAAGATGAGACAGAATTCAAAGAGAATATTCCTCCTGTCTCTGAACCCATTCCACCTTCTAAACTTACATATAGTCAAGTTCTAACAGCCCCTAAACCGCCCCAAATGTCTGTCGAAGAGCCTCGTAACGTAAACTTACCAACAGCTAAAGAGCCAGAAAACATTGATAATATTAAAGAACAGATTCCTCAACATGAAGATTCAATGGAAGTAGACACACAATCTAACGATATTATCCTCGGTAAAAATACTCCTAAGTCCTACTCACAAGTATTAAAATCACATCCGCCAGTTAAGCAAGTTAATTCCGATACTATTAATAATAATGCTATAGGAACAGAGGTAGTAAACGAAGAGGACAATAATTGTAGAGATAGTGTTAAAATTATTGAAATTCCTCCTAAAGCTGAATCAAGTAACCCCACATATTCTCAAGTATTAATAGACCAACCCACCACGGTTAAACAGGATAACATTGTATTGAATGGTCTCAATGAAGAAGCACTATTATCTGAAGATATTTGTGATACAGACAATACAAATTATCATCACCTCATCCCACAGAATAAACTCTCCCTACAAGAACAGAGCTAATAACGTATTTCGCTCTACAGAGCTCATTTACATACCCGATCATCTGTATGTACCTTTCTCTACTTATCTAAGCCAAAACATGTGTCAGATAAATAGATTGCATTAGACTTAAATAATTAACGTACACAAGTTCTGCCTTTATAGAATAAGTGTAATTATTTTATCCGATGTGAATTACAATATTTCTCTTTGATTATTGAGGTTATTTTATTTGTATTCAATTTCCTCCCTTCACTATATTAGTTCATAAATGATATTTTAACTATTTCGATATTTTCAATTAATTGCTTGAATGGCGTCTTTTCTACGAGATAATACAGCGGGTTCTAATGAGAATGTGTTTATGAAAATTCGAAAAAGAATAGAAGAGAAGTTTGATTCTATTATTCAAAAAGTTGTAGAGAGAAGAGAAGCTCTCATAGTACAACTAGAACTATTGGAAAGAGAGTATGAAACACAGGTTCTGAAAATGGAAGAAATAGAATCGTCTAAACAAGAAATGGAACAACTATTTACAACTTTGAAATTAGAAACAGCCAAGAAATCCTTGAGGAAGAGTATCACTGAATTAAATGAAGAAATTGAAAAGAGTAGCAAAGTTGAATATCCAGAATTGTCATTTGTTTGTGAAACGAATGATTTAGAATGGAGGATTTCTGAATTGGGTAAGTTAGGTGAAGCTAAGAACAAAGAATTTGTTGTTAGAAAATACGATAATATCAGTAAACCGGTGAAAACCTTTGGGAAGAATGGTAATAATTCAGGGAAAGGTAAATTTAATGAACCAAGAGGAGTATTGGTAGATGACAAGAATAACAGAATATTTATTGCTGATATGGATAATAATAGAATACAAGTATGGTCCATTAATGGTGATTATATCTCTGAGTTTGGTAAAGGTACTCATGATCGGCCATGGGAGATTGTATTATGTGATAATGCACTGTATATTTCTGACTTTGCTAAGCATTGTGTAACAAAATGGTGTTCTAGCACTCTTAGTTTTATGACTCAAACTAAAACCACTAAAGGTAGGAATGAAGGTCAATTGGATGGTCCAGCTGGTCTAGATATTGATTCGGGAGAAGTGTTTGTTGTAGAGTATAGGAATAATCGTATTTCTGTGTTTGATGTAAATCTGTGTTTCAAGAGAATAATGGCTTTTAAGATGATAAACACATCACATTGTCTGAGAATTAGATCTAATACTATCTATATTGTAGAAATGACAGGAATTATTAAGCTATTCTCTAAAGCTGATCAACTGATGAGAACTATTGGAAAGAATAGATGTTTTTCCAATAGTATATTTCATTTTAACTTTGATTCAGCAAACAATTTCCTTATAACTGATGTAGATAAGAATTCTCTATTTATACTATCCCCAGAAGGTGAATTGATACATTCAATTTGTTTCAAAGATTGGAAGCCTAATTCCCCGTTTGGTATCGATGTATCAAGGGAAGGGAAATTGGTAGTTACTTTTCCTGAAGGATCAGCTGCTGTAGGGATTTTTTGATTAATTTATCATAACTATTTTGGAGCTAATTAATTTATTCTATTTCACATTTTACTTGTATAGTATAGTGAATTGTATCTTTAGTTTCTAAAGAACTTTTGTCGGATTTTTGTATAGTTAGTTTGTTTTTTCCTGCTGCTCCTATAGGTGGGTGTCCTAATGGCATGGACGATGTATGACGTCAGTACCTCCGTCCGTCTGCGTGGCTGTGCGAAATCTAGCAGCCCGATTAGCATGAAAATTGGTACACATAGACATTTTGGGTCAGAGATTTGCACTTCGGGTATGAATTTTTCTGAAGTGGATATTTCACACCTTTCTATGTAAAATTCAAAAGCATGCTAGAGATTAGGTTTCAACATGTTGGTAGGGGTAAGTGTATGTATATTTGCCTATTTTGAGATTGTCACCCCTCACCCCTCGAAAGTAATTATTTCACAGATTTATTTATGATTAATCTCTTTTCACACCTTTTGAAATATTTCAAAATTATGCTAGACATTTCGTTTAACTGCTAGTCAGGGAAAATCGATGTGTAGATTCCAAAATTGCCATTTTTCAATCTCTGACTCAGTGATTAATCCTATGATTAATCATATTTTGACACCTTTTGGCACATATTTCAGATTGATGCTAGTGATCTCGTAACAATTTCGTTATTTTCACTTAGCTTGAATGGCGACTTTCCTACGAGATAATACAGCGGGTTCCGATGAGAATGTGTTTAAGAAAATTCGGAAAAGATTAGAAGAGAAGTTTGATTCTATTATTCAGAAAGTTGTAGAGAGAAGAGAAGCTCTCATAGTACAACTAGAACTATTGGAAAGAGAGTATGAAACACAGGTTCTGCAATTGGAAGAAATGAAATCGTCTAAATCACAAATGGAACATCTATTTAGTAATTTGAAATCGGAAACATCTAGAAAATCTTTTAGGAAGAGTATCAATGATTTCGCTGAGGAAGTCCAGTACGCTAGCAAAGTTGAATATCCAGAATTATCATTTGTTTGTGAAACGAATGATTTAGAATGGAGGATTTCTCAATTAGGAGTGTTGAGTAAAACTATGAAAAATGAACTGATCCCTATAAAATACGATAATATCAGTAGACCGTTAAAAAGTTTTGGGAAGATTGGTTCTGGGAAAGGTGAATTTTACAACCCCAGGGGAGTATTTGTAGACAACAAATATGACAGAATCTTTGTTGCTGATAAAAATATTCGAATTCAGGTATGGACGATAAATGGAGACTATCTTTCTGCATTTGGTAAAGGCGTTCTTAGATGGCCATGGGAGATTATGTTATGTGATGATAATCTTTATATTTCAGATATTGAGACCCATTTTGTAACAAAATGGTGTTCTACGAACTTTAGTTTTATAGCTCTATCTAAAACGACTAAAGGTTCAAACCTAGGTCAATTGTGTGGTCCAGCTGGTCTAGATATTGATTCGGGAGAAGTGTTTGTTGTAGAGTGTGAGAACAATCGTATTTCTGTGTTTGATCTAAATCTGTGTTTCAAGAGAATAATGGCTAATAGCATGATAAACACATCTTATTGTCTGAGAATTAGATCTAATACTATCTATATTGTAGAAATGACAGGAATTATTAAGCTATTCTCTAAAGCTGATCAACTGATGAGAACTATATACAAACATGAAAATTTTTCCAATAATATATTTCATTTTAACTTTGATTCAGCACGCAATTTCCTTGTATCAGATACTAGCAGGAATTCTCTATTTATACTGTCTCCAGATGGGGAAATAATTCATTTTATTTGCTTCAAAGCCTGGAACCTTGAGAACCCATTTGGTATCGATGTAACAAGGGGAGGGAATCTTGTGATTTCTTTTAACAGTAGACATTCTGCTGTTTCTATTTTGTGAAGAATTATGTATATCTTTGGGGACTAGCAATTCGCATTTTTATGTTTGTACTTTAACGAATTCGTAATTTTAATTCTAGTGTATAGTTATTGAGTTAGATTGATTTGTTCTATTTATATTGACTAATGGTTTAAAAAATATTTATCTATTCTACAAATTGAAACTTACCTTTCCTGCCTGTAATTAATATTTTAGTAGTTGGATATTTTTAATGAGATTTAATATTTCCACCTATTAGTATGAATGGCGTCTTTTCTACGAGATAATACAGCGGGTTCTAATGAGAATGTGTTTATGAAAATTCGAAAAAGAATAGAAGAGAAGTTTGATTCTATTATTCAAAAAGTTGTAGAGAGAAGAGAAGCTCTCATAGTACAACTAGAACTATTGGAAAGAGAGTATGAAACACAGGTTCTGAAAATGGAAGAAATAGAATCATCTAAACAAGAAATGGAACAACTATTTACAACTTTGAAATTAGAAACAGCCAAGAAATCCTTGAGGAAGAGTATCACTGAATTAAATGAAGAAATTGAAAAGAGTAGCAAAGTTGAATATCCAGAATTGTCATTTGTTTGTGAAACGAATGATTTAGAATGGAGGATTTCTGAATTGGGTAAGTTAGGTGAAGCTAAGAACAAAGAATTTGTTGTTAGAAAATACGATAATATCAGTAAATCGTTGAAAACCTTTGGGAAGAATGGTAATAATTCAGGGAAAGGTAAATTTAATGAACCAAGAGGAGTATTGGTAGATGACAAGAATAACAGAATATTTATTGCTGATATGTATAATAATAGAATACAAGTATGGTCCATTAATGGTGATTATATCTCTAAGTTTGGTAAAGGCACACTTAAGTACCCATGGGAGATTGTATTATGTGATAATGCACTGTATATTTCTGACGTTGCTAAGCATTTTGTAGCAAAATGGTGTTCTAGCACTTTTAGTTTTATGACTCAAACTAAAACCACTAATGGTTGGAATGAAGGTCAATTGGATGGTCCAGCTGGTCTAGATATTGATTCGGGAGAAGTGTTTGTTGTAGAGCGTGAGAACAATCGTATTTCTGTGTTTGATCTAAATCTGTGTTTCAAGAGAATAATGGCTAATAAGATGATAAACAAATCTTGTTGTCTGAGAATTAGATCTAATACTATCTATATTGTAGAAATGACAGGAATTATTAAGCTATTCTCTAAAGCTGATCAACTGATGAGAACTATTGGAAAGAATAGATGTTTTTCCAATAATATATTTCATTTTAACTTTGATTCAGCAAACAATTTCCTTATAACTGATGTAGATAAGAATTCTCTATTTATACTATCCCCAGAAGGTGAATTGATACATTCAATTTGTTTCAAAGATTGGAAGCTTAATTCCCCGTTTGGTATCGATGTATCAAGGGAAGGGAAATTGGTAGTTACTTTTCGTGATGGATCAGCTGCTGTAGGGATTTTTTGATTAATTTATCTTAACTATTTTGGAGCTAATTAATTTATTCTATTTTGTAACAAATTTACGTGTTTTATCTATTTAGTATTTCACATTTTACTTGTATAGTATAGTGAGTTGTATCTTTAGTTTCTAAGAACTTTTGCCGGATTTTTGTATAGTTTGTTTGTTTTTCCTGCTTCTCCTATAGGTAGGTGTCCTAGTGGCATGGACGATGTACGACGTCAGTACCTCCGTCCGTCTGCGCGGCTGTGCGAGACCTAGCAGCCCGATTAGCATGAAAATTGGTACACAAATACATTTTGGGTCAGAGATTTGCACTTCGGGTATGAATTTTTCTGAAGTGGATAATTCACACCTTTCTATGTAAAATTCAAAAGCATGCTAGAGATTAGGTTTCAACATGTTGGTAGGGGTAGGTGTATGTATATTTGCCTATTTTGAGATTGTCACCCCTCACCCCTCGAAAGTAATTATTTCACAGATTTATTTATGATTAATCATCTTTTCACACCTTTTGAAATATTTCAAAATTATACTAGAGATATCGTATTTTATATCTGAACATTATTCAGTTTGTATTATAGTTGTCTAGCTGGATTGATCTTTATTGTTTATTTCTATAAAATCCATTTACTTGATTATCCCAAACTTTACGATAATGTATTAGTAAGTTTCAGATGCCTCTTGAAGAGTTTGATCATCAACATAACGTTGAGATTGCATCCCGTCTCTCTTTTCTACGAGAAATCCTCTTGAACCAGGGATTAACTAGTCTAGGTGAAGACTCAAGAGTTGATCTAAATGCAGCTAGAGATCTCAATGATACGAGACATAACTGTAGATGTGGTTCTGTTGTATCTATCGGTTCATTCGAGTCTCTGCTAGACACTTTATTTACCGTGTTTAGTGAAGATAGATTGAACACTTATAGAGAAGATAATGTTCTTTTTACATTAGCAGATAGGTTAATATTTCAATTTTAATCTGTATTTATGAATGATAAATAATTTGAATTTACCTGTAGATATGCAGATGAGATTAAGCTCCTCAAACAGCTGTACCCTGCTACAGATGACTTTATTTCTAAGGATGTAATCGGTATTGGGCAGTTTGGGGAAGTTAAAGTTGTACAAGAGAAACACACTGGAGAAATCTACGCTATGAAGACACTAAGGAAATCTCAGCTGTTTCAGCTAGGTCCCAGTGTAGCTTGTTTTAAAGAGGAACGTGACGTCATGGTACGTGCACAAAAGAGTCCATGGGTAGCTAGACTCGTGTATTCATTTCAGGATAGTAGAAATCTGTATTTGATTATGAAATTCTATGCTGGAGGGGATCTACTGAATGTATTAGAGCAGTTTGATCCAATGAAGGTAATATTAAATATTTATTCACTGAATGATTCATTAATTATTGAGTATAGGAATACATGGCTCGCTTCTACTTATCAGAAATATCTACTGCGATACATTTCGTACACGAAATGGGCTATATACACAGAGATGTAAAGCCTGAGAATGTATTAGTAGATGTATCAGGACATATCAAGCTAGCAGATTTCGGATCAGCTGCTGCGCTAACAGAGGATGGTAGGATCATGGGACAAATACCTTTTCCAGTAGGGACACCTGAGTATGTAGCTCCAGAGGTTAGATTTGTAATTTACATCCATGGTTACATTTATATAATTCCTGCTAGGTATTGTCAGTGTTGGAACATAGCGGATCAAAGAGTTGTTTGTATGGTCGTGAATGTGACTGGTGGTCTCTAGGTGTTCTTGCTTATGAAATGCTGGTAGGGAGAACACCATTCGAATCAGGTTCTCGTATAGAGACACACGCTAATATACAGAACTATAAGAAATCTCTTGTGTTCCCTAGTAACCCTGAGTTATGCAAGGAAGCTGTCGACTTAATCAGTTCTATGTGTACTGGTATAACAGATAGAATAGGTTGGAAATTTTTCACGGTTCTTATATGTGTAATTGATTTTCATTGTGCTGTTATAATGCAATGGTCACTATATGATTATTTGTTATTTAACCATGGATTGTGGGATTAGTTTATCAGCTTTGGATGTTGTTCTAGGTCATTTTGAGGAGATGCTCCTTCCTTGTTTGAAGGGGAGATTTTTAGATAACATCAAGAGAATAAATTCAGCATCCATGGTTAAATACTTTTTCAATAATATAGGGATACATTTTTGTCAAAAACATTATATCCAATATATTCAATTTATTTTCTAGGTTATTCTGAGCTTACCAGACATGGCTTTTTCAATGGAATTGATTGGGATGAATTGCTTACAACAGAACCTCCGTATATTCCTAAGGTCAAAGGACCTGATGACGTGTCAAACTTTGACAGCTGTGACAGAAGTATAATTAGCACCAAGGATTGTGAATTTGAACTCTCCACAAGTAATGGAACTTCTTTAGTACTCCATTTATAGTAGTTAGTGTGAAAGTTTTTAGGTAGAAAGAAACTGGCCAATCCAGAGAATGAACTATGTTTTGTGGGCTACTCCTACCTACCCTTTGGTTCTAGTCATGCTGATGAATTAAGAAGAGAAGACGTGACGTCATTCACTCTTTCCAAACCTTCACAAGGATGGTCAGATATTGATGAGTTAAGAAATCAACTGAAATACAGAGAGAGAGAATTGGATGTGAGTATAGAAGAGAAAGGAATCATGGAGAAAGAGAGCGATATCATGAGAGAGCAGGTAATTTTACATTTCATTTTTCTCTGTTTCTGTATATTTTAACGTGTTTTTAGGTTAAGGAATTGAGAAGTAAACTTGAATTTGAACGAAATGATAGAGTCAGCTTGGAGGAACGTACACTACAGCTGCTGGAAGATGTACGTGAAGGGTCTCGTAAAGTTACAGAAATTAGAGAAGCAGATACAGCACAGAGAGTAGGAAGAGAACAGGAAATAGTTCTAAGACAAATATCTCAAGAGAAAGAATTAGCTATGCAGAGAGCTAGGAGATTGGAGGAGGAGCTAATGATGAAGAATAGTATATGGGATGAACAGGCTAATGAGGTTAATGAGATGAAAAAGAAACTAATGCAAGCGAGAGTAGAAGCGAATAATAGCTCTGAAAAGTTCAACAAGGTAAATCATAGACAGTAAACTCCTGTTATGTCGAATCTGGATATACCGAAATATCCGCTTATATGCTAAGTAGAAGTATGTAATTATGCGAATATGATTCCAAACCGTGAAAGTAACATAATTACACCGGTTATATCGAATTAATTATTGTTGTAGCTTGCTGAAGAAGCTCATGCACATTTAATGCAAAAGAAAAGGGAAATTGAAATGAAGGATTTTGCCCTGGAGGAAGCTGAAGAAATGATAAAGTTAGCTCAACAAAAGGTGATTGACACAGACAAACAGTTATGTCATGAAATAGAATTGAAAGAAGCTAGTCAATCTAGATTAGTACATCTGACGGCTAAGATAAAGGAGATGGAAGAACAAATAGAATTGGATAAGTTGAATCAGAAGGCAAATGATGATAAATCTATATCTGATAAAGAACGCGAAAAGATACAAGATTTGGAGCAGGAATTATTGGACACAACTAGATCGAAAGAAGACCTTGAATCTTCCGAATTCATGAAAGATACACAAATTCAACAAATGGAGCAGGAATTGATTGAAGTTTTAGCAGAGAAAGATCATATTCAAGAGGAATTAGAACTTATAAGCTCTGATTTTGATCTGAAAGAGAAAGAGTATGTTACTCAACGAGAAATAATCTCACAGTTAGAACAAGAACTCAGCACGGCTAAAATACAATTACAGAGATACGAGGAAGACACTGCTTCACGATTAGAGTATAGACACAAGGAAACTCTAATGACATCTATGCATGAAGATGGAGCACAATCTGATACAGAAATTGTAGGAATTACAGACCATAATAAACAAATTAAATTACAGTATTCAAAGCAGATTTCGAATCTAAGAGCTGAATTGGATAAAGAGGTGAAGGAACATACACAAGCCAGAGAGAAATTCTCAGAACATAATAGAGTTACTAAGAAGAGATTACAAGATTTGGACCGGGCTTTAGAACACCAAAAATCTAAATTCGCGTGCAATGAAACAAATCACAAAAAAACCATGGATACTCTAGAAAAACGTAATATTGATTTACAGAATCAAAGCAATAGGAGTATGGGTAAGGTTGCTGATATGCGGCGTGTTCAAACTTCACTCGAGAGAGAAATACAGCAAATGAAGAAGCAAGAGGTTTACAAAGAAGAGCTTCGTTCTAAATTATCTTCTGCTAATTTACAAGAGAAGATAAAGCAATCTGATCAGGAGATTAATCGACTGAACACTGCATTAGTAGATGTCACCAAATTGAATAAAGACTATGAGGATTCTGTCAGGAGCTTGCAAACTGAACTACGAAATTTAAGAACAAATTCTCTACGTACTGAATCTCAGCTACAGCAAGCTAACCAAAAACTTAAAGTTGATAAAGTTGATATTGAAAATCTATGCGCTAAGTTAAATTCTTTAGAAGAAAATCCCTCTAGAAACGATCAAACTGAAGCTACTAATAACATGAACATGCAATCACAAATAGATGATTTGAAATCTAAACTTACACAAGAAACACAGAGACTTCGTATTAGCGAGCAAGAATTACAAGATACGAATAGGACACTACAACGAGCTCAAAATCTCTACCAGGTTGAGATTGACTCTTGGAAGAAATTACACGAGGAAGAGAATCGAAAATATGTTGGTACTACTGACAAAAACCGCGAAATAGAAGGCCTTTTACAAATGAAGGAAGAAGAAATACAACAGTTACAACGAAAAGAGATCAGCATTGCTAACCAAATGTTGGAGTTAAAACAGCAATTACGTGAAGCTAATGGATTAGTACGTCAGGAATCAAACAAAGATCATGCTAACCAGTTATCTCAGGAATTAGCTTATGAAAAAGCCTCGAAAGAAGAAGTAAAAATTAGATTAAACGAGCTTAAAGAGCGGGATGAAGCTCAGAGTTTGGAGATTATTACATTGAAGAAAAAGATGGATGAAGTGATAAAGAGTAACTCACAATTGAGCTCGCTACGTACGGAATATCGAGCTCTAAAAGACTCAGAGCTTGAGAGCAGTAAACACTTGAATGAGTTGAAGAACGAGATCGAAGAAAATTGGAAAGTTAGACAGAATTTTGATAAAATGAAACTAGAATTGGTTGTAATACGATCTTCCCTTGAATCTAAAAGTGACGAAATACTAATCCTACAACAAACTGATTTAGTTAAAGCTTTTGAGATAGAAAAGTTACAAGAAAAACTACAACTCAAATTGGAAGAAATTGAGAATGCAAGAGATGAAGTAAGGAAAGTTAATTTAGAAATAAAGGAAGCAGAACAACAAATGTCTGAGCTTAGAACTGCAACTAGCAAACATGAGCTACAATCTGTACAATGGACAGGAGAACGAGCTAAATTGAATGACGTCATTTCTACTCATAAAAATGAGGCTGGGAGGGTAGTGACGGAGTTAATGCGTACACGAGATGAAGTTAAGAAATTACAAATGGTAGTACGTCAGCTTGAGAAGGGAAGTTTGAGTGAGCCAGAGAGGGTTTTAGATCTTGAAGATGAAATTAGCTCTAACAAGCTGCGTCTAGAAGAACTGGAAGATGTCAGAGATAAGTTTAATAAGGCTAAAATTGAAGCTGAGAATCATACGCGAATAGTGAATGCTTTGAGAGAAGATAATTCTATGAAAGAGGGGGAAATATCCAAATTAACAGATGATAAACTTGGAGTTGAAGAGAGGAACAAGACTTTAGCTCTCCAGCTTGATTTACAATTTCAAGAATTACAAAAGGCAAAAGATGAAGCTACATGTGCTCGATTCCAAGTTCAACAACTCAAAGCTACAAAACACAAATTAACAGTAGACTTAGGCACGGCGAATAAACGAATAGTTGATAAAGATAGTGATGAAGTTAATCACAATTTGGAAGAGAAGAGCTACAAGGAGAGAGAATTTAGAATGGAAACACAGCTACAACAACAAGCTAAACTTATTGACTATTTAACTGATGGTAAATCTGATGGAGCAAGATGGTCAAATAAGTTAAAAAAGAAGGAATTTGAATTGAATAAATCAAAAGCTGTAAAACCAACTCAAATACTTTATCCACCTAAAACCAACGGATCTGATTCTGGTATAACTTCTATGGAATCTGACATAGATCGTGCTACCCCTGTAGACCCTGAATTTGATATTCCACACTCTGCTCATGTTGTGTCACAACCTAATCCGTTTACATTTGAGGGAGCTGATGAGTTTGAAGATCACCCACGTCATCATGGTGGAGTGTTTGACAAGGTTAAGAAAACTCTAAGTGGACGGAGATTTGAAACACCAACAGCCATGACAGGCTCTAGACAACTCAACTCTAAATCACTTAAGAATGTAACAATACAAAGAATGGATTCAGATAAATTATCCCCTACCAGTTTACAAAGTACAAACACATATTCTCTATCCTCGTGTTCTGAAACTGAGGGTGCAGCTAAACGCAGTAAAGATGCGGATGAGTGTGATCATATTGCTTCCCCACCCAAGAAAATATGCTCAGAATTCCAAGAACCAGCTGCTAGATTACTTCCCAAACACTTTTTCTCTTCAAAGATTTGTAAATCAGGAGTTATATGCGATGATTGTGCTCTCCCGATTAAGTTCGGAGAGAGGAAAGAGAAATGCGCTTTTTGTCGAGCAGTAGTCCATCCTAAATGCTCCAGTCATTACGATAGGGTTAGTCAATGTCAATCCAAACTTCCCTCACTTGCAAAATCACTCAGTGTTGATACAAGCACAATAGGACCACAACCTTCATGTGATTGGTTTAGGGTATTATTCTGGCCTTGTCCTAGACAATGTTGGGAGAAATACTTCATAATTCTAGCGGATGATGCTATATTGTTATACCAACAACAGCCTTCAATCCCTAATAGATCAGAGGCAACACGAATACTTAAGCTAGGTCCCTATGATGAAGCTATTGTATCCGTCAATAGTGAATTTATTCGTAAGAGATTGAGTGCATTTTCAAATACTCAATACTCGTGTACTCTAGCTCTGATCCTTAAAAAGGAAGGACAGCCTATTACTGATTCTTCAGAGGGTGTTTACCTGCAAGCTCCTTCTACAGAGAAGAAATTCATGTGGATTGATTTATTGACTGGTACAATTAATGAATTGGAGAAGAATCGTAATAAAAGACCTCCTTTCGTTATGGAGGTCATATATCGTGGACCTTTCCTGGTTCAGCAGTACTTTTTCTCGGGTTTGCATATCAAGGAACACAATTTTGTTCTTCTTGCTGAACACACTGCCATATTTGCAATGTCAATGCCTACATTCATTAATCCATGGTCCGAACCGATTAAACTTGAAATTTCACAGTCAATTGCTCCTATTTATACCATCAAGCTATTTGCTGAGATGGGTATGATCGTGTTGATAGCTGGAAAAGAACGTCAAATTTACACAACACTGCTGGAGCCAATGATTGAATTTGTTGGTGGGCTATTCCGTGATAAGAAAAAGGCAACACCCAAATTCATTCCTATTCCAAACAGCACAGGCTGTCATATCATAGAAGTCGGAAAAATAACTGAAATTCCATTCATGTGCAGTTTCCACCAAGATTTGAAAGGTACGGGTAATCGAATAATGTCTCATTATAATCAACCATCTAATCATACTAAATGTCCATTACAGCTTTGTGATGAGAGACCTCTTGCTCAATGTGCTAGCATATTAGTAACTCCTGGAAAATTCTTGATTGGCTCACACGTCATTCTATGTTATAACCCAATAAAAAAGTTCATTCGTGAGTCACAAATTTCAATGCATAATAATGCGATGAAAAAAACTAGAACTCTTCGTAATCCTATTGAGATGGTTCCTCTCCCTAGTGGAGTGGAATATCTCCTGGTATACTCGGATATAGGAGTAGTTATCTCGCGTGCAGGGGGTGGTATGTATGTGAAGGAAGAGGCGTTATTATGGGAGAGTACACCTACTCATGCGTGGATAGATAATGGTATTCTCTTCGTTCTTTCTTCCAAGAACGTTGCAGTATACAGGTTTGTGAATGACAAACTACCAATGAATCCAACATATTACAAGCTCTGTTCTAACACTGGACAATTCCTCTGTTACATCCCCTTCAACAAATCTATGCTATACACTTCATCTGAAGGTGATTCTACTTTTATATTTTCGTGCGAGTTTCTTTTCCATAATTTAATCAAACGAACCGGTTCGGCAAAGTCAGCGAAACCTGGAAACTCTAACATGACACGACAGAAGACAACTTCTTTGATAGACATGACTGAGTCAATTTTATAAAACAGAAAGTGTATGTGTATTATTGTATACGGACAATCTCACTTAGCTATTAGTTCACTTATTCAATAAATCACTCATCTTTCTATATTTATTATTTTTATTACTTATGTAGCTATCCTATCGATTTAATAATTAATGAATTATTTGGTACTAAATATCATACGATCGTGCTAGGAAATGGGAAATGCTCCATCACAAGAGGATAGAGAGGAAGAGGATATGGCGAAGGGCGTGGCCTTGTCTAAAACAAACACTGGAGAGATACGAATAACTGAAGGATTCGTAGAACAATTAGAAGAGCAATCGAGATCTGATGAAGGGGGGTCTTTATATTTACAAGGAAGACAACTAGAGAAGGTTTCTGCAATTGTAAAGGCAGCTAAAGAGAAAGGGAGAGAAGAAATGAAATCAGAAATTCAAGAGGAGATATCTGAGCTCAAAGAAAATCTTTCAAAAGAAATACAAGCAAACAGTGACCTGAAAAACACCAGCCTTCCAATAATTAATGACCTGTCAGATACAGTTTGTTCAAAGCTAGCTCCAAAAGCTGAGCTTAAACCAATACTCTGTGCTAAACTTATGAATGATGTTCTAGAATGTTCTAGAAATAACCCGAATCGTACTCTATACTGTACATCACTTGTTGATTCCTACGTAGATTGTGTTAAGTCACATCGACAACAATTAGTCCACCCACCAGTTATCCACTAATTTCATAATATGATACATTTTTAATAAATTCATGACGAAACGGAGTAGTTATTTTTCTGTGATAATTCAATATAATGTTGTAAACTGCACTTTATACTTACTACCAGAAACCATGATAATAGTCCATTTGAACAAACTAAATATGTATAAATGCTAGTTATATTTATTTTATACAATTCTACAGTCAAGTATATACTAGATGACAAGTAAATTGACAGATAATTTCGCATGGCCTGTAGGCAGCTCACAAACACAATTCATAAAAGAACTCCAGAAGAATCGAGAACAGAGGAACGTGTCTAGGAACAAAGGAGAATCAATTATCAAGATACAATCTGCAATGCGAATGCGTATTAGTAATAAACGTCTATTCACTTCACTTCGAAAAGAGATTGATGCATTTCTTGTGAAAGATTTCAAACATTTAAATGCTTTAGAGATATTCCGTGTTTGTAGAAAGCTTGTATTCATCTACAATCCTGCTGTAGATGCGGAGAGACTATTGCAAATGTGTCATTTTATACTACAAAGTATGGACTCTAACAACAAGAAAGTTTGGTATGTTGGTTTAGCACTGCATCGAAATTACGTCACCAATTTTATTCTACAACTCAATAAATTATTGGTATATTCATCTGACATGCTGTCAATGTATAAACCTTCTAATTCTGAGCATATGTTCAGAATACAAGCATATCTACGATTCATTTTCCTATTCACTGACTACAAACTATGGAAGATTAGTGCTAAGTGTTCTGATGGTATTTTAAACACTCTCCAGGAGCTATGTCTTAAACTTATGCTTCATCTGGTTAACAAAGGTTTTTACGCTAATTTAAAGAGATTATTAATTGCTGGGTTATCTCCTGTGAATCCTGATTTCTCTCATACTACATTACTAGCAGCTCTTGGTATTAAACCTATAGTATCTACAGGCTGTAATAACATTGTAATATACGGATGTGTTCTACATACACTCACTATCCCAGCTCTAGTACAATATGCTTGTGAGATAGCACCAGATGCAATTTCTCTGTACAAAGAAATAAAAATACAGGAACATATACTGGATATGATAAGCGGGCATAAAGATAGTTATAAACAGCTGGATTTAGTTGGACAACTGGACACGTCACAAGCTCTAAACATGTTGGGTAATCTCGTACAGCTGGTACATTTGTGTAAGGTACAGAGCTTAGCCTATGTAGAGTTGTATGTACGTTCTGTTAGCCGTCTGGTTGATTATATAAGAGTTAATATTGACACTAAAAGCAAGAAGTATGTTACGTCACGACAATGGCATCCTGTCCTTGGTTGGTCTGACTTTAGTGCAGATTCATTGTCTCCATCTTCCGTTACTCGTTTCTCAAATCAACTCAGACTCTTGTGGCATCGTGATACTCTGATTCTACTATTCCAGGATTATCTAGGATTAGATATTCATAAAGAAGAGATTATTAAGTCTCAAAACGCAGCTGAGAGACGTAATCCAATATTTAGAATAGCTTCATCTCTCAGTAAAAAGCCTAAACTACCTAGTGATAAGATAAATCAATCTATCTTGATCTGTCATATGTACGCTTCAATTCTCAGCACTTTATCCAACTTCCATCGCGAGGCTACGATTAGTCTTAGTTGTGATAATAACCTGTGTTCACATTTATGGCATTTATTGAGAACACTACACACTGGTGATGGCTTAAAAACACTATTAGATTGCCCTCTGTCTGATCCTCTTATGGATATTCTACAGTTCTTCTCTGAGTGTACTTCCTTCTGTATTAGCATACAGGATTCTAAGGAGTTGTATGAAGACCAGCTATATTTCACTCTTGATGAGTTAGCACAGATCGCTAACTTTCTGAATAGATTCTTATTCAATAGCATTTCTTCCATATGCACGTCTAAAATGAACAATTCTACACAACTACCTCCTGTTCTACAGTCTGTACATGGTCTTATAATGGTACTATACGAACGTGACTGTAGAAAATCGTTTTGTAAGGAAGATATGTGGATTCTGAAAGAACTTAAGTCTAGTTCGTTTCTACGTGAATTAGAGAAGGGCCTGCATAAAGCTACTATGATACTTGAATATATTCCACACGCAATTCCATTTGAACAGAGACTTAAAATGTTCAGAAGATTCGTACAAAATGACCGAAAAGCTCTGAACTACGGAGATGACATATTTTCCCAACCAATGACAAGAATTAAAGTTACTCGAGGCATGATACTAGAAGATGGATTCAATCAATTACGCACAATTTCTCCTGAATTGATAAAAGCACAAATTTCAGTTCGTTTCTTTAACGCACAAGGCTTGGAGGAACCTGGAATCGATCAGATGGGAGTTTTCAAAGAGTTTTTAGAGAATTTAATTCTACAAGCTTTTAACCCAAACATGAGCTTGTTCAAAGGTGGAGTCAATAACCAAATATATCCTTCTTATCTAAGTTTCATTCATGATAATCACCTGGAGCTGTTCTACTTTATCGGGTCTATGCTGGGTAAAGCTGTTTATAATGGCTTAATAATGGAGCTTAATTTTGCACCTTTTGTCCTCCGATTCTTATTACAACAAACTAGTGTAATGTATAGCTTATTTGATGAGCTGCCGAGCTTCAACCAGGAGCTCTCAAATTCGCTTTCTTATATCAAACATTATGAAGGAGATATTGAGGATTTAGAATTATACTTTTCAATACAAGAAGACCGCATGGGTCAAGTCGTGAGCCATGATTTGAAACAGGATGGTTCGCAGATTAAAGTTAATAACGAGAATAAAATAAGTTATGTGCATTTAGCTGCTACCTTCTATATGCATACTCAGATTAGGAAACAAATATCTTCGTTTTGTAAAGGATTCCATAGCATTATTGATCCAACCTGGCTTAGTTGTTTCTCTGTACCTGAGTTACAGAAATTGATTGCAGGTGATGCTCAATCTTTCGATATTTCTGATTTGAAGCGTCATACTGATTACCATGGGGGCTACCATTCAGGACATAGGGTTATATTATGGCTATGGGATATTCTAGCTAATGAATTTGATATTGAGGAACGCGGTAAATTCTTAAAGTTCGTTACAAGTTGCTCAAAACCTCCTCTAATGGGATTTGGACATCTCCACCCTAAATTCGCTATACGGTGTGTGGAATTAGCAGAAGATGATTTTAGAGATGATACTGTAGGGAACGTGTTGAGGGGCGTGTTTAGTATCAAACGAGGAAAGCTGAGTCCTGAGAGATTACCAACAGCTTCTACTTGCTTTAACTTACTAAAGTTACCGTGTTACGACAAGAAATCTACACTGAAAGATAAACTGAGATATGCTATTAACTCTAATGCTGGGTTTGAACTGTCTTAAGCACACATACTGTACTTTAATTCACTCCGTCAGGATTCTAAATTGTATTCTTATTATTATGCATGAAGTTTGTTAAGAAATTAAGTATTGTCTATATACTAAATCAGAGGATACCTGTTATAACAACATGAATTGCTACTCCCAAGGGGAATCTTATAACCGGCATCCACTGTATTAACATTCTTACTTTATACTAATATTCGAATTTGTACTAGCTTTTTAAGGTATGTCAATTGCAATTGGTTTTGAAGGCAGTGCAAATAAACTGGGCATCGGTATTATTCGTGACGGAGTTATCTTATCTAATCTCCGTTGTACTTACATCACGCCCCCTGGCCATGGATTTCAACCTAAATTCACTGCAATACACCACAGAAGTGAGATAATAGATTTACTACAGAGATCTCTTAAAACAGCTGGAGTAGATCCTAAAGATATTTCCTGTGTGTGCTATACAAAAGGACCAGGGATGGGTGCTCCTCTTGTATCAGTCGCTGTAGTAGCTAGAACCTTATCTCAGCTATGGGGGAAACCGCTCGTTGGTGTTAACCACTGTATTGCTCATATTGAAATGGGAAGACATGTTACTGGGGCGAGTGATCCAACTGTTCTGTATGTGAGTGGGGGAAATACACAGGTTATCGCGTATTCTAACAGGAAGTATCGTATTTTCGGTGAAACAATAGACATTGCTGTGGGAAATTGTCTCGACAGATTTGCTCGTGTTATAAAACTATCTAATGATCCTAGTCCAGGATATAACATAGAACAACTAGCTAAACAAGGGAATAGATACCTTGAATTGCCTTATAGTGTTAAAGGGATGGATGTGGCATTTTCTGGCATAACAAGTCATATCGAATCTGTAGCAGTTAAGGCAATGGAAAGTGGGGAGTATACGAAAGCTGATCTCTGTTTCTCACTTCAGGAAACTATTTTCGCGATGTTAGTCGAAGTGACTGAGCGAGCAATGGCACATACTGGATCTCAAGAAGTGTTAATAGTCGGTGGAGTAGGTTGTAATGAACGTTTACAGGATATGATGAGGCAAATGTGCAATGAACGTGGAGCAAAGCTATGTGCTACAGATGAGAGATATTGTATTGATAACGGGGCTATGATTGCACACACTGGGTTAGAAATGTTTAAGTGTGGAGTTACTACTGAACTGAAAGATTCCTGGTGTACACAAAGATACAGAACTGATGAAGTTGATATATTATGGAGAGATTAATTAATGATTCATTTGACTGATATGACATGTGTTAGAATAGCATAATTTGAGGTTTTTCAATGTTTAATGTACTTGATGTTCTAGCTATGGTTTCAGATTCTGAATACAGTTTGAAGGTTTGGGGGCATATTTGTGGAGGACAATTGGGTCGATCAGGTGTCCCTGACAATGCAAATGTAAGCACTATGGTATTTTGGACAGGGGCAGATGTTCCTCTCTGTTCTCAATTGATCCTCCTTACTTTGATGCATATTCCTCTTCTATTGACAAGTGCTTTCTATGCGGGAGTATATTACAAGTTTGTGAAGTTTAAAATAATATCGAAAATTCTTCAATTTATCGTTGTACTATCACTCTTCTTCGTTCTCATTTCTATAATTAACTTTCTATACTTATACTTGTACACACGATCAAATACCATATCTCTCATTCTGATATCGCTTCTAATTGTGAAGTTGTTAACTTGGCTATCACATACTGTTTGCATTATACATCTTGTGTATGGGATTGGATACAAGAAAGATAGACCTCTTAACTATTCTATAATATATTGGCTTATTGTATTAATAAGCACACTATTATACTACAGATCTCTATTAACCTATCAGGTAAACCCGTTCATCTATAAATACAGTAATTTTCGCTTAATAGAGCCAATTATTTATTGTATTTATTTTCTGATAAAAATTTTTCTCAGATTCATCCTGAATGGTACAGTTTAATCGATTCCACATTCCTGAAAGGAAATTTCTTTCTCTACACTATATCTATAGAAATATTTCTACATATAGTATATGGAACTTTAATAATCTTATCTTATTTAAAAGTACCTATACTCGTGTATGTTCGTAAATTGAGGCAAACTGATCCCTTATCCCAGAGTCTACTCAACATACAACAATCGTATGGATCTATACACAACGATGAGGCTAAGTTACCAACTCGCCCTATCAATGAGGAAGGAGTAGGATGGTTTTCATATCTATTCTTTAACTGGTTTAATCATACTATTAAGCGAGGGTATAAGAAAAAAATAGAGTCCTTAGACGACCTGCCTTCTCTACCCAGGAACCTCAAAGGAGCTTGTCTTCTCACGAAATTTAACAATCATTATACTGATAAACAATTGGATGGAAATAATATAAGCAAGTAAGTAGAATTATTTCGATTTCTAAATAGAGTTTATACACGTTATTATATAGATGGCATCTACTGGGAAGTGTAGTTAGAGTTGCGGGTTATAAATTCTATCTAGCTGGTATCCTCAAACTAACAGCGGATGCTGTCACATTCACAGGACCTCTCCTACTCAATGGTCTTGTTTACTTGGTAGAGAACAACAATCAACCAATATATGTCGGTTATTTCTATGTCATTGGTTTATTCGTGAGTACTCTAACCGGGATGTTACTTAATGTACATTTCCAATATCTGGTAGATAAAGTAAACATCTCAATACGATCTGCTCTTATGAATGCTGTTTACCAGAAAGTAATTCGTCTTCATTTAGCTGAGTTATCAAGCTTCTCTACTGGTAATAATGTACAGTCAGCTGATTGAGAATAAATATATATTAATTTTGTGTTATGTAGGTCAAATTCTCGACTTCATGAGTACAGATGCGAGTCGTCTCTCCAGTGTTTGGAACGTTCATCTCCTCTGGAGCATGCCTGTTATGATAATCATATGTCTCTATCTACTATATCTACAGGTGGGATTATCCTTTCTAGCTGGTTTAGCATTCTGTATTGCTGTAATAGCGATTAATCAGGTGTTAACTGTGTTAATTGCGAGAGCGTTTAAGAAGTATATGGAGTGTAAGGATGAGAGAATTAAAATGATGTCAGAGATATTGGCTGGAATTAGAGTTATTAAACTGTATGCTTGGGAGAGAGTATTCAAAAACAAGGTGAATAGATATAAAGTGTAATGTAACCTCCGCAAACGAGGGAAATGGAGTAGCATTAAATGTGTACTCTACATTAATATTATTGATATATTAGATCGGTAAGATACGAGCTGATGAACTTCTACAACTAGCATGGGTAAAGTGCTTAGACGGTTTCTGTGTATTCTTCTGGGCTTGTACTGCTACTATGATGTGTGTGCTTACATTCATTACATATTCACTGTTAGGAAATGAGCTCACAGCAACAAGGGTAAGTCCATAAACTATAACTATAGTCTGTTATCTTTTAAGGGTGCTGTTTATTTATTTATGGCTTAGTTGAGCAAGTTTTGATATTTAAGGTGTTTCCCTGATTTGTGACCCATGGTATTTGAGTTACTCTTGGGTACAATATGGGGTAAATTATGATTAATTGATTATTAACGTTAGTCATATCTGCATGTTATTTAATATATTAATTAATTTGCATAAATTCATGGATCAGAGAATCCAAACAAGCTAACCCATTAATATATTTGATTTGTGGCTTTGTGTGTTTGAATGTGTAGATCTTTTTAGCACATACATACATGAATAGCCTTACATTTCTATATAAAACAGCGTACAAGTATTGCTTCCATTGAATATTAAGAAAGCGCTTTTTGTTTACAGAAATTATAATATTTATTTTTGGAAGATACTAGAAAATACTTATAACGGAACTGCCACCGTTTCTAAGCCTACAGACTAATTAATGGGAGCTATTTTCATTATAATTATCCCGCTCTATCATCTATTTTAATATGCTTAATTATTAATTCATTAACTGTTAGTTCATTACAAAAATTTCTGTTTTTGATATTTTATTTATTTTTGCTTGATTTTGAATCAGGTGTACGCTGTACATATAGCTTGTATATAGTTAGTTCGTTATATAAGAGACTAACCTTTTTGAAATCAACACCTATCTATCTACGAAGAAGAATGAGTGATAATTCGAATAATAAAACTAATGACATCCTACCTAAATTCCCTTACACGGCAAAACCAGTTACTCACTCTCTACGTAATAATAATTCTGATACTGCACCAAGCAGTGATAATAATAGTAACCCTAATATGCAGGACCGGACCATGCCGAAAATTATTCTATCCGGCAAACCAGCATACTATAAACGTACACAGAGCTTATCTTCAAACAGCTCTGACATTTCATCTGAAGATGATGACTGTGAAACTTCGAAAAGCGAGGATCCGAAAAAATCAATCTTATTAGATACGGATATTTACAAGTTTGTATATTCTCGCGAGGATATTTACAGTGTTCGCGATTCGATCGGGATGATGACTGTCCCAGACAAGATAAAAGCCTGGCCTTATATCTACCTCCCTGAATCCTGGGAGCTGGAAGTATCTCCTATAAAGAAGAACAGAATTAGGAGCTCTAACTCTGAATCTATGGATACTCGTGCACGTCACATAAATATAATAAATGAAGAGTTACGTAAGAATGAGATGGTGTTCTCTCCCCAGAGACGCTCATTTGTGCGGGGGTGTATCTATCCAGTGTCCAGTGCTCCCCCACGTTCCCCCTCCAACGTATACGAGTACGCCCCTAGTCCCCCTCTACACCATACGGAGGCTATGTCAGCTCGTGGTCAGAGGTATGTCCCGCCACATGAGAGGCCTGGTCCTCCCCAACAGGGCCCCGGCCCTAGACCCTCTATGCAGAAAGGTGTGCGTCCAGCTGATGTGGATGACAATTGGAGAGGGAGCCGTATGAGACGTCCAGGTAATGAAACCCGAGAGTATGAACAACATGGAGGCTACAGGAGACACATTACTTCAGAGGATGACCATGAACCGGAATGGATGATGTACGGTCCTCAGTCTTCTGCTGAGACGATAGAGCTCAAAGGACTAGGGGCACGATCAGGAGGTCGTGAAGGGAGACATAATCATAAACAAGATGACGAGGGACAGTTCTCTGACGAAGATACTCCAGAATGGCTGGAATTCGGTCCTGTCTCCCAAACAGAATGTGTAGAGCTGAGAGGACTCAGAGATGAAGCAGCTGTGAGACGGAAGTTCCTGAACTCTCAGGGACAAAGCAGTGGTGGTAGTGATGACTCAAACAGACAATCTACTTCTAGTCCAGAAGATGAACCTGAATGGGCTAATGTGGAGATGTCAGATTTATCGGGAAATAAAAAGAAACCTGAGCTACTTAATAATCTATTCGGTAATGTATCTCTTGTTCAGAATCCTACAATCTCTAAACCATTACCAGTACATACAATGACACTAGATCAACTGGAGCATAGCTGCTCTCCACAAACTGAGACTAGGATGCCATTTAATTCTAATGGTAACAATCCTATAAACATGATGATGGCTCCACGGGCTTTCAATCCAATGCAGCATAGTGAACTCAATAGTCACACTCCTCCCAATAGTACAGGTGTATTCCAGCAGTTGCTGACGTCACTACAGATGCAGAAGCAAGGTCAGGTTGGTATGAGACAGCAACAACCTGTATACAAAGATCATAACATGCATATGAATATGAATACACCCACTCTTTCTCAAGGATCACTGACCAATCCATTGCAGGGAATATCTATGCCAGTTCAGCAGCCATTTCAATTACCAAACTCACAAATGTCATATCCTAAGGAGCATACTATTCAACAACAATTCCCACCCCTACAGCGTCCTATAATGCCACGTCCACCTTCAGAGATGTCACCTAACCCCCAGACAAACGAGAAGGTAGAATCTCGCATTAGAGATCTATTCAAGGTTAAAGAAGCAATCATTCAGGAGCCATTGACTCAGGAAGAAAAGATAATTCTTATCAATCGTATTGATGAGAATATCAAACAGCTGAGAGCCTTAGCTCTTAAACTGAATGATCCTAATTCCCAGCATGGTCCTATCAATCAAGCCCAACCGCCAATATCTCGACCTCAGTTAGCATCACATACTCAGAACGAGGCAAACAAGTTGAATCATAATCAGATGAGTAGCATTCCAATCAATTTCCCTAACAACGCATCTCTTGCTCAGGCATCTAACAAGATTTTCAGCAATCAGACTCCATCTCCACTCGCAAATAACTTTCAGCCTCCTAATATAAATACTCTCCAGAATCAACAACAACAACCGATCGCATTCTTACAACAACTCCTCAACCGAAATATGACATCTCGTCCTACTGACATGCAGTTACCCATGGTGGGAGCTATGGGGCGTGGTATAGCCCCTCCTTACAATTTCTCACAGCCCACAAATTATACACAGCGTCCCGCACAACAGCTGAGACCCGCACAGAAACCCATTGGTATGCAGGCAAACACTCCTATTTCAGATATGGGACTGGGAGAGCATATATTTGGTCAAACAGCTGTAACCAAGGAACAGGCTCGCACTCTCCTTCAGATGCAAGGAGCTCCGCCTGTGCAACCGGCTATATCCTCTCCCCTGTACCATGGTACAGTACATACCCAAAAGTAGCTCTTGTTCTACGAAGTATTAACTAAACGCGTACAATCAAGGAATAACTTACAAACCAGTTTTATTGAGTGCAAATTCTGAATGTTTAAATTTTAGAGTACGTATACATCGATTGTTCTTTCTGTGGGGGGGGCTAAACTGGAGTTATATGTGTCTTGTTTCAACGTTTCTCTCTCTCTCTCTCTTTCTTTTCAGAATCCATACACATTACTTAATTACGTACAGTATAGTAGTTTTGTTCAATATGATTGATTCTATTATTAGACACGGATTCTCTAATTTTACGTGCAGCAAATCAGTTGTTATTATTTTCATCTTGATCGGACACTTTATTATAGTGTTTCTTCAGTTTATTTTGGGATAATATTGGGTTATTGGGTGTATAAATAATTGTTAGTTTTTTTAATGATTTTGGCAAATTTACTATTTTCGTATTCTCTTTCTCTCTCTCTTTTTTTGTTTCTTCAGGTCTTCACCAGTGTGTCTCTATTCGCTATCCTAATAGGCCCATTGAATGGATTCCCACTTGTACTCCAATGGATCGCAGAGGCGTGGGTATCTCTCGGGAGATTAAATAAATTTCTATCAGTTCAAGAGCTGAATGAAGAACGGTATTATTCAATGCAGCAGCGTAAGTCTATTGTTTCATATGAGTCACGTTGGTAAATTGGGATTTCTCTGAATAATACGAATCATTATAATTCCATTTAGCTGATGATCCTAGTATCGTGTTAGCTGTACAGAGAGGAAAGTTTTCTTGGGACTCTAATAAGAAGAATAAGAAAATAAGGGAAACAATAGAAAGACCAACTTTGAAGTGTATAAATGTGGTTATACACTCAGGACAGTTTGTAGGTATCGTAGGACAGGTTGGCAGTGGAAAGAGTTCAATATTCTCCGCACTCACTATGGAGTTGAATAAGAGAGAAGGATCCATTTATTGTAAGAGAATCTTTGATAAAGAATTGTAATATAATCACATTGTTTAATAGACAAACATTTGCGTGAAGGCTTCGGTATTGTATCACAAGAAAGCTGGATACAGCACGGTACTATCAGAAGCAATATTCTATTCGGTATGGAGTATAACGCTGATTTGTATGAGAGGGTGGTCAGTGCATGTGCTCTTCTCCCTGACTTTGCGCTAGCATACAATAGCGACCTCACAGAAGTAAGAAAACATACTTAGAGTCCTACGAAATATAATTACTTGATAAAATTTAAGGATGCACATAGCAACAATCTTTGAACAGATAGAATGAAACCTCACCCAATTGTATATAGGCGATTATTATTGTATTTATATGTTATTTTATAGGTGGGTGAGAATGGAGTCAATCTTAGCGGCGGTCAAAAAGCGCGAATTAACCTAGCTAGAGCTTGTTACCAACAGAAACCATGCTTACTATTAGATGACCCGCTCTCTGCAGTAGATGCTAATGTTGCTCAGCACATACTAGCTAACTGTCTGCATAAACTGTTATCTCGTAAAACTAGGATTCTAATAACACACCGTGTAGAATTACTCAAATCTGTAGATGTAGTATTCGTAATTAATGAAGGTAAAGTAGTGACTGCGGGTTCCCCTGATAAAATCCTACCTTCTGTGGAGAGTAGTTTTGAAGTAGAAAGGATGAAAGGAGTAGTTAAGACTGATGAGATTACAGAAGTAGTAGCGAATGATATTAACGGGGATGGAGCAGTATTAGTTAAGGAGGAAGAGAAATGTACTGGACCAGTCAAGTATGTTATTTTATAAGTACAGTCAACTCCTGTAATAGGTCAAATTTTGTCCTAAACCGTTAAAGTAACATAAATTCGCGGTCCCTTGAGCCTTGATGTAACGTGAGTTGACTATTGTAGACATTTGTATTATAAGGGTATATCTATAGACCTAAAATCTACTGGTCATATTGGAGATCAATTGGACATGTATTCGCGTTCTTAATTCTACTCACAATGCTAATAATGGAATCTTCTAAGAGAATCACAGACGTTTGGCTATCCATATGGACAACAGCCAATATAACACAAAATCACACTAACAATAATATAAGCATAGTCCAGGTAAGTGATAGCTATAATACCCAATAATATTATTCCAGTAAATTTAATCAAGAACGTATATTATATCTAAGCTATATATCAATATCATACATTTACAGGTTAAAATTTCTGACATTAGACATGTACGTATTAGCACTGGTAGACAGGTTTAACATAGAAGGTAAGAATGCATAATTAACAATGAAAAGCAGTAACCTGTCTTGAACGGCGTAATACATAGAAAACATTGATAATAGTAAAACTCATCCAATCATTGTACCGTACGTATGTATAAGAATATTCTTATTTTGAAAGAGGGCAAAATGCTTCTAGGATACTTTTAGCCATTTCGATATTATTCTTCGCAATTCCGAATGCGCGTGCTATCTCATCCTCTGGATACCCAAGTGCCCTTAGCTCTTGTTTGGCTAGCTGGCTGTCCTCTTTCTTCATCGGAGCTTTCACAAGTTTGGGAGGGAGTGGTGGCATCAATACGTCCTCTTTTTTCATCTCAATGATGTTCTGCGGCTTTAGGTTGATGTAATTGCTATCATTTGGTACTTCCATCTGATTTATAATTCTAGATATTGCAACGCCTTCATTAGAAAACGGATTACTGAATTCTAATTCAGATAGTTGAGTTGGGGTGTCGTCCTTAAAAGGGTCTTGTTCAAGGAGTACCTTAGATTTAGGGTCTATGTCTAAATCATCCAAGAAGGGATTTCCTTCTGAAATGTTCCGTTTGAAATCTGGAGGATTCATAGCAGCTATATCTCTAGATTCGTCTATCTTTATCAAATCATTTGTTGGTATAGTAAATTGCGAATTTGTAATAGAGTTTTCTGAACATAAACTAGTTGGTGAAACTTGTTTATTATCAGAAAACGCTATTACACATTCTCCATTGACATCTGTCGCGATGACGTCAGCATACTTTAGTGTACGATTGCCTTCATCATGTATTCCCTGAAGGTCTCCATAGTTTGGATTTTGTAACACATCCACATCGATGTACGTGATCTTTTCTTTTTTATGCTCTTTCTTCTCAGTAGGGAGAAGTGATGTTTGTTGATGAGATAGTAAGATCGATTCCTCGTTTGTTTCATCTCCTATTTCTCGTCGGTTTGGGGAGCTATTCGTTTGTTTCAATACACTTTTCTTACTGATACTCGCATAGCCAGCTATTACTTGGTCTCCTTCATTCTGGATAGGAGCCTCACTGCTATCTATTATATTCTCAGTATCGAACTTTTGTAAGTTCTCTCGCTTCTTTAAACGAGTACATTTTTCAGTAGAAATGCTTTTGCTTCGTTCTCCTAAGTTTGGTAAATCATTTAGTTGTGCATTAGCCTCAGCTCCAGTAGGTTGCATACGTTTTGGATCATATACACTGTTTATTCGTCGACCTCCTCTACTTGGAAGGGGTGGTGGAATTGTTTTTCCTTCAGTGTGAGTCTTATTTTCGGTAGACCTTACTCGAATTACAGGTGAATCATCACTATTTTCATCAAGTAAGGAATTTGGTTCTTTTGGAAGGGGACGTGATGTCTTAACCCCGGGACCGTTCCTCCCATTAGACTCGTAATCTGCATCAGGAACAGCTGAGTATTCCGCATCGATATGAAAAGGGTCTACAACGATGTTACAGCTGTCTCGAATATCTTCACGACAGAATGGGCATTTTGTGCCTCCGCAATCCACCCATGAATGTAGACACTCCTGACACATTAAATGACCACATGGCTCTAGCTTAACATCTTTGTTCCTTTCAGCACATATCTTACATAACTGGAAAGTTGTCCCGATTTCGCAGTATATATCATACTGCTCTTGTGTTACACGGATATGATCTTTGGAGGTGACAGTAACTGCAGCTCTCAGATCAGGATTATGGTCTTCACCATTGGGATAAAGATAGAACCCCTCCTGAGAGCCTTCTAACAGTGCTTGTATGAGGGATTTGTTCTGTGGAATTGTCTGTAAGATGTTACCGTCATGTGTGACGTAACCAATTGCCCATTGTCCCAATCGTGTACAGGAGAGACGGAAAATATAAGTTCCCGGTTTGTTTATGAATTCGGTTAGTCTAGCTTTGACTTCGTCGTAAGTTAGAAACGCTTTATAGCCAACATGCTTGACTACTAAGTTATTCCAGTTCACAAGGATATTAGGCCAAGGTTGGAAGAGACGGGTGAATACGTCAAACTCGAATACTGAGATGTGGTCGCTGTGTGAAAGGTCCATAGTTGTTTTGAGAGCTGAAGCTTCCATTTGGTCGTTAATCTGGTGGACTAATTCTAATTTTGCTCGGAAATCGGACCAGGTTACGAGAGGCTGTCCGGGGAAATGTGTGTGCCAGAAATCAGCTGCGTCTGCTTTGGTTATGCGAAAATCTACGCCTAAGAATTTCCCGCTTGGCGGTGGAAACATTGCCTTCAGCTCTGTAGCCATGTGACTGAATATAAGACTCATTTTAGTTAGCGTCCGTCTTGATTCGCTTGTCTCTATGTAGATCTGATCTTTAGCTGTAGAGAACAGTTTTATAACTTGCTTACATTTTGTGTTGAAGTTCTCGATAAAAACTTGAAAATAGAAGAACTCTGCCAGCGAATTTGGTTCGCTTTCGTAAGCATGCATGATTAGTTTCAGATGTTGGTACGTATCTGGTAAGATGTCAAGTATAAAAGGAGGGCTATTCTTCAGAGACATTTTTCTGTTGGAACACAGAGTTACAACTTTATCCATACTCTTCCATAACCTCTCGACATGACGCTTTTCAACCGGTTGATATTTTGGTATTGCTCCTGCCCCGTTAGTTGCATTTGGTGCTGCTCCTTTGAGTCGATCAGATGCTGATTGGAAAAACCCCCTCAGTCCGTTCAAAGCTTTATTTCCTTCCATCATTGCCATTTGAGTTTGTAACTCGCTATCAAAATTTATTGTTAGTCAAGATATTGGGAGTAATACACGAATTAGGCATAAGCCTAAACCATACACTATTCCCCACATTTATGGTATAAGATTTCTCCGTTTTAGTAAGACATATATTGGAGGATATTTGATCCCTTGACATGAAATATTTGAGATACAAACTAAAGGGTTATGAACAAAATGAATTTACAAATTATTTCATTGTACCCAAAGCCTTGCAGTTTTCATTGTTTCAGAGTTCTGAATTGATAAATGTTAATTCTTACAAGTGACTGTTCTTTTATGTCGAATGTAGAATAAAGTTGTTTCTGTGAAACCTAAATGAAGCCTTAATTGGTATAATTATCTACATAGCTGCAATACTCGAGTTACTCCATTTGTGTTATGCGTCAGGTTTGACATTAGCCATTTTACCACTTTCTATTAACGTATATTATGTGTTTGTATGTTAATGCTACTCTCCATCATGATTTATATCATTGCATTTTGCACACACGAGCTATCGAGTTGTTGGTGCTTGCTGGATTTATGATTACCTTATATTACTTACGATAACACAGTATTTCATTATTCCTTAGAATTTATAATATGGTTAATAAATCTCTTTATATTCATATCAATGATTACGTGGTCAATTTACGGAGATTGCCTAATCAGTGCTTCAACCACGATATATTGCTTGATTTTACTGAGAGCAACTTGGATACCTACTATGTATATATTCTAAGTTTTGTCCAATTGTCCATTTACAATCATGCCCGAATTCCAGGCTTATTGTGTATTTTGCTATTGCTAGTATGGGTAAGACTTCAAAAGACAAACGTGACATATATTATCGCTTAGCTAAAGAAGAAGGATGGAGAGCTCGTAGTGCTTATAAATTATTACAAATTGATGACCAGTTTAAGATTATTGAAGGTGCGAAGAGAGTTGTTGATCTATGTGCTGCTCCTGGTAGCTGGTCACAGGTACTATCCCGTAGATTGAGACCTGATCAAGATCCTAGTGTTAAAATTGTAGCTGTAGATCTACAAGCAATGTCTCCATTACCTGGTGTAACTCAATTACAGGGTGATATAACTTCTGAGGTAACAGCTAATGAGATTATAGCCCATTTTGAAGGAGCACATGCAGATGTTGTTGTATGTGATGGAGCACCTGACGTAACAGGAATACATGATCTGGATGAGTATATACAAGCACAGTTGTTACTAGCTGCGCTTAATATCACTACACATGTGTTAAAACCGAATGGAGCATTTGTAGCAAAGATATTTCGCGGGAAAGATGTTTCGCTTCTCTTTATGCAGCTTCAGTTATTCTTCAAACATGTAAGCTGTGCAAAACCGCGAGCTAGCAGAAACTCAAGCATTGAAGCATTTGTAGTCTGCCAGAACTATTCACCACCTGATGGGTACATCCCCAATATGGCTAACCCCCTGCTTAATCCTCAATCTTGTCCAGACTTCTCTCAGTTAGGAGGTATAAATAGAGCAATTGTACCATTTGTTGTGTGTGGAGATCTCAACTGTTTGGATGCTGATAAGAACTATTCACTCGATGAGCTTGAAGATAGAGAATATAAACAGCTGGAACCGACACAAGCACCTATTCATCCACCCTATGAAACAGCTCTTAATATGAAGAAATCTGGACAAGCTTGTATCCCACCACTGATAGATGACGTCATCATAGAAGAGATGGTAGCATCTGATAACGAGTTTGAGGACGGGATACCTCTTGATATTCTCACAGAGCTATCGATCTCTCAAGAAATACAGCCTGATCTAATCCCTGATCTACCTGATAACGAACCTTTACTTCCTCCCGACTTTCTTATTAACAAGTTATGAACCTCTTTATTTCATTTACTTATTTTGCTAGCTTTATTGATATAACGAATGATTTCTAATGATCATCCATGATTTACAATATTTTGACTGTACGTTTTTGTTAAGGTTATTCCTAAAATTCTGATTGACTGTATCCCACTATTCTTATAGAGCACACAATCAGCTGATACGTTATACTATCTCAGTATATATGCCGGGTTAAGTATTGCTACATGTGTTGTTACTATCCTCAGAGCTGGATCATTTGCTATCGGTACATTCAAGGCTTCTAAACTCATACACTCTAAGCTTTATCATCAAATGACAAGAGCTACAGTATGTTCCTTAATTTACAGAATTCTGTTACAAATAATTATTGGATAAATTATAGATCCTATTCTTTGACTCAACTCCTATCGGAAGAATTCTTAACAGATTTTCCTCTGATCTCTACACAATTGATTTTGACCTTCCCTTCAATCTTAACATATTTCTGGCTCAGATATTCTCTCTCATTGGAGCTCTTATCATTACCATATATGGATTGCCTCTAATTATAATTCTACTTCTCTTGCTCAGTGTGTTCTATTTCCTATTGCAACACTTCTACAGGAGAACTTCCAGAGAGCTGAAGAGGATCGCTAGCATTAGTATGTCTCCTGTATATTCACATTTTACTGAGACATTCACTGGTATAGCTACTATAAAAGGAATGAGGTAATACATGTATTTATTGGAAATCGATTATTTGATTTATTCCTGAATTTTACAGGGCTGCTGAGAGATTCTTCCTGAATAATATTGAGAATGTTGACAGGAATCAACAAGCTAATTTCACTTCTAATATTGCTTCTGGCTGGTTCCGTATTCGTATACAGGCTATATCTATTGTAGTTGTTACAGGTGTAGGGCTATTTGCTGTGTTGCAACATCAATTCTTATTACCAGTAAGTTAATGAGTAAGTAGACCCGAACATTAAATTCCGAAACCTCGGAATAACGATGACAACTTCTTTAACCGCCATTAAGAATAGAGATTATTATGAATACAGTGGAAACCTCTGCAAACAGAGTGAAAATCGATGGAATTCCTAGTCCTATACAAATGAACCGCCATAAACGAGGAATTTGGTAGAACAGGGTAGCATTTTCGGTGTCCCTGCTTCCAGTTTGTGGAGTTTACACTGTATTTTCAGGATTACGGCCAGCTGTAAATTGTAGAGCTATTCCCAATAAATTCAAATTGTTGTTTAGGTGAATCCAGGTCTGCTAGGTCTCGCTCTATCCTACGCAATTACCCTTACCGGTATACTGGGTAGTACAATAGAGACTTTCACTCAGTTAGAAATGCTTATGGTAGCAATTGAGCGTATTGATGAGTATTCTAATAACACACCTGTTGAGAATATTCTAGCACTTGAACGCAAAGAACGTCATCATGAGTCAGTTACTTTAAACATTATATCAACCCGTGTATTTAATTGGTGCACTATTATAGGGGTAGAGTTATTTATTGGACTGCTCGTGCTCCCTCTGTTACTTTTGACAATGTTACACTTGAATACAGAGAGGGGCTACCTCGAGCTTTGAAGGGAGTAACATTTCATTTGGATGCTGGAGAGAAATTGGGTGTAGCCGGTCGTACTGGTGCTGGTAAGTCAAGCTTGATAAGAGTATTGTTCAGACTGGTTGAGATCTGTGGTGGAAGGATTCTTCTTGATAACGTAGATATAATGGAGTACTCTCTACAAGATTTGAGGACTAACTTAGCTGCTATCCCACAAGACCCGTTTCTGTTCAGTGGCACTGTAAGAGAAAATCTTTCTCCTGATACTAAAAGGTAACTTCATACTTTCACTAGTTTTTGTAATTGTTATTATTAATATATAATAGGTTTAATGATGGAGACTATTGGAGCTCACTTGAAGACACATATCTGAAAACAGCTGTTCAGAAAATGGGTGGACTTGATGCAAATGTCGGTATTGGTGGGAAGAAGTTCTCTGTTGGTCAAAAGCAGTTGTTGTGTTTAGCTCGTGCTATCTTGACAAAACCGAAGGTTCTTTGTATCGACGAAGCAACTGCTAATATAGATTCTGAGACTGATACTCAAATACAAAATGTTATACAGACCAAATTCTATTACAGCACTGTTATCACTATAGCTCATCGTGTCAATACTATTCTACACTGTGATAAGATTCTTGTTATGGAGAATGGAAGAGTGGTAGAGTTCTCCACCCCTAAGGCCCTTCTAAACGATCCTAATTCTGGATTCTACTTGTTGGCAACTCAATCAATATAGTTTATACTCTCTTCTACCCACAAGTCTTAGAACATTTATTTACTTATACTCTTTCATATATTTCGAACGATAGGTTCATTTTCGCTTTGCAAATTATAATTCATCATCTACTGATTCCTAATTGTGTAACTCTTAATATGTAGTGCATATGGCTCCTCATAGCCAACCAATGGTCAGCTTTCGTCTACATACAATTATGCTTGATTATCTTAGAGGTATTTATACCAGTTGAGTAACTGATTATTTAATTGTTTAAGCTTGTGTTAATGGGAGACCCTGATAAAGGCGCTAAGATATTCAAAACACGCTGTGCGCAATGCCACACAACTGAAAAGGGAGGTAAGCACAAAACTGGGCCAAATCTCAACGGGTTATTCGGTAGAAAAACAGGCCAAGCTGTAGGCTTCACATACACTGATGCTAACAAGAATAAAGGTATTACATGGGGAGAAGATACTCTCTTCATTTATCTGGAGAACCCTAAGAAGTATATTCCTGGCACGAAGATGGTGTTTGCTGGCCTCAAGAAAACAGGAGAGAGAAACGACTTAATCGCTCACTTGAAATCAGCGACTAGTAAATAAGAACACAAAATAGGTTCCAATGTACTTCTGTATCTAGCAATGTTATCATTAAACTCAAACTTTGATTTGAAAGTTATGCATTACTAGTATAATTATATTATCGATATTGTATTTATTAATTATTATAATTCTATAATTCTATACCAAATAGTGTATAGGAGATATCCATTATATCAAATTTCAATACGTGATACGGCAGATGGTTTCTGCTCTACTTAGGTATAGTTTTCAATATATATATCGTTTGTAGGCTTGTAAGTTGTACACGTCTGATTGCAGAATTGCAATGACATTATTTTTACTTGATATTCTATGTATTTACTTTCGTGTTCCATTCTTTTTCTACAGTGACGACTGCTTTGCTTACAATGGGCAAAGGAAAGCGCTCCAGGGAGCCAGGAACTAAACGACGAACTATCTTACAAATTGACTCTAATAAGATAGCTAGTAGATCTAATGTTAGTCCACCTCGACATGAGGAGATGCTACCTGTACCAGAGCCTGTTGATGATCAGCTGGCTGAGTTCCTGAAGGAGATATCAGCTCTTGAGGAAGAGAACAAGTTAAAATCTGAAACGCCTACAACTGACATCCAGCAGGAAGTTCCTAGTGATGCACAAGTGTCTACTGTTAATCAAACTGAATTACCAGAAGGTTGGCAGCGAGTATTAGACAACACAACTGGATACCATTACTACTGGCATGTAGCTACGAATGAGACCAGCTGGGAGGTACCATCTGTTAAGCAGCTGACTACACAGTCTAATGAAGCAAGAGAAAATCCAGCTGGACTATCTCTCATTAGTGCTTATTCTGAAACTGATTCAGATAACAGTCCACCTGCCCTACGCAAAGAAGTTGAGAATGACCGTGAAACACATTCCATACCTCAACCCATAGCAACCGTAGCTCAGCCAATAGAAGACCCTTCTAATACCTTGAATACAACACAAGATAATACGTTGCCATTACAGCCTACTACTAGCAACCATGGACATAAAGTAGCCAATACAATCAATACTATAGACTCGTATCAACCAATAATGAACTATTATAAACTCCCTCTCATACACGCATTCACTCAGACAGAAGATAATATGGATATTAAGCCAACAGATGACGCATTACGACCTCTAATACAACAGCTGGTAGCTGAGGTTAAACATAAACTAGAATTCCTTGGTATAAATTTACAACAAGTTAACCAGCTGCAAGGTATGTTGATTGAGTTAGAAACACGTGTAAATGATTGGAGAGCAGGCTACCTCCCTTCTGAGTATACCCTGACTAGATTACAAGAATCAACTCGTGTACTGAGAGAGTACGAACAATCAGCTGCTCCTGTAGGATGGGGTTGTACCTGGGATCCAAATCAACAGAAATATCAATACATACAGACATCTAGTGGTAGGACTGTATGGGAATATTCTAGTGCAGTAGCTGTTAGTTCTGAAGTGTTAGGAGATGAGGATATGGTGTTATCAGGGAGTGAAGATGGTGAGTGTCCTCCTCTCCCTCCTCTCCCCACTTCTCCTACTTCTGGACCGCCTCCACCCCCAGCTGACGTTACCAATCAATCAGCTGATCTAAAGTTCCCTATAGAACCCCCTCTACCCAGTTCTACCCCTCAACCCGCTTCTATTCAATCTAGCAATCCCCCTCTCCCTGATTTACCCCCTTCAGAATCCTCTAGTCCTCCTCCTCTTCCGATTATCCCCGAGACAACCCCTGCTATTCCTCCTCCCCTCCCACCTAACAACTCACCCCTTCCCCCTTGTCCAGATATCCCTGTGTCTCCATTACCTCCCTCAGACAACTCAGACATGTCTCACTCACCAGCCACCAGATCACCTCCCACCAAACCCAACTCTCCTCTCCCTCCATTACAACAGGACACTTCTTCGTCACAACACGTTATACCTCCACAGTATTATCCTCAGCAAGATCAACAACAATTAGTTTATACTTATTATAATCCTACTAACAGTGCCAATTACGATGCTTACAGCCAAGCTACTTATTTACAACATCAATACACACCTCCGGCTATTGAATCTCCTAAGAGCCCTCAATCTAGTGGGAAAGCTAAAATCAAGAAATCTAGTTCTTCTAATGCAAAGAAGATTCCACCCTCCAGTCTATCTACACATGCAGTATCTCTTAAGAAGAAAGGTATAGCTGGTATGCTGGAGAAATGGCAACAGCTGCATACAGTAGAAGCTTCTTCTGAAGACTCTGATTCTGAAATTGAAGAAGAAAGCAGTTTGAAAGACAGAATTGCTGAATGGAAGAAGGAACAGCTTGTCTCTGGGAAAGCTAAGGAAAATGCGAACTTTCATAATATTCATGGTAACTGGAAAGATAAGATTAAGCGCGCCAAACAGAACTCCACAGCTGATTCATCTCTACTCCATCTCTCTCAACCTACTGAAGGGTAAGTCTACATGTATGGTAAGGATAATACTTTTGTTTCTTTATTTCAATGTAGTTATAAATTATCCAATTTAGTATATAAGAATTAGAAATATCTCTAAAAATCAACGAATTTACCGTTAAAGTAGTTCAATTAGCTGTAATGAGTTCTGATGAAGCTTCCTCACCTCTTAACCCTGATGGGAAGAACAGATTCTACTCTGACGCTCTTCTCACGAAAGGAAAGTCTCGTGGTAGAAGTCTAACTAATTGTTCAAAACTGTTGATAGCATGTATCTTATTGCTTTTACTTCTATTGCTTGTGATTGTGCTAGTTGCTGTATTCGTAGTTGTTCTACATAAAGTTGTTGCAGAAGAAGTAGCCGAGCCTTGGAAATCTAAACGATTGCCTTCTTCAGCTAAACCTGAGACTTATGATATAACGCTCAATGTTGATTTGGATACTTTAACAGTTACGGGAGAAGAATCCATTAATGTAAAAGTAGTGGAGAATACCCAATGGATATTACTGCAATATAGTGAGAGCATGAATATTACTAGCGTGGATGTGCTAGATTCTGGCAAATCTCAGGAAGGAGTTTCAAACGAGTTACACCCTGATAACGAGTATGTGGCTATTTCTAAGGAAGGGGACTTCAATAAAAATAAAGTCTACACGGTTGTTGTGAAGTTCTCTTACTATTTATACTCTGGTGGTCTGTCAGGGTTCTATAACAGTACTTACAATGAGGACGGGGAAGCCGTTGTTTTAGCTACAACACAGTTTGAACCTATTTACGCTAGAAAGGCGTTTCCTTGCTTTGATGAGCCTGCAATGAAGGCTAACTTCACTATTACAATTGTACACCCGAATACCACAATAGCTCTATCAAACATGCCCATTCTAGCCATGCATAATGATGAAGATGGTGTAATTACAACTCATTTTGCGCCTTCCGTTCCTATGAGTACATATTTGGTTGCTTTTATCGTCTGTGAATTTAAGTTTACAACTAGTTTGACTAATGCTAGTGTTAATGTAAGCGTGTACGCTCGTCCTAGTCTGGTTAACGATACGAAGTATTCTCTGGATATTGCAGTTCAAGTTTTGGAATATTATGAACAATTCTTTGGTATTAATTACCCTCTAATAAAAATGGATCTTGTCGCGATTCCCGATTTTAACGCGGGGGCAATGGAGAATTGGGGGTTGGTAACTTATCGCGAAACTGCGCTTCTCGTCACAGAAAACGTGAGTTCATCAGCTGATAAACAGTGGGTTACAGAAGTAGTTGCTCATGAATTAGCTCACCAATGGTTTGGTAATCTCGTGACAATGGCTTGGTGGCAAGATCTGTGGCTTAACGAAGGATTCGCTACATACATTTCATATCTAGGCACTAACATATGTCATCCTGAATGGAATTACCTTGATTTCTTCATTATTGGAGATCTGCATGTTGCTCTTGAAGCTGATGGTTTTAACGAAACTCATCCAATAATACAATCAGCTGAGACTCTCAGTGAAATTAACGGTTTGTTTGATTCTATTTCCTACTCGAAAGGGGGGTCACTTATCAGAATGATTATAGGATTTATGGGTATGGAGGAATTCAGACTGGGATTGAACCATTATTTGAATAAACACAAGTATGGTAATGCAAAGAGCGCTGATCTTTGGAGTGCTCTTCAGGGTGTAGTTGAAAACGTTCCTTACAATATTACTGCGGTTATGGACACCTGGACAATACAAGGAGGATATCCTATCCTTACTGTTACACTAACTGATGGGTGTGCTAAGCTAAAAGTTACTCAAGAGCGTTTTGTGATAGTTCCCACTGATCCGAAGGATTTTGCGAAGTCTGAATTTAACTACATTTGGAAAGTTCCTATAAATTTTATCACAGACTCGAATCCGGATCCTTCTGAGACATTTTGGCTAAATAAGAAAGAAGATGAATTTACTCGTACTAGTTTGAGTAAGGACTGCAAGTGGTTGAAAGCTAACTTTGGAGAACTAGGGTTCTATCGGGTTAATTATGAGGACGCTCAATGGACGGCACTGACTGATCTACTCAATACTGATCATACACAATTACAAACAGCTGATCGAGCTAACCTTCTTGATGATGCTGTGTCTCTTTCTATAGCTGGGTTCATAACTCCAATGCAAGCTTTGGATCTAGTGTCTTATCTGAAACAAGAAACTGACTATATTGCATTGAGAGTTGGTTTGCTATCTCTATCACAAATACATACAAAAGTAATATTATCCAAGGTAGAGGGAAGCTTTACAGATTATGTCCTGTGTCTACTAGAGACTGAGATTGAGGAGGCTGTTGGAACCTTTCCGAATGCCACAACTGGCCATTTAGAAAATCTTAAGAGGAGTTTGATCCTTAAGTATGCTCTTCTATATGGAAACACAACTTTTGCAGGTTTGGCTTTAGATGAATTCGAATCATTCATGGCTGGCACTAAAGAACCAGTTCCTGACCTGAAGGATGTTATTCTTACTGCTGGTATTAGAGAAGGGGGACAAGCTGAATGGGAATTTCTTTGGAATAAGTATGTTGAGTCAGATAATCCTACAGAACAATCTGCTATTCTATCTGCTCTCTCCTATACGAAAGAGCCCTGGCTTATCCAGCTATATCTAGATAGGAGTTTGACAGAAGTTAGAAGTCAAGACGGGCTTACAGTGCTGAGACGTTTAGCTTCCAATTCTTACGCCTGGCCTTACTTATGGAATTTCTTTAAGGAAAACTATGATGAGTTATTTAACAGATATGGTTCTTCACTGAGCTTCGGGAGAGCTATCACTGCAGCTACCGGACACTTTACAACACAGAATCAACTCGATGAACTGGAAATGTTCTTCTCAAACAGAGATGCTGGGTCTGGGATTGTCGCACTCAAGTCTGGCATTGAACAGATAAAGTCTAACATCAACTGGCTGGATAAAAACCTGGATAATATCGATAATTGGCTTCATGAATTTCTTCTTGCTAACTGTAACAAGATGTAGTTCTTGTAGCAAAGCTTAACTTTTGTTATGTTTCATTCCCTCGCTCGTTAGAATAGACTATCTCTACTTTTGATTCGCGACTTTATGTATACTGTATCCTATAGGATGTAGTTTATACTTGTTTGATATTATCAAGAAATATATAATTTGTTTGTGTTTATTATTAATAATTGTATACTGTGTGTATTTACGTAGAATATTTAATGGCGAGTAAGATAGGTGGTGTAGAGATGGGAGAGGACGATCCTCATAAAGTTAGTTTCAGGGGACAAGCTCTTAAAGTTGATACCGTTGAAGATGCTCAGAGTATTATTGATCAAATTGAGAAATGCGATGAACTATTAACTCTTGAGTTATCTGGGAATACATTTGGAGTAGAAGCAGCTGAAGCAATAGCTCATGTTCTAGAAGAAAAGAAATACTTAAAGAATTGTCTTTGGTCAGATATGTTCACTGGGCGCCTCAGAAGTGAAATTCCTTCGATATTATCTTCTCTATGTAATGCTGTAATTAAGGCGAACACTCATTTAGTTGTGTTAGACCTATCAGATAATGCATTTGGTCCTGACGGTATAAAAGCTGTAGAGCAGCTACTAACTAGTCCTGCTTGCTATTCACTAGAGGAGCTCTATTTCAATAATAATGGCTTAGGTTCTGGAGGTGAAATTCTAGCCAAAGCATTGACAGAGTGTCATAAAAATGCCAGTGAAGCTGGGGCTAAGTTTGCACTTAAAACTTTTGCTTGTGGGAGAAACAGAATTGAGAGTGATAAAGTCAAACCGCTAGCAGAAGCTTTTAAACTCTTACAAACACTAGAGGTTATTCGTATGCCACAAAATGGAATAAATCATGTTGGAATTGCAGCATTAGCAAAGAGTTTTGAATCTAATCCGAATTTGACCGAAATTGATCTTCATGATAATACCTTCGCTCCCAAAGGTTCTAAAGCAATTTCTGAGGTTTTGCCAAAATTATTAAAACTCCGAGTAGTAAATTTCGATGATTGTTTACTACGTGATGAAGGCGCGCAGATTCTATCACATGGATTCACTAAAGAACATACTCATCTGGAAATTGTAAAATTAGGTATGTTTGGTATAGCTTACGAATTCTTCTTATAATAATTTACTTATATATTACAGAAGCTAACGAGATTAAAACAGATGGAGCAATCGCACTAACAGACATTATTTCAACTCTACCTGCTATAGTAAATTTCAATTTGAATACTAATGAGCTGGGGAAAGATACAATTAAAGATATTAGAACTAAAATGAAGTCAGCTGGTAAGGAAAAAGTTCTTGATACTTTCAGTGGGGATGAGTTAGATGATGGAAATAGTGATTATGACCCAGAGAATGTGAATAACTCTCAAGGTAGTCATTTATATAATTTACTCAAATATTATAATACAATTTACAGTAGAACTCGGATAAGACAAGTTTGTCTTATCCGAGTATTCTTACTAACTTAGTTCTACTGTATTTGAATGCTAATAGTGAAGAAATTCTAGACTAGTCATGATGTTCAATTACTTATCCCACAAGAACCGACACACGTAATTATGTAGATATTCTATTAACATAGGTTGCTAATTTTACGAATGTATATTGATTGTTTAACAATATTCTCCAGATGGTGAAGATTCAAATAAAGATAAGCTAGACCATTCTTTAGAGAACGCAACCGCGAAAAATTTGGAAAACAACTTAAACGATCCACCAACTAATGAACAAGTAAACTCATTCCTAACCGAACCATCTTTTGAGAAATTTACAATACTTGGTAACAACTGTCTCCCTGTAATTTTGGTACATATTTCAAGGGACAAAGATGCAGAAATTATTACGGATATGATAGTACGCTTGTCTGCCATTTGGTATGAGTGTGAAGCTCAACAACTCATAACATTCCTTGTTGAAATACTCGACGCTATCCTTGCGGAATCCACGAAAAATAATTCTTACTTCTCTTCACAGTTTATAAACTATATCCTTGTGCATATGGGTATGATCAAATCTGAAGATAAGAAGTTTAAACCGTTGGATAAACTCGGTCCTATCCTCTCTATATTATCAGAGATAATTAATACCGGACATTTCTCGAAAACTGATAAAGATACTTTGCTAATTTTCTTACAAAAACCATTCCCAAAATTGTTAGAATCGCCCACTGAATTGAGTATACTCATAGGACGAATATTCTCTTGATTAATTACTGATTTCATAGTAACTCTCTTTCCTACAACAGCTACAGCATCATGTTATTTGTTTGTCATGTTTGTTATTGTTAATAGATTCCATATTCTGTGGGAATGTTTAATATAATTACAAGTTTAATGCGATAATCTCTTTAACTAATTATAATTTTATTTATAATTAGCCCATATACTACTTTGATGTTAAAAGGTAGCATAATTTGATAATCTGTAATTATATAGTTTATCTGTTACAGAAAGTATTAAACACGTAATAGTGTCCTGATCATGAGATATTACAATCTGCTCCACTAAGTGTAAGTTCACTCGGGTTTATGGTCATACCAAGATAATAATATGTTGTAACTCATTAATAATATTCAATATTGTTTGAGTAATAAATATTTACGTTGTATGAAAATTAATTATTTTCTCATGTCCGCTTCACAATATTTCAATATCCTAATTCGACCATTACGGAGTATGTAATATATTAATAATAAGAACTTCTATAGCTGTGTAATTGAGTTTTCTCGATACTTGCCTCATTTGAACTTTCTACACAATACTCTACCTCTATGTAATTTACAATGATATCAATATGCCATATAATATTCATTAGACAACCTTTTGCTAATGACTTCAATTTACACGCGTACAAAGTTCATTAGTTCACTAGTTAATATTTGAATAATTATAACTTCCATACGAGTATTCTTTATAAATTAATCCTTAGAAATGGCTGTTCAAATTCTGAGTATTTTCCTGAGAACATTTCTCAGTGGTTTGCAAGAGAATATATAGCTTGGAACCAATATGCTACATTAGTTGTTAACAGTATATTATTTGACTACAGTATAGATTGTGGTTTGAATTTCGATTGGTGATATCGACTCATTGCTAGATTGAAAATACCATCTTCCCAATTTCCATTTATGTATAATAGTATACGTAGATATACCAAAATTCACATTAAGACGTTACTTCTTGAAATATTCTATCGCGAATTTGTACAAAGTATCCTTTTCTATCATTTTGTGAAAATCTATCCATACAATTTCTTTAATTTGACAAAAATATGTGTACAAACGAGTTTCTAATTGCTCATAATTTCAAACAGTTAAACTTTCCTTAAATTTCTTAATAGAGTTCGTATAATTTAAGAGATATCAGATCTTCAATCATTATCAGTGAAATCTACAATGTTTGAATACTACAAACTGTTCACTATAACTTCCACTCATTCAGTATATAAGAGTCCAGTTTTTATATACACTGTCTAACTCAGGTTTTCTACTACTACCTTCCAACATATATACATTAATAATTGTAATGGAGTTTTATATTCACAAAAAAACTGCAGGAGGTAGTCATCAGAAAAGTATTACATGTGTACGTCGTGACAGAAAGACATATTGCACTTCCACGATTCCTCTCAAATTAAATATACACACCATATGCACTAATTCCCCGACCAAACCATCTCAAAAGAGACGGGTATCATTCGATAATATGACCATACTGAATGCTGCTATACGTGAGGATAATATTGAAGATGCACAAGCAGTTATGTCCTCGATAAGTTTACACTCATTGAATGCTACAGGGACTTCTGGTATATCTCCATTGCATCAAGCTTGCCTCGATTCGAACCTCAAAATGGTAGATTTGCTTCTTAAGAAAGGGGTTAATTCTTCTGTTAAAGATGCTGACGAATGGACCCCTCTCCATGTAGCTTGTAGTCAGGATGCGTTAGAAATCGTGAAATTACTTCTAGAGTATAATGCAGATCCGTGTCTTCTCAATCTAGATGATGAACACCCAACTGACTTAACTGATAATGAAGATATAAAAGCTGTACTCAATCGACATAGTAAATCATCTGTGAAAGAGAACTTCGAAACTTCTCTACTCTCGTGTCTGAAAGCTGCGGTTATAGAAGACAGAGTTGATTCTTTCCTACAAACAATTTACATATCAAACCAAGGCACACTTCTGCACTTATCTGCAGCGTACGGATTCAAGAAACTCGCTACCTATATTTTAGAGAATAAATTTATAGCAGTAGATACCATGGACAACGAAAACTGGACACCACTACATGCTGCTTATTATTGGGAAAACGAGAATATTGTCACTTTACTGCTTAAATACAACGCCAACCCTGATCTCGTAACAAAGGACTATTCTTCTATTGAAGATTTGAAGAAGGAAAGGTCCTATTAAAGATGATATATACATTTATAAATATATGAATACTGTTTTATGATGTATCTCATCTCATCTCATGACAGCTTTACGTAGCTATCACTATTTTTAATTAAATCTGGTTATTTGTTTATGGAAATATTTTGAATATTTACAATTTGCTTATTTTTTAGAAATGGAAGTAAGACAAATTTAATCTTCGTGAAAATTGTTAAAGTAATATACAATTAAACTCTATAATCGAGTGATAACGAAATCTGTGTTTAATGGTATTTTTCTCCCCAAACTATTACGCTTTTACCAGATACAGGACGTAGTATAGCTGCTAATTTCTATTTCTTTGATCTGAGTTAATTTTGTTATCACCTAATTGGATTCATGTTCTATTTAAACTTTAATAGAGTTGCTAATTATTTTGTTTGTTTACTAATTGGGTGTTTGATGATTGGAAAAACTTTATTACCATTTTGCAATATTTGGTAAAATTGCGTTACAATTCTCTGTATATTTGAGATTATACGATAAGCTTGATCTATTTGTGAAATGCAATGATAGTAGGATGAGATCATGAGGAGATTACATGAATGAATACGTGTGTTACACTCTCCCACTCTATTATTTAATAATACTTACAGTGTGGATGTTCTAATAATGATATTGCTTGATTTTATAGTGCCATACATGTTCTAATAAAATTAGTAGAATTGTCTTTTTCTCTCACTTAATACTTTACAAGAATTATAATCTGTAAACTGCGTCTTTTATGTGTAAACTCTCTCAATTATGTATGTTAGAAAATAATCCAGTACAACTTTTCAAAACTGAATGTCTGTTAATTCCTAATAACAGTACCTTCTTCTATATACAAACAATCCAAGCAATATAATTGGGTTAAATAGGCATTCATAATTCCACCAATCCTCTCTCTGGAGTCTTAGTTTGAATTATCTAGCATCATTAATAAAACGAATAACAATTTTGTGACCGCCACTAGACTAAGAGTTTTCACATCAAATGGAAGTTCGAGAGGCTGAGCGTAAAAAGAATATAAATGAATTCCTCTCCTGTCTGCATATGACTAGCTCTAATTTCCTAGATGACTTTACCCCTTCCAGGGACACCAGGCCTGAAAAACAACTTTATAAAGATGTTTTAGTTGACAACTCGAAATCTGTTTTATTGCAATTCGGACAAGCACATCCATTTCTTATAGAGGTTGAAAAAGAAAAACAGCGAATTAAACAACGGGAAAAAGAAATTGAGCGCGAGGCTCAGCTGTTAATTGTTAGAAAAAAGAGAGAAAGATCCCAAATAGAGGACCAAAATGTAAAAAAGAAAAAACCCAATGAGTGTTGAAAATGGAAAATTTTTACTTGTGAATCAAAAACTTGTATGCGTACTTAATTATTTGAAATAAATATCTTGAAATTTTTGGGTGTAAATTACATATAAAACAGCAATTTTGTTATTCTCTATGGTTAGCTTGCTGAATGGCTGAAACTCAGCCAGTATTCCCTATTGACATTCAGTGCATGAAGGTTTCTACATGGTTGGTACAGAGAAACCATTTAGGGAGAGATTGGCGAACTGAATTAAAGGAGCTTACTAAGAAAGAAATTGCTCCTCAGATACCTTTCCTTCCTGAGGATCTGATCGATAAAATTCCTCAGTTGAAACCTAACTATACGCTTGATTCCAGTATTATTTCTTATTTCGTTTGCAAACAGATTTTGGATTACTTCAAGAGTAAAGAAGGAAAGGCTACTGATCGATTTGGAGGCTATTTTTCCTCTAGAAATGTGAAAATTTGGTCTAATATCGTTACCGAATATAAAAAGGGACTTAAGAATCTAGGAGAAACTGGGTATTTAATCACGAATAATCTAAAATACGAGCTTCCTTACTGGCGCAAACAGAAGGAGCGTACTAACCAACAAATTCAACAAACTAGTTGTAAAATAAATTCATTGAATCGTCTTAGAGACAATCAGAACGATAAATTTATTAAAACTTGTTCCGGGTTGGGACTGAGTGTTGAGAGCGATTTTAGCAGACAGGAAGTGTGGAATTTCGCGATTTGTGGCTTGATTGATGATGGAAAAAGCAAAATGTTAGAGTTGTTGCAATCAGAAATAGTTTATAATCTTATACCAATCAAAGAGTTTTATCTTAACTTTATCAAAGCTTGGCATGTTGGTTGCAAAGAAGATATTGACGTCACTAATAAACTACTCCCTCTATTAACTAAAATATTCTCCTTTCTTGATTCGCGAAAATTTGAGCAACCAGCCCAAGATTCCCCTCCTGTTACTAGCTACAGCGAGTTTGGAATTGAAATTGTTGATTCACAAGAAGATAACTCTGCATACGATTGCTCCTCTTTCCCTCCTGTCAATGAACCATCATTTCGACACCAGTATTATAATGAACTACTCGAACTGGAATTTTTTCTGGGACAGAGAAAATTAGAATTTAGTGAATCTAATCAAGATGCGTTTTCTCTTTCCCATTTAGTAGAGACCACACCATTAAGGCAAGATCTGGAAAAAATCGATGCAAATAAACTCTCAGAAATGTTGACAACTGTGAAACAAATAAAATTACAATCGAACCAATCTCAAATTCTCCAGGCTTATAAACTGCTACGCTCTAAACCTTACAGGCTTAGACTTCAAGAAGAAATCCTGAACTTAAAAGCTAACATTAACAAAAACGCCGAGAAAATAGATGCACTAGATCAGACACAAGCAAATCTGGTTAGAACCCTGCAACAGAATACAAATAAAATAATGGATGTAACTTTAGAGTGTAAATTTCTTAAAAAGTTATTCGAGATGGAAGCTTCTGAGAATTTTGATAGAACTGTTAATATCGTGGGAGAGATAAATCGCTTGTAACTAATCTGTTGCGTGAATTGATGTCTTAAAGTTGAGCCCTTTATCTATCTTAACCTCATATTGTCTTCTCATAGAAACTCTACTATTGTTAGAATTACATACAGAATTATTATGATTGCATGAATATATGATTATTTTTCTGTATCGTATAGGCTAGACAATTGCTGGTGGTTAAAGTGATAATAACTATATAGAGAGTGATCTAATAGTGAAGATAATAAAATATATATACATGTACATATGTGACTGAATTTATCTATTTCATTTTTTGTATTTTTCACCTTTTACACTATTAGCTGGACTGGAATGATCTCGTTATGGCGGGCAACCAACTCACTTAAATATGTACCCACGGTTTCTCTGAGTCATGTAGTTAGTCGAATAATGCCCAATTTCACTCAGCCCTCACAGATTTCTATATCTCAACCTAATATTCCAAAAAGAAGGTAATTAATGGATTTTTCAGCCAATAAATGAGTGTGCTACACGAATATGTTTGTTTAGTTATAAGAATCTGGGCTACTTCCGGTCTCTGAGCAAGGAGAAGTCTTTTAGTCAGAAATTCCAGATTTCTGACACTGAGCAACCTAAAGATATTGATGAGATAATGTTCGATATATATTCAGAAGGTGGAAAAATACGCGTATTGAGATTCATTGAGGTAAATACATGAGCTAATTTTATGAATTATATTTCAATGCTAATTATTCAGGAGCTTGAATCTCATGGAATTAATACAAACAAAGATCCAAGATTCGATTCACTAACCAAACAACTTAATGTTATTATTAGGAAGCAAGGCGGACTATGCAATTTCCAAACATTCAGAGAGTAAGTGTGTATTTTTCTAAATATTCTATTTTAATAGAAACTGTGATATTAGGTTGATCAGTCCAGTGCTTGATGTAATAGTGAGCGTACTTCAAGGTCGTAATGTTATAAACGATTTTAATTTATTTTCTGACGAGCTGACTAAACTGTTCGATGAAGTGAAAGAAATTAATGGAGGAGAGACTGTTGCACAAAATCCACATCTAGCAAGACTCGATTCTGACAAATGGGGCATGTCGATCTGTTCAGTTGATGGACAGAGGTTCTCAATAGGTGACTGTGATGATAAAGTTGTAATTCAACAGGTCGTGAATCCCTTGATGTACGCGATAGCCCTCACTGATCTGGGAGAGGACTTGGTGCATAGTTTTATAGGACATGAACCTAGCGGATTTGGATATGACAAGTTGATGCTGAACACCAAAGGTTATAAAAATCAGTAATTATTAGTTGAGTAATTATTTATGAATTTAATTCCTTTCCAGGTCTGCCCCATAATCCAATGATCAACTCTGGAGCTCTGGTGTTATCCTCCTTAGTAGCTGTAAGGAATTTATGATAATTGATTGAACAAATTTTCTACTTATTTAATTCACCCCTACTTCCTATTTAGCCCAATCAACCACTCCCAGATAGGATAGGCTATGTGAGTGCATCATTTTAGCGTGATATTATTACGATAGCATTGAATAAATTTGTATACACATTAGATGATAAACCAACTCAATAGATTATGTGGAGGAGGTAGCACTGTAATTGATCTGCCATCGTAAGTTTGTATATAGAATTATATTACTCATCTGTATTATGTTTGTATTTTCATGTGTAGGTTTATTTTTGAGAGAGAACATGCTGATAGGAATTATGCACTTGCGTATTATCTACGGGAAAATAAGGTATTTTAACTTACTGCTTCCATAAGGCTATTTTATTTATTATTGTCTTATGTAGTGTTTTGAGAAATCTATAAAATTGAAGGATATTTGTGACTTATATTTTCAGGTTTGGAACTCTCATGATAAATTTTGTACTCTTTCAAAATGTTATGATAATATTGTTATTTATTATAGCTAACTTCTTCGCTTTTTGATTGTGGGAAATTATCAATAGTAGCAGGAACACTTGCAAATGACGGAGTGTGTCCATTGACAGGGGAGAGAGTAAGTTCTCTATTATTTCTTATAATAACTTTGAGTATAATTTTATAATATATTCCCAGATACTCAACTCGATTGCTGTCAGAAATACCCTCAGTATAATGAATTCCTGTGGACTATACAATTACTCTGGGATGTTCGCTTTCAAAGTATGACCCATATATAATAGCCAACTATATAATGACATAATTTTCTTATTGAGAGTAGGTTGGATTTCCTGCTAAGTCTTCTGTATCTGGATTCGTAATGGCTGTAATTCCTAATGTTATGGGTATATGTACATGGTCTCCTCCTCTTGATATCAGGAGTAATAGCGTGAGAGGAATACAGTTCATGGAGGTTAGTGTGTGTGTGTGTGTCTATTAATAATTGCTCCATTTAATATTGTATTTTAGAGACTCGTAAAAAAATTCAATTTTCATAACTATGATTTTTCCCGTGACAAGAATCACATAAACCCAAGGATACGACAGAACTCAATTGAGGTTTGATAACAACTGATTGCTATAATGCCAAAATTTACAATTGTGTATACAATTAGGAACATAGGATAACGACAATGTTGTTTGCTGTACTGCACGGATCTCTTGGGTCAATGCACAGGTAATTTAAAGACGGATTATTTAGCATAATTAGTGCTTTTTGATGACGTAATATATGTAGGTATCTCTCAGCTGGGTATAACTTCAATGCAGCTGACTATGATGGTAGGACTTGTTTACACATTGCTGCTGCGGAAGGTAACACTAATTTGTATAGAAAATCATTAATTGTAGCTTACTGTTGCTAAATATTTAGGAGCACTTTCTATTGTAAAGTTCTTGGTAGAAAACGCTGGAGTAGATCCTTCCCCAGTTGACAGGTAAATTCATTCACTATTCCCATAAAAACACAGTTTTATATTTTCATTTAATTAGATGGGGGCAAACACCGATTAAAGACGCTACACTTTTCGGACATGAAGACGTGAAGAGATATTTAGAAGCAATAGACATATCTTAGAATTTGATTTATTTGGTTTATCATTTCTCTTATTTATTTACATTTCCCGCAAATATTATAGACTCTAACTATTCTAAACTCATTTCCAACAACTTGTACTTATTCTGATCATTAATTTATTGATCCATTATCAAAATATCGGCTAACTGTATTCGTATAAGGACCATTTTCCCCAACCATTTGGTAGCCAAACATACACTTTACTGTACACACATATTCAAAATTAAAATTACTTTTAACGTTAAAATGTGACAGTATTTAAATGCTTAAAACCTCAAAATCTATTGAAAGAGCCAAGAGTTCTTGGACACCAATTAATGACCAAGTAGCGAACAGGCAGGTAATACAATTATTTGGCCCTCACACACCTCAGTGTATCTCATTTAATTTGACTTATTTCGTTATAGCTATTCAATGAACGTATGAAACTCCTATCTCATTGGGTAAGATATGCACTAATGTCTTGTCCATTATTGGGTATTAATATATAATTGCAGCACAAAGCTTGGTCTGAATCTCAAAGGAGAGACTTCATAACCTACAGCTTGGGTCTCTGTAATGAAGAAGAGCTCTACTATACTAATTTCCTGTTAAAACAAGTTACGCCCTCTGAATGTGTTGATTTCACTAGAATACTATTGAAATCTTTATCCATTAGAATTCTATCATATTTGGAGCCCAAATCTCTGTGTAGAGCAGCCCAGGTAATCTATGTAATTTATACAGCGATGATACCATGGAGTATAACAAGTATTTAGGTGTGTTGGTATTGGAATTATCTCGCCTCTGATAACAGTCTCTGGCAGTTTAAATGCTGGAGTATTGGTTGGCAAGCTGATATACATTTGCCGATGAGTGTGCTTGGATTTTGGAAGCATTTTTATGCACAGAAAATACACGAATTAAGGAAGTTACCTTTGGTAGGTTAATTGAGGGGATAGTACGTCTTAGTTACAATTTCGATTTTAGGTTGAGAATTTGGAAATAGAAGAACCACCCCAACAGGTGGAAAAGATTGAAACGCCGCCGGTCAAGAAGAAGACAATATCTTTTGTAAAACACAGTACTCAAACTAAAGTTCTTGCTTGGAAATCAAATGATAAGAATGCTAGAGATATTGAAAAGTTGTCTAAATCATCTGAGAAAGGCAAAATGTTGTTGTCTAGTTTTATGCTTTTTATTTCATAAATACGAATATCTGTAATTTAATTTTATCTTTATAGATTGAAGTCACTCTCTGCGTAACTAAAATATTTTCTAAGAAGATTCTAGAATGACTTACAACCCGGGCACTTACACTGTATCTAATTTACTTATTCATGAATTTATGATATCTGGAAATTATTATCCCAACCATAATTGTTAAGACAGTAGGTGTATCAGTTCAGGGCAGATAAGTTTTCAATGACATTAATATAACTTGAGTCAAATGAGGATAGATAGGCACAGAGGTGGGTTACTTTTGGATATCATCCCATATTTATAGAAGTGTAGCTGTAATGGCCAGAAAAAGACAAATTGAGAAAAATGAACAGGTATCTGTTACAGAAGAACAACAAGCCTCGTTCAAGTACTGTTTCTGATAATGATAAAACTGCAAAGAAAAAACGTCAATTATTTTTTCGTACCAGACAAGGTAATACTTATTCGGTTGTATCGTTTTGTTTCGCACAAGTAGGAATTAAAATACGATGTGAAACTTGAACGGGTTTTATTTCCAAACAGGTTCATGTAATTATAGTACATTTTATCTAGTTCAATCACATAACAATTTCGAGAATTACCTCATGTTGGGAACACTTGATTCATCTGGTAAAGCTAATTCAGAGAATCTATTAAATCTAATAAAGAGAGGGGATAGTGATGGCTTGGGAGTATTCCTCACAGATAAACCTGAATTTCTTCGCATAAAGGATCAATTACAAGGCTGTACTCTGATGCACTATGCTGTAGAATACGATAAGAGTTCGATTATAGACAGGCTAGTAGAATTGGGAGTTGATATTCATGCTACAGATTATGATGGTAAGATTTGGGTTATCTGACTTATCTCAAATATATTTACGTATTTTTTGGTTTTAGGAAATACACCGTTACACTGGGCTGCTGTACACGACTCGCCATTGAGTATGCTCGCTTTATTAGGACACGGGGCCGACTACAAAATACTTAACAATGAATCTGAATCAATATTGCACACAGCTGTTATATTGAATAAAATAGATCTTATGAAGACTTTGTTGTATTCTGGACATGATATAGATTTGGTGATACACGGCTCAAAAGGTAATACTACATCATCTCATATAATGAGCTGGAGACTTGGAGTTTATCTCATATATATTTATTAGGTAAAACTCCATTACATTATGCAGCTGAATTAGACAATATAGAGATGATAGAGTTATTTTCAGAGTACGGAGAAATTACGCAGAAAAGTACAGATGGTAAAAGTGACCGTCAATTCCGTCTATGCAGTAGAGATGATGAGAATAATGCACCTATACATACTGCTGCAAGAGCAGGAGCTGCTAGGGTTTGCGAAATATTCAACTTTACAAATAGTCGTAAAATTTGTGTTTATTATTAATTGTAGGTGCTGGAGTTTTTCTTCAAATGTTGTAAAGAACATGGCTACTCACATGAATTCATTTTAAGCCTCGTTTCTTCAGAGAATTCTACACCATTACACAATGCAGTAGATGGAGGACACACCGAAGTAATCAAACTTCTCATTCAGTACGGAGCTGATCCCTTTTGCACTCAAGGACAACTTCTTCCACCTTTTCATATTGCTGCTTCTATGTCAAACCCAAGTTGTATAAAAGCTATGATCAGGTGAGTTAAGCAAGTACCTAATACAAATCCGTATGTAGTATTTACTTCTATGCTATCCAGTGAAATAGACAAAGACAAAATAGATTCGAAAGATCAGGAAGGCATGACTGGATTATTGAGGGCTATAATAAATATTAATATTACTGTAGCTAAGTTACTCTTGGATATCGGAGCTGATCCTAGTGTCAAGTACGGAACTGATGAAAATACTGTCTTGCATACTGCTGTAATGCTCAATTCGGAGAGTTGTGTTAATTTACTGTTATCTTATGGTGCTGACTACTTGTAAGTAACTTTTATATCGAGTAAAAATCGTAGGCATCTGTACAACAAGAGTTGAATATTTTATATTTTTTCCTCCTATAGCTCAATCAATGGGAACGGGGATACAATCCTACACTTGGCTCTATGTCTGCCTAATATTAAAGTTATAGAGAAAATACTAGGTCATGAACAAGTATACACACTGGCTAAAACTGAAAACGTCGATGGTTTGAGGCCAATACAGTTAGCTGTTCGCTACAACAAATTGGAACCTCTGAAACAGCTGTTAGAATTAAGATCATGCAAAATGGTCCATGACTCTTACACTGATTTGCTACATATTTCGGCAGAGCAGGGACATCTACAACTTACACAATATATTATAGAAGAGAATTATAAACTTGGTTAGTTAACTTAAACGGTAATGGTATCGACTGGGGGTATATTAATTCATAATAAATAAATTTTTTAGGAAGGTCTATTATAAACGATCCCAATAGTGATGGAATTACACCATTACACCTAGCTGCAAGAGAAGGACACATAGAAGTTGTTAAACTGCTGCTAAAATTTGGAGCTATCCTACATCATTGTCCAAAAGGATTTTCACCATTTGCTCTTGCTACTCTTACAGGTTCTCTTAGAACTTTACAGATCCTATTAGAATCTTTCAAATATGCAAAAGATATGAGTACATATAACGGTGATACACCCTTGCATATCGCCGCATCAAATGGTCACTCGGAAATTGTCACATTCCTTCTAGACAAAAACGCAAAGATCACACTCAATAATGAAGGCACTACATTTTTTTACTCCGCAATAATGAATGATCATTCTAATGTAGTATCAGTTACACTCAAGCATAAACGTTGGCAAGAAGCATTAGACATACTTGCTACTTCAAAACCTCCTCCTTTCGCTGCTCTAGTAATCCGTATGCCTTCTCTTGCTAAGATTGTATTAGATCGTTGCATTGAGAAATCGTCATTTAGCGATATCAAGAAAGATAACTGGATTAGTTATAATTTTAAATATCTCGTTCCACCACCTAACCTACCGGTTCTACAAAGACCATCCACTCTAAGTCCCACTAAATCAATGGGTGAGGGCGATGGAACCAGCTCAATAAGCTTCTCACTCAGCTCAACACTGAGAGCTACTGAGAACTTATTTGAATATAAGAAAGTTGATCAAATGTATGTGCTAGACATGATGAGGAAATATGAACGTAGGAACTTACTCAAACATCCTCTTGTTAGCAAGTTTCTACAGTGTAAGTGGGTGCGTTATGGTAGTAGTTTTTATTTCTTGAGTTTCATTTTCTTCTTAGTTTTCCTCATTTTATTGTCCGCATTCACTATTGTATACAGACCTATTTATAATTGTGAGACTCCCTCATGGTCTAGTGTTAGTCTATCAAACAATCCAAATGCTTCTTACCTAAATAGCAGTGGTTACTACGCTTATAGAGGAATTCTGGATATTCTAGCATTTGGATATTTAGGATTATTAATCCTAGGGATATTTCTTGCGAAACATAAGCTCAGTTATACAATCTCGATGCATTTCATAGTGGAATTGCTCTGCTATATTAGTACACTAGTTTTCCTACCCCTACATACACCTTGTCCTATCTGGAGTGCTGGTGCATTTGCTATCTTCTTTGGTTGGCTAACATTCGTATTTTATATAGGACAGTATGGTATATTCGCGTTGTATACTCGAATGCTAATTGCTGTTTTTAAAACGGTTTTTTACATGCTTCCACTTGTAGTTTTGTTGATCTGCGCTTTCGCATTTGCATTCTTTATCCTATTATCACCAGTTATAATCGAGCTTAGAGATATAGAGAGATCTCTATTATTTGTGTTTCAAATGTTAATAGGAGATCCGAAATTCGAATTTGTCACTGATTTTGCGTTTGCTGACGCAACTGAAGGGAAGCTACCGAGCAAAGGTGTGTCTTATTTCTTCTTGATATTTGCTGGACTTCTTATAACGATTATTCTTACCAACTTGTTGATCGGTTTAGCTGTAGGGGATATAGCCAATGTGAGAGAGGGAGCTTTTCTAAAACGTGTTAAAGATAGAATTATATTTTTCGGTAATATGGATAGATCTCTTCCTGGATGGGTTAAGCGAGATGCGAAGTATTTAAAGATTATAGAGTATCCAGATAAGCATAGATTCGGAGCTGTGTCCGTGATTTGGAAACATATTCTTGAACTTTTCGCTCCCAACAGCGAAGAGGAAATGGAAGATATCGCACTTAATGCCGATACTGATTTTGATCGCAAGATGAATGGATATGAAAAAAACGTAGATGAACTGAAAGAAATGGTTGCGAAATCGATGGAGATTATCTCAGCTATAAGAAAGGAAGTTTCACCTAGAAAATTAAGCGCTGTTGATAGTCTGGATCATTGATTTACTTTACTGTTGAATGGCCTGTTTTCTCTAGTTATTGTAATTATCTTAGTTAAGTTTAATTCTTGTATATTAAAGGATTATTTTCTCACTTTTTAATAAAGAGGCTTGTTATACAATTCCTAACAAATCTTGTTTGCTATCCTTGAGGTAGATAGCATTAATTAAAACGTAATACAGTAGATATAATTTATGGATAAAGATATATCTGAATTCTACGGAAAATATCATATTAATGAAGAGTTAGGTCAGGGAAGATTTAGTGTTGTCAAGCGATGTACACTAAAATGCACTGAAAAATCCTTTGCTATGAAAATTGTAAAGAATCCAAGTGAATACGACAAGAAAAATCTCAAAAAGGAAACTGATATCTTGCTACAACTTGAGCATAAACATATTGTCCGTATTCATGATTTTTTCACCAATTCAAGTCAGTCGTTTATCATCCTAGATTACCTCTCAGGAGGTGATTTATTTGAAGAAATAATAAAACATTCTTACTACTCAGAGAGAGATGCTAGTACATGTATCCAGCAGGTATTAGAAGCTGTTGAGTACTGTCATAGTATTGGTATTATACATAGAGACTTGAAGCCAGAGAATTTATTGCTATCACAATCTAAAGGTATTTGGATTAAAATTGTTGATTTTGGCTTAGCTGTTCAGTTGGATAAATATGAAAGGTTTTGGTTTGGATTTGCTGGTACTATGAGTTATCTTTCCCCAGAAATAATAAATCGAATAGATTACGGGAAAGGAGTTGATATTTGGGCGTGTGGGGTAATCCTGTATATTCTTCTGTGTGGATATCCTCCTTTTGCTAATGAAGATCAGCGGGAGCTGTTTGGGAGTATTACAAGTGGGAAGTACGAGTTTCATAGCCCAGAATGGGATACAGTGACTCCTAAAGCGAGAGATATTATTCAGTCAATGTTAACAATGGACCAAGATAATAGACCGACTGCCTCTAGCCTATTGACACACCCCTGGGTCAGGGAGAGGATGAATATCGCTGGTACTGAAAACCGCGAAGAGACTATTGGGGCTCTTAGGAGATTCATTGCTAAACGAAAACTTAAGAACACAGTTCAAAGCATAATGACTATTAATCGTGGTAGTATTGATGGTATAGGACAGAGGCTTGATAGCTCAAAACCTGTGAGCCATGTTCCGCTCAGAATACAGCCTGCCATTAATAGGGAATCAGTTGATCATACAAGATTATCTGTAGATTCAACAGATGATATTAACAAACGAATACTTGATTTAACTCATAAGATAATCAACTTGGAAACGAATGAATATTTGGATTGCAAGAAGTCAACTGAATTCAGAGTTGGAATTCCGTGTATTATAACTGCCAGAGATAAACCATTAAATGAATCCACTAGCTCAACACATTCTCATAAACATTCTATTCTCCACCCTATATTCCATACGCTCAGTCAAGATGCAGTTTGTGTTGCTTACATTCATGTATGTACTAACTACAGTGATAGTTGTGCTGTACATACGAATGTAAAGAGTTTCAAAGAGACTAGAGTATGGCAGAGAATTGGAACAGATTGGGTTTGCTTACATTGTCATTCTTCTGAGACATAACAAATATCTCTTCTTATAACATATTTATGTAATTAAAATACATTTATTTGATACAATAATGAGCAGTTTCAGCTAAGTAAATTTACTCAATTTTCATAGGAAATGTCCCGTCGACCAATATCAAACCAGGGCAGAGCTAAGCCAGACGTTAAATCCTATCCTACACGCCCCAGCACTACAAATAAACAGAAAAAGCCCGTAGACCCAGTGAAAGCAGAAGAAGAGTATAAAAGGATGAACGAGGAGCTACAGAGAGAATTTCCTGAAATTTCAAAGCAATATGATAGCTTTATGGATCCTTCCAATCCGACCTCTCTAGAAGGCTTCCTCAAACAAATGGGCACCCAATTGGGAACAGATATTTCCTCAATTACGGACAACAAAGAACCATTCAATACTCCTATACCTGAAGCTAAATCAGGAGAAGACTTAGTCCCTAACATCGATAAACTTCTGCAATCACTAAATTGCCCTACAGAAATTAATGATCAATTTTCTAGCATCAAAGCACGAGAGAAAGAGTATGAGAGATTGAATGATGAATTGAATAATAAGAATGCTACAATGATGGAAGATTGTAGAGCTCTCTTAAATAAGCTCAATTCTGGAAATGATTTACTATTGGAAAATGAATTAGAAACACCCTCACTTACAGAAGATTTCGCTACTAACTTTGAGTCAATAAAAGCAAGGGAGAAGGAATATATAAGGCTAAATGAGGAACTGGACAAGAAGAACGCTTTAGTAACGAAACAAGCTGAAGAGATACTCAATAAACAACGTAGAAAAGACCCATACCTGAATTCTAAATTGTCCAGCAAGAAGCCTCCACAAACAAGATCTCTAAATACTAAAGCAGTCAGATCATCAGAGAAAATTACAAAACTTCATACACAGGATAATACTATAGGAAATAGAACAGATTCTGAGGAGTCTATAGATGCACTTAGAGATGAGATTCTATCTGGAACAGATTTCTCAGATGCTATACGTAGAATTGAAGCTAAAGTATTGAAAATTAACAGCAGTCCTGAACAGATAGAACCGACTAAAGAGCAAATTAGCTCACAAGTTGAAATAGAAAATACAAGAAGAGGAATAGCTGAAAAACAGACATTCAATTTAGGTCGTCCTGCTACGGCCCCTGGTCCAATCCCGAGAACAGCTGGAGGGTCTAGAGCTAAAGATCCGATCAGAGATATCGAGCCTCCAGAAGAAGTAGGAGCTGAAGCAATTCAGAGATTCCTGAAAGCTAAACTAAACGTTTTGCAAGAAGAACTAGACAGAGCCTCAGAGGAGATAGCGCAAAAAGACGCAGAATTACAGGAATGTAAGAAAGAGCTGCTCGCGAAACAGGAACAGAATATACAGCTCGACAGACGAGCTACAAGTCTTAGAACTACCTCTGAGAAGCAACAGAAGAAATTAGATTTAGTCACGAATGAATTGGATAACAGTAAATTAGAGGTAAGATACCATTTACTAGTTGTATATTATAGCTTAGACGCGTAATATAATCATGTGATAGATAGCTGGATTGAAAAGAGACTTAGACTCACAGGTACGTAACCAGAAGAAAACAGACAATACTCAATCTGCTGTAGAAGTAAGGCTGAACAGAGCTCTAGAAGAAATTGAAAAACACAAATCTACTATTCAGCATTTGAAAAGCGATACAAAAGACACACAACAGTCTAGCACCAAAAAGCTAGAAGAACTTCAATCTGAAAATAAAATATTGTTTAAACAGAGAGAAGAATTAATGACAGGATTCAAGAAACAGATGAGATTAATTGACAATTTAAAAAGACAGAAGATGCACATCGAAGCTGCTAAAATGTTAGCATTTAGTGAGGAAGAATTTATGCGTGTGTTAGACTGGTGGAAAGTCAAAGACTAAGTCACATACAAATACATACAAACCGATCTCTTACCCTTCCCAATAGAACTGAACGATTTTAATGTGATACTATTGATTATAGATACGTACTAATCATACGAGTGCATAGAGAGATAAGTAATAATAATGAGTGTAAAAATGTTCATTCAAACGACAAACTAGAGTTCTTATCGAGGGTGAGTGGGAGTAAGTAAGTGCTCGGGTTGTATCTAAAGCTTCCAGGCGTTTCTCATCATAAGGTCAAAGTATGCATCACTGTCAATAGAAGCAGATACTCCTGAATAGTAGTTGATAAATTCCTCTTGTGTAACTATGTAGTCAGGGTTTTCTGGGGAATCAAAGCTCTTGAGGAATTCTCGAAATACTTGTACTTCGGTCCATTCACCGTTCATATATTTTGGATGACATCTAGCACTGTATACCCCCTTCAAATCATCAGTAGTTATCGATCCACTACCATCTTTATCAAGCTTACGGAAAGCTAACATGATGATGTTACGACGAGCTTTGCTCATTGGAGGACGAAGTGATAATAAAAACTCGTCAAAATCAATAGTGCCATTTTCATCTAGATCGAACTTCTTAAAAGCGTTTCTGATCTCATAATCCTCTAAGCTGAGTCCGTAATCGTAACATCCTTTCTTGAACTCGTTGTAATCGAGCTTGCGGTTACCATCATCGTCCATGATACGGAATGCTCTACCTAGACCCTTGATCCCGCACGCTCCTCTGGATAGACATTTGAGACGTAACAGCTCGATAGGGTCATTTGTAACAGCTTCCTGTCGTTTGCTATTTCTCTTTAAGTCTTCTTCGTGTCTCTTTGTAGCTGCCATTTATCTAATCTGATAATTGTCTATATTCGTAAATATACAATCTTAACTATCAAAATTCTTTTATAGAGAATCTAGATTCAAATGATGTTAGTTAGACACTTACTTTGAACCTATTTCAATCTAGCAATAATTACTCAATCAACTGTCTGCATGTATAGCCGTCCAATAGTGTAATGTTTCATAATACTGTATTAAACTAAACAAATAGTAAATGGCTAGATAATAGAATGAATAAGCTATTCAGGATTACAAGGAGGTCTATTTCTGGACGTATTAATTACTCTGAACAGAGGGGTTTTCCTATTATGAGAGATGACATGTTAAAACCTGATACTTTTAAAGAGAAGACAGCGTTAGTGACTGGAGGGGGGACTGGATTGGGGTATGGCATGAGTCTCAAGATATCTTCGCGAGGGGGTAGAGTAGTGATAGCCAGCAGAAAAATAGATTTGTTGAAAAAAGCCGCAGAAGAAATACAAATATTAACAGGAAACGAAGTAAGTAAACAAACAAACAAACAAAAATGATAACAATAATGATAAATTGATTGCATGTAGGTAATCCCGTTAGAATTAGATGTAAAAGATCCTAGCTCAGTTAAAAATGTAGCAGATTTTATGGAATCAGAGCTCAAACAACTTCCAGACATAATCATTAATAACGCAGCTGGTAACTTCATTAGTCCAACTGAATACCTCTCTCCCAATGCATTCAAAACTGTAGTAGATATTGTGTTAATGGGTACAGTGTATGTTGTACTGGAGTTCGGTAAGAGACTGATAGCTAGTGGGAAGACAGCCAATTTCCTGGCTATTACTACAACCTATACAGATCATGGATCAGGGTTTGTAGTACCATCTGCTTGTGCTAAATCAGGAGTACAAGCATTGACTGAGTCGCTAGCTGCTGAATGGGGCAGGTGTGTTGTAAGATAGATACAAAATAGAAATTTCTTAATTATCACTATATTAGATATGGGCTGAGATTCAATGCTATTGCTCCAGGACCAATATACACAGAAGGAGCATTCAGTAGACTAGATCCTAGTGGAAAGTTCGTTGAGGAATATCTCAAAGATAATCCATCAGGGAGATTAGGGACACTTGAAGAGATTGCTAACCTAGCAACGTATCTGGTGTCTGACTATGCAGGGTGGATATCAGGAGAGACTGTTAAGTTGGATGGAGGTGCTCAGTCTTACAGAAGTGGAGAATTTAATTTACTCACAAAGGTATCTAAAGATCAGTGGAAAGAACTACAGAAGATAGCTCGTAGCAAGAAATAACTTACAGAATCATATTTAGAGAAAAAAGATTCTGTCAGTTTGATACTTTGTTTGTTGTTTGTGTATTTTGGAGTAAACATATCAATAAATATTATTAAACAGCTGAGTAAATAAAAATATAGAAACCTTGAATAATCCAAATAGTATGAGCTAATCTCTATGATTTAATAAACATTGGCGTTATTTTGCTAACTTTGCAATAAGCGCTTTACCGTTTTCAGATTTCCACCCATTAGCATCTTCGAACCCATTCGTACACATCCTAAAATCGAGCATAGCTTGCCTCAATTCATCGTTCGTGTTCATGACAAAAGGACCAGCTTGTGCTACACTCTCTCCTATAGGTTGACCAGCTACTAGCACGAAATGTAACACCTCACTGCCATTATTCTCAAATCTAATTCCATCTCCTTTTTGGTTGAAGAGGAGAGTATAATGAGCGGAACATTCCTTTGAGCCACCAACGTTGCCAAACAACCCCTTCCCATCTAGTATATAAATAAACGCATTCCAGGTTTTCCCAATTTCCTGGAAATGCGAAGCTCCAGGTTGTAATTTAAAGTCTAAATAGTAAATGGGAGTTGTTGTGTAAACCTTAGATTCTATACCCATTGCCTTACCAGCTATAACTGCTACCATGACACCATCCTTCTCAACTTTTGGGATATCTTTAGATTTCAATTCTTGGTACCTGGGATCACACATCTTATATTTAGCAGGGAGATTCACCCATAACTGTAGTCCTCTTGCCTGGCCGTCTCCACAAGGCATTTCTGAGTGTAAGATACCTTTTCCGGCTGTCATCCATTGTAAGTCTCCCTCATTTAAAACACCTAAATAATCCAAATGGAAATTGTAGAAATAAGAAGTTATTGTAAGTACCTTTGTTCCCTTTGAAGTCTTCGTGGGTTAAACAACCTTTCAGAACATAAGTCACCGTTTCAAACCCCCTGTGTGGATGATCTGGGAACCCAGAATTGCCCCCTAGGCCCATCATCTCGTCTAGCATCAGAAAGGGGTCCAATCGTCCACAGTCTTGTCTCCCTATACTCCTCCTAACTCTAGCATTAATACCCTCTTGTTGTTCTATCGACTCGAATGATTTCTCTATACTTCGGCTCTGTAATGCATCTGCCATTTGTATTGTACTGATAATACCAAGAGCTAGAAAATAACTGAACATCTCATCTAGAATGTATTCAATTATTCCAATACACTTATAATATCAGTCCGTTTCTATATATAATCAGAACAAGTTAAAATCTAAATTAGTACTAAATGAGCAGAATTAGTTCCTAAGAGAGTCAATCAATTGTTACACAAATATGTTGTTGTTGTTGTTGTTGTTGTTGTTGTTGTTGTTAACAAGCTCTTAACAGCTCTCAGACTTTACATATTGATAACGTGAAGATATTTTTGGTGTAGTTGTATCTGAAGGCAATTCTGCTTCAATAAAACTACTCGTATCGTGACCAGCTTGTCCACGCATTACAGCAAAGAAATGATATTTTTTGATGTCTACAGGTTGGTATGTCCATTCATTAGCTAGTAATTGAGTAACACTTGCTCTTGACTTAGGGTTAGGATCTAATACTTGGAAGATGAGTTGTGTTAGTTTCGCTGAGACACGGAATGGTAAATTCAGTTGCCCGCTAATCGCTTCTTCTACATCTACATATGGATTTTCAAAGAATGTCATTGTGTATAGGATTATTCCCATTGTCCAAACTTCAAGTTCTGGACCGTAATATTTATTTCCTAGCAAAATCTCAGGAGAGCAATACTCCATTGTGCCGCAGAAAGTCGCGAATAATTTCCCTTCCTCCATGAAATCAGCTGATCCGAAATCTATCAATCGTATATTAAAATCCTCGTCTATTATAACATTTTCATCTTTGATATCTCTATGCGCTACATTACAAGAATGCAAATAAGCTACAGCATCTACAATCTGTCTAAATATATAGCTAAGTAGTATCTCGTCAAGTAGAGGATGTAACTCTATGAAATCGAATAGATCCATTCCATCTCCATGTTTTCGCATTACTAACTGGTAATAGCTTAAATTCTCGTATACCTCTAATAAATCAACTATCTTGTCGTGTTTGAGTCTACTCAAAACTAGGATCTCTTTCGGTACACGACCAAGATCTTTATCTTCAATCCAACTCTCTTGGAATACTTTAGATTTACACAAGAACTTAACAACAACAATTTCATCTATTCCTATCCGTCTACAGAGATTTACATGTCCAAATGCCCCACTACCAATCTCTCTCAATGGAATGAAGCGTTTTATAAATTCTCCAGATTCAGGCGCCACATTGTTAGGTACATATTTTTGTGGAGAAAATGTCTTTTCTTCCTCAATTGATTTTTGAGCCTTAACCGATTGACTCATGTTTAGAGCTATTTTAGCACGTTGGTCATCTTCAACACGTGATACCCATAGACATACCAACAGTTTTCCTCCTGACAACGGAACCTTCCTTATCTGCACATCAACCGCCAGCTGAGATCCATTCTTATGAAGTGCTTTCGTTGAGAAGGAGCCTTCAGGGATAGCAGCTATCGTGGGTGTCGTTATAGAATCTGAGATGGAATTTGATAGATCCATCGGGTTGAAAGAGGGAGTAGAACACCGTTGGGATATTGAAGGCTGTGTGGGACTATTATCTGAAGGACTGTCATCCATTTTCTGTGAAATCAGCTGATTTATCTTTGTAGGGCGTGATGAAGGAGACATATGTGATGTATCGTGTATGCTCGTGTTCTTATTCAAGGTTTGTGTTAATGAACTGTTTAAAAGTGGTGGGGTTGCTATATGTCTCATTACATGCATTCTGTTAGAAGTATTAGATATAAGAGAAGCTGAGAATAGATCTGAGCCTTGTGTTTGATCAAAAATAGACGAATAGTTAGTCTGTTCTAAGGCGAATTCATCATCAAGCAGATCAACTTGCTCATAGAAATCTGGGATTACTTTAGTGATAAATTCATCCCTCAATTCAACATCTCCATACCCGAATATAAAAGAAGAAAAGTTATGGTTGCATCCGTATATTGTACCGTTCTCTTTCAGTGAAACTAATCCACTCACACTTCTGAATACAGTGATAGCGATAGGGAATAGAGCGTTTAGCGAGAGCAGGACTGAAGCACCCTGATCTAAGAATTCTCTTGCTACCATTAGATCAAGAATAAGAGGGAAAAAGGTACCGGATTTAGTTTTACCGGTCACGGGAACACCATCGTCAGTCTGCGGTATTTCGAGAGGAGAATTGAGTGAAGGGATTATAAGAGATAACTGTTGTCCAGTTAACTCTTTTTCATTCTCATATCCAAATAAAGTTGGTACCCAAGCTTCAAAATCACAAATCTTACCATGAGCATCAACTTGTAGTACTGCCATTGTAAGTTCAACTGGTTCAATCACGATTATTGCACGCTCATTCTCGCGGTTTTTGTCACCTGAGCGTGCTGGCAATCGTTTCAACCAAACACTCACAGATACTTCTCCTTTAGCAGTGAGTGCTTTCATAATCTTACCGTTAATTTTCACTACTTCTCCCTTCGAACTAAGCACTTCATCCCAGAACTCCATCTTACTAGCTCCTATCCCTGAAAGGTTCTGACTCAATAAACTGGTAACAGGTACTCCTACTAATTCCTTGCTTGACACGCCCCACAGTCTACACGCATGCTTATTAACCGTGAGAACCTCAGCAGTGGAGGTTGATATCGTTATGAGGGATTTGTTAGGGTTGCGTTTGGTTGTTGCCATCAGTTCCTCTGTCTGTGTCTCACCTAAAGAATGACGTCATAACATTAGGGTATACATAGATAGTCTATTACTACCATATACTTACCCAGTGAGCAATTAAGTCCTCTGAAGAACGAAGCCTCTAGGCTAGAGTCATAGAATCCATGTTTCTTATCTCCATTAGCTAGACAATGTCTGTTACTGTTAGATATAGCGTATGAGTAGCTCATGCTCATAAGGGACTCTCCAAAGAAGGGATCCCCTCCTGTGAGAGTAGTGGAGGTGGTATCGGTCTGATTGGCCCTGAGGTCAAGGTCCGGTTCATGAGGATCATGCTGAGGGAGACGTAAACTTCTCGTGGATTGTATCAGTTCATCGAGAGGAGAAGCTATGAATTTGCTTAGAATCCGATTCGAAGAGCTAAGAAGGAGCTTATCTCTCTCAAGTGGAAGCTTCATCTCTGAGAAACTGGGTTCTGATGTGGAGGGGCTTGGGAAAGTTACGGGACGAGACATACAGCTAGTTTAATATATTTAATATAATCGTAGTTAGCTCTAATCAGATTATTTAATAGACAACTTTTAAAATTCACTATTACTGTCCTAGTTAAAACTTAATTACTAATATCACCATCATTATAATAAAGATCTTTTTCATCCTCCAAGTATTGAGCACTAAGATCGCCAGCCCATGGGTCATTGTAAAGCGCTGCTTGATTGGATCTATACTCATCAAAATCACCAGTGTAATAATCCTCTTGTTCAGGTATATACTTTGAGCTATACTCTCGATCAATTTCTTGCTCCAAGTCAGAATCAGGTATTTCTGGATAATCATTTCTCCAATTAGTCTCCTCGTTAGAATCATCGTCAGATAAACCTGTGTGTTCGAATTCATCAAAATAGTGGGCGTGCGGGGCCTTGGTAACAGGGTCTACCCATGTGACATCATACTCTAGAGGGTTGATAAGAACCATGGTAGGGTCATCAAACATTGACAAATCCGCACCATCAGTTAAGTATAGATCGTATACATAGTCGTAGTCAATTGGCTGTATATTTTGATTTGAATTTGGCAGTATTTCTCGTATCAGCTCATCTCCATTACATGTTACAACTGGTTTGGGATTTGGAGCTGTTTTTGGTTGTGAATACGGTTGTAAAGTGAATGTATCTGTCACTGAATCTTGTACAATATCAAATACCTGTAGACTATTGTTGTTTATTTCAGCATTAGAATGTTCAATATCTCCTAATTTCAGTTTTTTCATTTTTCCGCCCAAATCATTTCCCCCCAGGAACTCAGAAATTTTATCTTCTGTTGGAGTGATCATGTCAATACTTGTTGTTCTTATAAACACAGTTTTGGGTTCAACAAATTTTCTATCACTATTGTCAGATTCTATGAAGAAAGATTCTAAAGGAGGAGCTTGTCTCTTCCGCTTCATTCTGATTATAACTGAGTTTTGAGGATCAGCTTGGCTGGCCATTTTAATGCTAATTCTTTTATAGAAATATGTTATTATTCGAACTTGCTAACTACATTAAAAGGATTGTAAATACTTGCAATAAATAGCGAATATAAATGAACAACATATTAAAAAACTACAGAGTTATAACATAATTATTAGTATGTATAAGTTAGTGTATCGTAGAATCTTCGAAAAGAAATGAATCATAGAACTTCTTACTGGTGGTGAGGGTATTCTTAATTTGAGGTTTCGGGTTGTCTAACAGGGCTAGTTTACGCTGCATAAGAGGGCCATCACGAACGATTGCCAGTGATTTAGAATTTCTTGTTGTGATGTCGTTGGTGATATCAGTTTGCTCCTTATCTTTGCAATTATTTTTAGAAATAAGATTTGAAGCAATAAACCTGTTTGTCAGATTTTTTTTTGAAGGAGGAAGGAAACCTTCGTTATATTTACGCATAAGTATCTCTTCATCTAAGCTTAGCGCGGGTAATCCCTTGGTAGCAGTCATCTCCCATTCATATTTAAACTTCTTACAAATCTCTCCAACGGAAAAGTGTTTATTAAACATGTAACAGAGATAGGGGTCTAGTCGGAAAGCAGTTAAGATATTTCTCCTTGCAGTTGGATTAAACGTCAAATAACCCAATACAACAGCAGCCATACGAGCTACACTGTTAGCTTGATGGAATAAGTTCTTGAAGCAGTGTTCTATCCCATTAGCTCCTATTATCGCAGCAGGTATTCCCTCTGTAGTGCGACTGAGTGCAGCTAAGTAATTCAATGATTCTATAACGATAAGTTCATTGCTATCTGATAAGAGGTTAATAAGATCTTGTAGACCGTTTATAATTACATCAGCTGATGAGATGTCTCTAAAGAAAGATGCTAGGGTTATCTGTGAAAATGTTATATCACAAAAATTAGTTGAATTAAAGTAATCTTCTTTCAAATCTGTGAAGTCCTTGTAACTGAGTCGTAGTGTGTAGTTACGAGAAAATGTTCTTTGAAAAGGTTTATTATTGAATACGAATAAAGCTAAACTCAGAATAGCGATCACTCTAGCCAGACAATATTCCGACTTCAATAAACTTAACAAATCGTTGATATTCAAATGTTGATTGTTCTGCTCTATATTGAATAGCATTCCTTTCTCCAAATTCCTATACGCCCTTTGGTTGTCACGCATGTATGCGGCTATACACAGCCAGGATTTAGCTCTCAGCAGATTATCCCCAACAGATAACAGATTCATCAGAGAATAGATATTGTTATTCTCATAGAATGCTTCTTGTATTTCAATATTGGGAGTCAATGCTTGTGCTAATAAGAATGAATACAGAGTATCTGTGAGATGTAGAATACGTTCTCGTACATTCTCCAAATCCCCCTGGTTGTGAGTCATCTCCCTGATTGCCCCCTGGAGGGTGCGAAATACAGGTAACACCCCTGCTTCCTTGTAAATACGACAAGCTATATTAGATTGACCAGTAGCAAGTGCATTTAATGCATCTGCACAGACTAACTCTAACTTCAAATCTCCTAACTCAATCATATCCGCCAGCATAGGAATTGTTATGAAGTTAGCTATTACTTTCTTTGTATCGAGTTTAGAACCAGCTATAGCATAAAGAGCAAATAGTCCACAGGTTTTGGTTTGATTTTCTTTCATCTTGGAGAGACGAGCTAGTCCAGATTTTGACTTAGAATTAGCTAGTATTATATCTTGACAATTCTGATTCTTACTAGCTATATTCTCAATAGCTTGTGCAGCTGAGTTTTGAACTAAACTGACGTCACTGAATAGGAGGTTAACAAGAAAATCTACAGCACCAGTTTCTACAACAGACATCTGATTTTCAGTATTATCTTCTACGATAGAAGCTATTGCCATCGCAGAGGCAATCTTAATGTCATGGGAAGGGTCTTGTAGCAAGGACACTAGTTTAGGCAATGCTTTTGCTTTGACTATATTCTTTTTGCATTTAGTATTCAACTTAGCCAATTGACATAGACAGTAGCAGGCATTTAACCTCAGGTCATAAGAACTGGAAGTAAGGATAGGGACTATATGAGAAATAGCACCTTGCGAATGGATAATATCTTGGTACTCTGTAACTATTGTACGATCTGTTGAGTCAGTTGATATAGTTACCATGTCAGATAGAATAACTACTATTCTCCATTGTAGCTTTTCACTTATATTTTGACTGGCTAGTAGATTTGTTAATTGTGATACAACTTGTGTAGAACCTAGAGCTTTCTTAACTAACGGCTGATAGCTAATATTCTGTAGAACAAGTGTACACAAAAACTGTAGCTCTTCTCCTTTATCTAGCAGTGATATGAGGGCATCTATTCCTCCAGCATTGTATAATTCTTGAAAATATTCATTAGATATTTTAGAGAGAGGGTCTAACATCCTAGCTGAACACTCAATCTACAGATTGTAATCATTAAATATATGACGTTATGTTAACTACGTAATACCTCTTGAATATCAGCTGATTTTAACATGTCTGTAAGTGCTTGCCATACAGGAATATCTCCTCTCTTGAGCTCGATAAAGTACTTGAGGATATTTATATGACAGTTCATAGCTGTCCACTGCACTAAAGTGTATTTCTCTCCTACGATCGGATCTATACTAGCTCCTAGTCTCAGTAACTGAGTGACTGTGTCCAGAGCACCAGCTTGTATGGCTAGGAGTAGAGGAGTACACTCATTACTGTCTTGAGTTACAGTGTTAAGTGAGTCCGGGTTACGTTGTACTAAATAACGCACTATATACTGGTAGTTGTTGTAAGCAGCATAATGCAGAGGGATCCATCCTATTAATAAATAATAATAATAATAATAATAATCCACAATTAAGATGAATACACGTATTGAGTATAATTACCTTTATAATCAACATGTGTAGCATCAGCTCCATGGGTTATCAGGGAAGCTACTATATCTATATGTCCAGATCCAGCTGCTATTGATAGAGGAGAGGTTCTTTCAATAGAATTGAATTCGTTAGGCTGATTGACGTCACAACCCATACGCATTAAACTTATAACAATATGGCTGTGTCCGTATAGACAAGCTAAATGCAGGAGATTGTTACCGTCAGCACCAGGCTTCTGCATGTATGTTTTAGTTGAACGAGATGCTAGCGTATAGAAAGCTATTAGCTCTCCAAGTTCTGTTACTTTACGGAGCTGAGATGGATTAGTTTTAAGTCTTGATACTTCTTTTGAACCTAATCTGAGACGTAATAGATCTTGTATACGAGTTTCTGAGAAGCGATCTGAAGACTTTAGCATGTCTCCTTTGTTACGGAGCTCATCCTTAAATGCATGTACCCATCTGTAAATAAAATATAATACTACTACAGTTAATATTGATAGTATAATTACCTTGGTATTTTAGGAGAAACTGCATAGAAATCTTCAAATGTTATCTTTAAGAAATAACAACTCTCTCCATCCTCACACACTGTGTGATATACTTTCTTATTCTTCTCTTCTCTCTCAATCAAGCCAGGGAGTTGGTTTAACATGTCGCTCGAGATATCAACGGTTTCACTCAAATCTCTCATTTCAATTCTTTGTTTGAATATGTCTAATGAGCACTTAACTCCACACAGTTTGGAGGTTTTCTGTGGGTGCCAGCGAGAGCCTAAACTAGGGAGAATGGGACAAAATTGCTTCTCATTAGTGTAGGCATCTTTCTCGAGTTTCTCCAACAGAGAAGGTTCATGAGGGATCTTGCCTGGAAAAATATTTAAATCACGATATTACTAGCAATTTACTTCTATTTATACCTTTTCGTTTGAGTACAATGAACAGTGGTAGAAGAAATATAATAAACTTGAATAGCATCAAATCCATTGTATATTTGAGGTCAGAGAAGAGATGTTTGTATAGATATTGTCTTTGTGCTTGAAGGTAACAGTGAATTCTACGATGGTCTACTTGTGACAAGTTCTCAAACTGAATGTGTTTTACTCCTAGGTCAATTTCTGCTGAGCTCAATAGGACATTACCCTATGAATTTAAATTGGTTACACACAGACTATTAATTGGTGCAAGATAGTGCTGGTAATCACTGAGCTAAAAATAGCAATTATTATTCAATATGTGTATCAAGATTTACAGGGATAAACAGGTATAAATCATTTCCATGATGGGCTCACACAACTAAATTATGGACAGTATTAGCTTCGAATTAGACAAGTGCATAGGGAAGATAGGCAGTGAAGTATCTAACATTAAACGGCCACAAGGACTAGCTATTGATACCATAAATGAAAATATATATATTGTAGATGAAGGCAATAGAAAAGTATTAGTCTATACGATAGGAGGAGAATTTATATTAGAATTTCCTAAGAAATTGGGTTATATACTAAGAGGTGCTTGTGGCATTGCTGTTAAGTTCAATAAGGTATTCGTGACTGAAGAATTTCGTTCTACAATTTCTGTATTCAGCTTAGAAGGAAATTTCCTAACACGATTCGATGGCCGAACTCTATTTATAAAAGAATCACTGGATGTACCAACTGGAATAACAGTCGCAAAAGATGGAACTGTTTTCGCGTGCGATTGTTTCAACTCCAATATCGTGATATTTACCGAGGAATTAATTCCGCAAATATATATTTTACCAGCTGGGAAACTTCCCAAAGATGTTAAGCTGTTGAATGATAGAACACTAGCTATATTGAATGGAGACACAAAATGCATTATGCTAATTAACTTAGAAGATGGAAATAAGGAAGATATGATAGTTAACAGGAAAGAAGGAGATGTCTACAATCCAATATTCTTTGAAATTTATCTCAACGAGTATATACTTATTAGCGATTATGAGAATAATACAATTAAGATATTCTCTAAGAAAGGAAAGCTATTGAATGTCATTGGTAAGAGTGGAGAAATGTTCAATTATCCTACTGGTATTGCTGTACACAGCAATACACAAACTTTAATTAGTGTATGCCGGAAAGAACACAGTCCTATCCAATTCTTCAAATTAGAAACTTAATTTTCTGCTAACTTACATTGAAATTAACTGACTTTAGACGACCTACAATGTGAGGAATGAGAGAATCTATGTGAAGAAGGAATGTCTGTTTTCTAGCTGCCTCTTCTGAAGTCGCGAAATCTGGCGGATCATTACGATTGGGAAGTTGTAATTTATCCAAATCCAATAATCCTAAGAATTAATATTAAAATTTGCATGTGACAATACTTCCAATAATTTTTACCTGCTTCTAATAAGTCATTTCTTTCCTCTCTCATGCGTGTGTTACCGTCTATGTATGTAGGTTCTTTGGGCAGATGTATCATACCCATCTTAAAGTAGGTCTTCTGTATCTGTTCTGACATTGCATTAGCTACTTGTAGAGAATCTCGACGATTGCTAAAAATATATAAATTTGACTTAGAATTTCATAAGAATTCTTACAATACTATACCTCATTTGGATAGGAGCTTGAGATTGTTTGAAGAGAGTGCGCCAGTTGTCACCTAGTCCCGACTGCTTGTCAATGTCAAACTCAAATCTGTTCAGTAGTGATATGACAGCATAACCAATAGATATCATAGTCTGTCCTATTAGCGTATTGTTGTAAGCAGGAGTTATCCTTACTGTTGTGCTACCTAGATAATGTGTACATATAACTACGTATTCAAGTATTTGTTGGGGAGTTAAATAGCTAACCGTCATGATTGGGTATAAATGAAAGCTGTGGAGTTTGTTGGAATATATAGATACCAATAGTAAGTTCTCTGATAATGTGGTGGATTTGAGTGAGAGTAGGGAATTTGAGAGGAGTTGAATTTTCATTTTTAACTCTGAACCCGAGGATTAGATCAATATATTGGTTTGAAGAGAGGGTGGGGAAGGGGTGTAAAAAGGCCTCTTGAGGGGGACTGGGGTCAAACTCCCCTAGCAACCAGTCAGTGTGTCGATAGTATGCAGAGGCATGCAGAGAGGTCCTCTCTAACTTTTCAAAGTAGTGACTAGCATTTCTCGCAGCTGTAATGAGTGATTTAGCTACACGCTCCATTTCAGTACGTATTGAAGGCTGATTGCCAGACATAATTATCTAATACAATAAATAACTCCAATGGGTTATATCCAATCTATTTATGTTTCTGAAAATGAATGTTTTGATATATCAGCACAATTATTTATATTATAAATTAACTCATCAAACAATAGCTAAGAATAGTATCCAGTTTCCTATATGTAGGTCTCTTCAATTGTCTAGAATACAATTGTACTTAGCATAGTGCCCAATGACTGAATGATATTAGAAGCTAGAGTGAGATCAACTTTCTCTTCCAGATGCCGTTTGGGATCTTGTTTGCCAACATTCTTAATAGCGAGTTGTTCAGGAGTCATCTTATCTTCCTCTACAACAGCTTTATTATATGACTTAGCTAGTTCTAACATCTCAATTACTATCTTTTCATTATCATCAGCATGTTCTTTGAACTCAACAAGCTTCAAACCTTCCATCCAAGTTTTCTTATGTAAATTCATCAACATTTTCTGCTCTAATTCGTTTTTCTTATAATTGATAGGCATGGAGTAGTAGTGTCTACCCAGACCATGTATAACTGCCTGTATAGACGGCTTTTGGAGATGACCTGTAGAAATTTAAGAGAGTACAATATTTATTTATTATTAGATAATTAACAAGTAGTGTGACCTCAGTAAACTGTTGTGTCGGGAACGCAGAAAATGCTACCATCCCATTTCCCCGTTTGTAGAGGTTTTACTATACCTATATTAGATGTAGTCTGTCTAGATTCTTGTGTAGGAGCTAGCGTAGCAGTACCAATAAGCCTGAAGGCATCAATCACTACTTTCCCTTTAACACTTTGTATAGGATCAACAACCACAGCAACAGCTCGACTAGTTAGAGCTTCAAAACTCTGTTGTGTGTTAATATCCACACCTGATAGCCAGCAGCCGAATCCGGGGTGTGAATGATACCATCCTACCACCATCTCTGGCCTACCTGTCTGTTTAAGCATGTCAAGCATTTTAGCCTGGAACACAGGGTCTACAGCCTCAACACTTACTCCTGTACCTGACTGAGGCATCGCAAACACGTCGATTACTTTAACTGTGTAGTCGTCGACAAAATCTCCTACAACGAGACATAAAGATTAATCAGTTAATTCTGTAAGTATCAGGCAATTGAAACCCAACATAGAAAGTTCACGTGTGGATAATTACACTTATAACTTCCGAATACAATTATATGGAATAAATTTAGAATGATGAATTGAACTCTGGTAGCAAATTACAATAAATTGGCGGAATTTCTTACCTAACATTAGTCCCATTACCTCCATGGGTACCCCTGCTCTCCCATGCTTTAGCATCTTGAGTAGAGCTAGAGAAGATATGTAGACCTGCTCAGCTGTGTCCATAGTAGGACCATCTTGTTGAGCCCCCATCATACCAGGCATACGACGACCTAACTGAAGGAGACTTTCCATTTTAGTGCTCTAATTATCAGTGAATAAATGATTACTTAAAATTCACAAAAACAAAAATTGTTGTAAACTTGTTGTCATGGGGAAAAGTACGGTCTGTTTGATATTAGGTGACGACATCATGAATTAACGTTAAATGCGAATTTTGAGGATTATAATTTCGTAATGAATAAATAATTGCAACACAATGTAAACATAATATATTTTTGAAAAATCATTAAAATCTTAGAATTCAATGATACTTTCTCCAAAAACTAGCATAACACATCTGTATTATTAATCATCTCCTTACGAATGAGCAGGACCGGATATAATGGGAATGCGGTAATGATTACAAAAGTTTATAATGATGCTAACTCTAATATAGTCTATAATAGCAAAAATGTAGTAACTCAATGCCATATTGGCTCTAACTGTAGGCATAATTAGAGTACATTATGTGGAGAGTTTGTGGTGGCAGTATATCTACGCCTAATCCTACACAGCTATTTAATCTAGAAACTACAATTACAAATAATAATATGGCAACATCTGAGTGTTTGAAACTAGATAATGAAGTTCAAATTCATTACAGTGATATTGTAAAGGCTAAATGTGCTGCCACACCTTGGAAAATATTCACATTCGGAGAAGAGGATCACAGTACTCTACTGTTCCTGGAGGAGGGCTCCTCCCTCAATGATTTCAAAGCCAATTTGAGTAGCGATAAAGTTCTATTCGGGCTGTTACGCATAGCAGATAACAAACCAGCGAATTTAAAAGGAAAACTAATCTTAGTGTATTGGTGCGGACAGAATTCAGAAGCAGAATTGAGAACTGAGACTGAGCAACTATACAAGAGTAACGGAGAGGTTGTATTTAGCAAGTGTGAAAGGTTTATTTCCATTGAAAGCCTCGAGGAATTGGAAATGAAGTTAAAAGTTATACTCACCAGCAAAGAGCATAAAAGAATCGATAGTATTAAGGACAAAAATTCTACTCTCGACAATATAAGCGGTGGAAAAGGCAAGAACAAATACAAATCGAAACGTAAGGGTAAAGCTATTAGAGAGAGCAGTGTACTTGATGAAGGAAGAGATAGCATGACACCAGACAATGGTAGTGGAGATGAGTTGGTATTCCCAGCACCTACAAGTGCAAGTGAGTTTTGCTTATTTTTAGGGACTAGTATAATAATATGGCCGGTAAGGGGAAATTCGCCCCTGGTACATTTCTCCAGATCTTCACAAGATCACACCATGAAATCTATTTTTGCAATTTTGAGCATATCAATTGGACGAATATTTTAAAATATAGCCATGCAAAGTGGTTGATGCACAAAGACGTAAGTCATTCAAATCTATTCTGCAAATTTCCACCGAAAATGTACTGTTTGCAAGCTATGTTAATCAGGTACTAAATTTGGTAAGATAACGCGGCTACTGATAGAGCACGTAGTTATAACTGTATCTACATAATTTTCAATTATAATACACACAATGTATTCTTGTAGCTCAGAGCCCAGTCGAAGATAAACCAGAAACCAAGGGATTAAATGCATTAGAAAGAATCTTAGCTACAGACAGTATAAGTTACGCTAATGTAGAAAAGATGAAGGTTATCATAGTAGGAGATTGTCAAGTCGGTAAGACGCATCTTCTACACACGTATGTCTATGGAAAATCTAAGAAATACCATCCACAGGTAACTGTAGGAGTAGACCATCTATACCGTGTAGTTAACACTGATATTAATAAACCGATTAAACTTGAGTTGTGGGATACTAGCGGGGAGGAGCGATATAGAGCTTTAGCTTCTGTATGGTATAGGCATGCTGTAGGAGCTATGGTTGTATTTGATTTGACTGATGCTGATTCTCTGGATAGTATACCAAACTGGATCGAGTCAATTAACAGGTACACAGACTGCAAAGCATACATCTTGGTAGGAAACAAGAATGATTTAATAGAGCAGAGGAAAGTCGATCATAATGTGGCCAAGAAGATAGCTGATCAAAATGGAATGATTTATGTGGAAACTTCTGCTATTTTTGGAGTTCATGTTGACGATGCTTTCAACGTTCTTGCAAATGAACTTGTTACCACTAAATTGGTAGAAACTCCCCCAGCAGGACCTGAGGAAGAGATTCTTATTATTAACTTAGAAAGTGAACTGCCAAAGAAAAAGAAAAAGGAAAAGTGTTGCCATAAATAATAAAGTTGTATTTGCATGCTAATGACGTAATATATAATTGTAGTTTTGTACACATGTGTATTTATTTATAATGCTACGATTTTTAATAATCATCTACAAATAATTAAGTTATTTAAGAGAAATAAACTCAGTTTCTAATCTTCTTAAGTCTCTTCTTGGACATTGCTTGTATCACCTTCTCTCGCAAGTGTTTTTCTAAATTGCTACGTTTCCGTTCTCCTTTGACAGATTCCTCTGATTCTGAGGAGTCCTCACTGCTCTCCATACGGGGTTTCTTTTTGTCTCGGCCTGTTCCCCTATCCCTTCTCCTCTCCCTCTTATCAACATCATAATCACTGTATGAATCACTAGATGACGTATCTTCACTGTCATAAGATTCACTAAAGGATTCAGGAGGAGGTTGTTTGTGACGTGTCTTCTTAACAACAGGGGAGGCATGCGCATGTCTCCTTTTTGTCCTGCTTCTCCCATTATTGCTATCATTGCTATCACCTCGACTACGCATTCTGCGAGAGGAATGCTTTCTCTTAGAAGCAGAACTTTGTTCTGAATAATTCTTCTTAGAGGATACTTTAGGTCTGCTTCTCATGCTAGAAGTAGGTTTATCTCTGTCTCTCTGCTTCTTCCCACTGGATACGGAAATTTTAAGCCTCTTAGCTCGTACTTCCTCCTTCCTTCTAGCTTCAACTTCTGAGAAATTATCAGAAGTATGCTCGCTTCTGTCAGACTCAGAGATAGACCTTCTGTTACGATATTTCTGCTTTGATTGTCTACTCACCCGTTTAGTGCTGTCTCGTGTTAATAGACCTCTTTTAGAATGACCTGGTTCTCTACTAACTTTTTTATGCTTTGAAGATACATGCTTGTGTCTCTCAGGAGACGGAGAGCTCTCAGACTCACTAGACACTGAGCTAGAAGCTGAGTAATCTTTCTCTCTCATTCTAACATTCTCTCCTCTCCCAGATGTCTTCTCTACTGGGGAAGAAGAACGTGAGGAAGAAGAGTACGATTCTTCTCTTCGACTAGTTGTATGAGTCTGTCTGGCATGTGTTACCTTCTTGTGCTTAGAAGACGGTGGAGTAACTACCCGCCCTCTCTTAGAATATTTATCATCAGTCTTTACTCCATGTCTCCTATCAGTTTGTATATCTACACTAGGGATAGAGCTGTGATGCTCTGTAGATTTACTGTGGGGGTGTGTATCTCTATCTTGATTGTCTGAATGTGATCTTTGTGGAGCTAAAATATAAAATGAATTAAATTATAATAAACTAAACGTGACGTTATGATACTTACAATTGGTATGGTGTTCTGTATGTGTAGAAGGCTCTTGAGGTCTCTCATGATGATGTCTCTCTTCAGAAGATCTGTGGGGTCTAGAACGATGTGGAGACTCTCTGGGGTATCCTCTCCCTTTCTGATGCTGAGCGTGTGAGTCAGGAGAATATGAGGGGGAATGACGATGTCTGTGAGGACTTGATCTTAGAAAAAACTTAATTAAAAATATATATCAGTAAAATAGTTTATATTAGTGTACCTCCGGTATCTTCTCTCCCTTTCATAGGATCTACTACGGTGTCTCCTATTGGTGTTTGGAGAATAGCTTCTACTCCTACTCCTACCCTTATCTCTGTATTCACCTCTACTTCCTCTCTCCCTCTCTCTCTCTTTATCTCTATCCATTCTATCACTATACGTTTCTAGTCTGTATGTATTATCTGTCTGTGTATCAGCTGCTGTCTGATGTTTACCTTCCGTATGTTCTGTATCTTGTGTACTTGAAGCTTCAGATTTCTGAACCTATCAATACAGAGTAATAACAAATGAAAGCATTAGTTAATGTAAACATGACTTACATGTACTCCTGTCTCACTCATCTCTGTCCTATTACGTCGATCAGGTCTGCGTATAGGAGATCTAGGAGGATTAGTAATTCTATCAGAGTGATAGTAATTTTCCCTAGCTGGTGAGTATCGTCTCTGATCCTGTCTCATTATTAACTCCATCTCAATTTTCTTCTTCTGCTGACGAATTGCATTCTTTTTCTCCTCTATAAATTTCTCTGGGAGCTTTGCAGGGTTCTCTTGAGCACTTAACAGGAGATCCCATAACTGCCCTATAAATATCCGAGCTGGTTTTGACTGTAGAAATCCCGTGACTAGAATCTGTAGCTTTTTAGCATTTGGGTAACGATCATTCTCTAGGAAACTGAATATTAGCTCAATCACTACTTCATCTTCTATTCCCAGTATTTTTGTTACCTGTTCAGATACCCAAGGCTTAAGGGCCTCAAAATTAACCTTATGCATGTCTACCTTTTGTTCTAGACAATCCTCAAATTTCATCATTTTTAGTAGTTTCTTATCTTTGTCAGAAAACCGGACATCTTGTTCGGTACTTGTACCACGGAAGAATCCTGCATCTGTCATAGCTTGTAAACAATATGAAACTAAATAATTATAATTATCAGTGAGATATATATTCGCAAAAAAGAAAATATAGTCAAATTGGGTGTTAGGATGTTAATTAAAATATTGACTCAATCTTAGCCCTTATGTCATAAGCACTTGAATATCTGGAAGCTCTGAAGGGTTCTCTTGAGCACTCAGGAGATGATCCCATAACTGTCCTACAAATTTGCGAGCTGGTTCTGATTGTAGAAATCCTATGAGTACAATCTGTAATGTTTTACCATTTGGGTAACGATCATTCTCTAGGAAACTGAATATTAGCTCAATCACTACTTCATCCTTTATTCCAAGTATTTTAGTGATCTGTTCAGATACCCAAGGCTTGAGAGCTTCAAAATTAACTTCATGCATATCTACCTTTTGTTCAATATCTGTCATTTCTTATAAACAATATGAAAAAAGCAATAACAAATTGAAATAAATATCCAATTTTTAGCAAACAAAACATATAAATACACACATAGCATATAAACATAAATGATCAAACTACAAATTATAAAATCATAAAATTCTCAAAAAGCAACAATCCTATATCTATACCTACTACCATTTAACATGCAGGCTACTATATGTACATATACAACTATATATCAAACAGGGCATCAGAATGTTATTAAAATATCGACCCAATCCTAGCCTTTATACGCATAAGAAATTGACTCTCATGATGATGCTCTATCTCCTCCAGATGTTTAACAATATCCTTCTTAGTGATGATACCAGTTACCTTTCCATTGTGTGTAACTAGTAATTGTCTTAGACCGACCTTCTTAAACAGCTCTACTACATTATACATATGTGTAATGGGGGATACTTGGAATTGAGTTATGTCCAAGAGGGAGTAGAAGTTTATGTAGCGTCCAGATGAAGACTTAACCTCGTTGGGTGGCAGGAAGTGTACCAGAGTTTGTGGATCTATATTTCCACATTCCTTACGCATGATATTGAGAGCATCTTGTAACTCCATGTGTGTAACATATCCCATAGACAGCTGGGATTCGTTCGTCATTACTACAGGGAATCCCCAGAAATCGTACGTATCAAGCAATTCTTCTAAATCTCCTACCGTAGACTCTGTAGCAGAGATAAACACTAGAGGATGTTGATGTGGTCTAGGACTCATAATATCACTTGCTTGTGCATCGAATGTATAGCGCTCTTTAGACTCAATGAAAGGATATCTGGATACACACAATAGAGAATAATATTAATTCATGAATAGGATATTATTAGAGAGTTAAGCTAACCTGTTCAGTTTAATATGCTCGTCATAAATCCCCTCAGTGAAATTATCTCCTACCCATTTACTGAGCAGGGCAGCTAGCATAATCGGTACGATATAAGGGAGCCCTCCTGTTAACTCAAACATTATCACAACCAGGGATACAGTCATCCTCGTGACTCCACCCAGAAATGCAGCTGCTCCTACCATAGCGTAGAGACCAGGAACGATACAAGTGGAACCGACTGGACAAAAGAACTGAATGAAACCTGACTCTCTATTCGCATACACAGACTAATTAGAATTCAATTGATAAATATAACTACATAGAAAACAATTATTATGAAGTGTAACTGACTTGTTCCATTAGAACTCCCAGAATACGTCCCACACAAGCTCCAGCGTACATGCTAGGTATAAATAGACCAGCTGGTATCTTTATACCGTATGTGAATGTTACAGTCACAAGCTTGTAGATAATAGCCAATGCCAGCATCCATAGTGCGCTAATATACGAAATAATAATAAAGAATTTACGATAAAGTTAAAATATAACATTACTCACTCATATACAGGTTGTAGTGCTTGAGTGTCATGATATTGTCCAGTATTTTCAAAAGCAGATGTTAGATTGTATCTACATAGATCTGTGTGTGTATCAGGTCCGCATTCAGAGAATAACTCTCTTATAACCTCAGAGCTGTCTGCACGGGTGAATGGATTTGGAAAGGCTAGCAGTGCTGTACCCAAGCATACCAAACATACCTACCATAGCAACGTAATTTAAATGTCCTATAACTTAATATTGAGTAACTTACCTCGATTATAGCATACTTCTTCCAGTATTTCTTCCTCAGAGAAGACCATAATACGTTAAGTTTGATGAATAACGCTCCGTATAAACCTCCGAGTATTCCAAGCATAGCAAATCCGAATAGTTCGAACAGATGCCATGGTGCGTCATAAGTGACGTAGAACTCAACGAGATTGCCATTGGGATATGGGTTGAGGTATTTGAGTGTGGCAGCTGCTACCAGAGCGCAGAAAAATGCACGCCATAATGTTTTGAGCGGGAAATAATAACTCACCTATTTATACAGTTATAACTAATGGACTATGGATAAATCATAAAACTAACCTCTTCTAAACTGAATAGTACTCCTCCCACTGGAGCTCCAAAAGCTACCCCTACTCCAGCTGCAGCTGCAGCAGAAAGGATCTCTTTCCGTTTAGCTTGATTCTTACGGTATTTCGGGAAGAGATATGAAAATATATTTCCACAGCAACAGGCAGCATGAACCAAAGGTCCCTCCTTTCCTAAACTCAGGCCTGCTCCTACTGCTAACATCATACCGATACTCTTAACTGTCAGTGTAGCTTTACCTAGATATCCGTGTATGACGTAACCAGATAGAATAGTCTTTACTTCTGGGATTCCTGATCCACTGGCATAAGGAGCTACTACCATTACAAAGCTTGAAGCCAAGAATCCGAAAATAACCGCAATAATCGCATAACTAATGATAAAGAACGATTACGTAATTAGATTAATAATTATGACGTAATCAACTTACACGAAGTAGTTGAAGAAATAGCCACCATAGAATGTGTAATTACTATCTATACCAAAGAGTTCTGACCACATAGCAAACTCGCGACAATGCTCTACATCAAAACTAGTTTCATTACTAGACCAGCAGCAGGAGTACTCATCAAGGGTAAAATCTGTTCTACAGATTCCGTTTCTGAAAGATACGAACCAAGCAGTGCCTATTCGATTAATCATAAATTAAGTAAATGACGTCATTATAACTTACCTAGGTCAATAAACCCAGCCATCACACCAGACGCTAGTCCAACTAGAAACACGAGTACCCAGGCTGATACAGCGTCCCATTTCTTGTATAGCCAGCCTAAACACGAGTTGCTATTGTCCAGCTGTTTGTACCTCTTTAAGTCACGTACTGTATCACGTACCCAGTCAACAGTGTGAAAATCCGCGTACTGTGAGCTAGGAGTCTTAGCGGTGTATTCAGCGAATGTTTGAGTGTAATACTTCTATAGAGAGAGATAATTAAAATATTGATTAGATCAGAAGTGTAAAGATAGAAAAGATCAATTGATCAGAAGTGAGTGAAATAACCTAATTTCGCCTAGAAACTATAATAGAAATTATTATAAGCTAATGGAGGTTAAGCCTTGATAAAGTTACTGAGCTTGATAAGGAACTCTTTGAGATAAATTTGATGCTCAAACACTTGATAGAACTGTATCAACTCGTTAAGAAAGTCTACTCCCATTCCCTTAGATTCAAGATAGTCCACCATATGATCGTATAGCTTATCATCGAAGTGTGTGCCTTCTAGTGAGAAGCAATCTTCAACATCCTTGGTTTTATCTGGTATTATTCTAGCGGAGTTTATTTGTAGACCAGATTCTAGGATAGATTGCAGACTCTCTGCTTCTGGATTGAAGGAACAGTCTAGCTTGAGTTTGCTACCGTTAGGCTTAGTTATATCTATGTATATGAGTGGGAGATAAGCGAACTGTTCACCATCACTTTCATCATCAAAATTTTCAATTGATTTCCCATCATCTGCATTAGGATCTGAGAATATCTCAGGTTCTATTTTCTCATTAGCATGAACAGACACAGAGATTCGTTCCTCTTTAGATTCTTTAGTAAATGTAGCTTCTAACCCTTTTAGAGATGTTTTGAATCCTTGAATAGTTGGGAGATCTGTTAGCAAAGATTTTTCGTAGTTTATTTCTTCATTCAAAGTTTTCTCAAAGTTACGGGTGATATTGTTACTGGGATTTGAGTGTGCGGATTGCCGAGATAAAGCTAGGTGAGGGGTGAGGCGAGGGAGAGAGGCAAGGGGCATAGAAGCAAGAGGAAGTGTGAAATTTCGCGTGGATACACTCCTCATAGTGGGAAATGAAAATATTTTAGGTTGAAAACAACGTCTGACTAACGACTGCATTTATGAATTCGTAAATTCGCTACTTATAATAATACATAGTAAAAGAAAATAAAATAAATTTAAAATAAAGAAGTATATCGTAAAGCTATTGTATAAATATAGCTACAAACAACTCGCGCTATACCGAAATATATCGAAGTCTGTAATTGTACAAATATGGTCCCAAACCGTCAAAGTAACATATGTTTTATCGGCTATATCGAAGTAATTATAGCAGTCCCTTGAGATTCGGTATAACGGGAGTTAACTATGCCTGTCCTACATAACTAGGTAAGGCGGGGTCGTCAAGCCCGTACACTTATCGTAGTGTCCTTGCCTTGTTTATAAAGTAACAAACTCACTTCGTCCTTGATAGTCTGCTTATACTGTGTGTTGTTAGAATATGCATCTTCCATGTGTGGTGTTGAGCCATCTATGTCATTCTGTACATATGCATGAGACCTCGTTCTAGATTGAGTTATTTCCATCAGCTCGTTCTGACTCTCTAGGATAACTTGAGGATGTTGTTGTTGTGGGGCAAGAGAATCCTCTAGAAGGAGAGGGGTAGATGTTGAGAGGGATTGTTTGGTGGGATCAGAAGACATGAAAAATCTTTTTGACTCTATTCGACTGGCCCTAAGCTTATTAAATTTGAAATTGGAGATTTACCTTATAAGAACATATATTTTAGTTTTGTGTAATCAGATAGTCTCCTACACATCTGTGAGATGTGAGATGGCTATAGTTATTGAATCGAACTATTCCCGAATAAGTAGATCTTGATAGATAAGTGAAATTCAGGATTATTATTCAATTATTATTGCGAAAATTCTATCAGTAAATTAGTCACGTTTAGGATGGGAGAACCAATAGAAGGAGAAGTACACCAACTTGTTACACATTTGGGAATTAGGAAATGGAGGAAGAGATATTTGATTGTGAAAACGAGTTACTTAATGTTGTACGAGAAACAGGAAGACGTGAACAATCCTAATCCACAATTAAAAGTATCGTTTTATGAGATAAAAGAAATCCAAGAAGCAACGTTTATAGGAGATCAATCTGGTCAGGTGAAGAGGGACACTAATTGTGGGTTCAAAGTTGATTACGGAGGTCACCACTCTATAAGTCTCCAAGCAAATAGTCAAGAAGAAAGGACAAAGTTCGTACAGAGTTTACAAGATAAGAAAAATTTTTGGCAGCAACAAACTCCAACTTCTCCAGAAAAAACATTTTTCGGTAAAGATTCTAGTATGGAGTTAATAGAAACCTGTGAAATCGACTTAAAAGATCCATTGGGGCTAGTAGGAAAGGAAGAAGTAAGTTTATACGATAGTATGTGTAAAATAATATACAAGTTTTCCTCTTGAAATATCTAGGTAGTACAGATTAGAGAAGAATTTGAAGGAACATGTTCAGTGAGACTACTTTATAGTGATGCTAGTATTCAATATGCAACTCTAAGTTCAAACATGACTGGGGAAGAAGTGTTGGAGCAGGTACAAGATCTCTCAAACTCCAGCAGATCATCCTTGTTCCTCCTGGACACTAAGGGAGTGGTACAAAACCTCAGACCAAAAGACAAACCTGGACCAATTCTAGCTAGACTATATGGTCTGTGTGTTGTGGAACCTCAGAATAGAGTTTTTGTGGTGCATTTCCCAAGTAGTGACTGGATACCACTTATATTGAATAAGGGGGTAAGCTGTCAACAGATTATCCATTCTCAAAAGGTAACTATAATAATCTCTACCCACAAGTTAAACTCATTTTATCGTAATAAAGTTGTATTTATTTGAGGAAGGTTTGGAAATGATGAGATTAAGTCCTTAATGCGTGTCATTTGAGACTGTTTGTGTTGAGGTTTTCTCACGATAGCAGCCACTGACGAGGAAAAGTTCTGATCCCAAAAATGGTTCAAACCTGGGTTCTATGGACCAATTGGTGGTCTACAGGCATCATGGGGTCCACAGGATCTGAAATTTTGTATTTGCAGTCTTTCAGAGGGGTCTTATAGAATGTGTGTTGAAATTACACTGTAAAGTTGTGATTTTAGTCTAACTTGAATTGTTTGTAGATCAAAGCAAAGATAAGTGATAATCAATCCTCAAATGCTGCGCTATTCATTCGTAAATCAACAGAGATACAATCCATCAGTTCACATACAGCTGGAGAAGTGCAACTATCCCATCAAGAATGTCCAGCCGAGTTGCTATACACTGAAACGACCGAGGGTGTGGAACCTAAGCAAACTGTCTTGATACTGAGACAAGGCACAACTGGTACAGCTGTTACGAAAACAGAGAGGAATAGAACCATGACAATAAAGGACAAATATGCTCTTCTATCATCTCCACTCAGCAAGGTAAAGAATCAGCGTAACATGGAAATGATATACGATGAAGCTATCGAAAACTTAGAAAATGATCCGTTACAATCAAGTGTTATGGTGCCCAAGATCAACCAAGAATGGTATGACTTAATTTGTAAATTTTCCGCATGCATCTAATCGCTCTAATTAGGTTAGAAGATTCAGACAATACTCCTGATGATAATAGGATAAGATTTAGAGAAAAAGCAGAAGAGATCTCACCTATTGACGAATCAGTAGAATTGCTACCCTCCTCAGAACCAAGGGGACGATTACCACCGTTACATAGTACGAGCCCTTCAAAGACTGATGGAGTTAAAAAACTGTTTAATAAAACTTTTCACTCAAAGAAATCAGCTGAAATTCAAAAGGATGACACAGTACAAGCACAAGAACTAAAGAGAGGCAGGACAACTGCACTCACTATATCAGATGTAAATACAAACAATTATTATCCCAAATATTCCATTATTTCACTTACATATAGGATGATGAACATATGGTCTATGTTGATGAAGCAAACAGACACAAACATACAGATAGTCATCCATTCGAAATGTCAATAGAAGATAACTTTCATCAATCATCTAAACATCATTACATCCCTCCATCTACACAAAACAAGATTGTAGAAGAACCTAGACAACAGCATCTGGTCAGACCTAGCAGTCTTGCTCCAATACTAACCGCTGGAGAGATAGCCAGGCATGTTACGTCAGCAAAAACACCTGACGAAGAGAACTACCCATTATCACCAACAAGCATTACTCTACAGGAGATAGCCAAGTAAGAATTTATAGGTTAATTTAGTATAGTTAAGAAGAGTAATTCGATCTGGAAATTATCACAATTGGGTATAAGTATTTATAAGATAACATTGCTATAGATATCCAACTATCAAAACTTCTACCTGGCAACAAGTGGAAAATAATTCAATGACTGAGAGAAAAGATGATTTAGATAAAAATGCAATCATTTCCGATCTCCAAGCAAGAGCTAATCCAAACATAGAAAGCAAGCCTGCTATAGGAGCTATTAAAGTTGATACCAGACAGCCAATCATGATACCTAAAATAGCTGTAACATCCCAAGAAACGCGAGTTTTCCAGATTATATCGCCGGCATTATTGAGAACATGGGTATTGAATAAGGCTAACAATCCTCCATCTAAGATACAGGTTAATAAGAGCATCCTTGAGTGGAAGAAAGATAAATGGGTGCTAGCTGCTAACTCACAGTATTCAGACCTCACCCTAACAGATGAGAATAAAAGCATTTTCAAATTGGCAGGAGGGATAGAACTCGTGTACTATGATAAGAGCAAAGTCTGGTCAGTGAATGGACCTAAGATTATCAAATACGTACAACCTAGCATGGAATTGAAGAAAAATGCTGGTCCAAAGACGAACGTACAAAGAAAAAAGATGGAATTCACTCGTCAAGCTGTTGCTCAGTTTTCTAACGTAGCAGGTAGGGAGGATGAGTTAGGATTTAATGATGGTGACGTAATGAATATTGTTTCTGAAGTCAGTGAAGATTGGTTGATGTGTGAGAACAAAGAGGGGGTAAGAGGGTATGTACCTACTAATTATGTTAAGATTCAAGACTATAAACCTACAGCCGTCAAAGAAGAGGAAATACAAGATAAACTAGATTCTGAGGAGCAAAACGAGGATGCGAAAAGTGAAAGTAAGGTGCTTGAGGATAATCCAGAAGGATCTGATAAAGTAGAAATAGAACCTGAGCCTGTTATCGACATGTATACTCGATTAGCTATACAATTGAGGGAGAAAATAAAACTTCTACAAAATGCAGTGGATCCTATAATATGGCATTCAGGAGCAACAAGAGATCCAGAAATCAAGAAGCAATTATTCGACGATAGGAAAACACCTGCAGTTGCTGTGTTGATTAGAGGGAAGCTGTCTACTGCGTTAGCAGAAATAATTTTGAAGGGGTTGAAGGCAAAGAAAAGCTTTTTCCAAATTGAGAATAATAACATTTGGAGTGTTGTGCTTGAGACTGCGAAATATAAGGATTCAATTCCTGCATGTAGTTCTGCTTACAAAGCTATAGAAGACATTTGTATACTGAGCGAAGTAACGAATACTCTCGGATCACCAAGTTCTAAATTCCGTTCTTTCATCTGTCAAGCTCTGAACAACCAGTTCTTGGAATCTTGGCTATATACAGTATTTTTCGATTTAGGAGGAAATGCATTTGAGGGTTTGTATGAAATAGATTCTTTCGTGGTATGCAGTCGGCATGAAAAGATTCGGACTCTTTTGGAAGAAATGCTACTCATTGTACAGCCACTGGATGCGCTTGGGTTTCAGTTATCTATCAATTTCGAACGAGGTCCGCAACCTTCTGAAGGAAAATGGCTCAGTTCTAGTGGTATCGGACAGAGATTTGGTAATATATTTCTCAAAACAATGACACAGCCCATTACACCACTTGGCACAAAGAACTCGTCAAGAACATCTAGCCGAGAAAACTTATCAATTAATCATACCATGACAAGTCTAAGTCGATCATCCAGCCCTACAAATGAAAACAACAACAAAATGTTTGTTACTCCTGGCGAATCGATAAAGAAGGGGAATGTAACAGTAGATACAGCTACAGATATAGCAGTTGCAGATTCTATTTATACTAGAACAATTGGACCCAAAAAAAGCATTGAACAACTCAACAAAATTGTAGAAGATTCCAAGATTCAGGAAGATACTCCTGATGATGTAAATATATAGAGATTTAATAGCAAATGTAGCTCTTGTACAAATGTAAACATTTCTCTGTATTTGGACAGTTTATAAATATTATCTCATATTTATATACAATTTTTTTTTACCATTTATGGACTTCAATTGATACATTTCGATAGAGAAATTTAACACTTGTGGTTTCATATAATTGTTATAAATAATGGCTTTAATCTGCCCGAATTGTGTATAACGGTTTGTCCTATATACAATTCTAACCTAGAATGGCTAGTTGGATGAATGACTCAGAACTTATGCAAGAACTTAGACGCTTGGAGAATCCAGTAGGAAAATGGGAGCTGGTGGAACGGATCGGAGAAGGCACTTACGGAGAAGTATACAAAGCTAGGAATTGTAAATCTGGGGAGATACAGGCTGTCAAGGTTATGGATGATGTAGCTGAGAAGGAAGATGACATACGAGCTGAGTTAGAGGTCCTCAAACATCACTCGCTCCATCCGAATATCGCCTCATTCTACGGAGCATACTTGAAGCCTGGCACAGGTGGGGAGGAACAGTTATGGCTAGTAATGGAGTATTGTGAGGGAGGGTCTATTACAGATATAGCAAAGAGTGTTCAAGAAAGAGGCTCATGTCTAGAAGAAGATTGTGTTTCATTCATCTTGAGAGAAATTCTTCAAGGATTATTCTACTTACACAAATCACATATAATACATCGTGACGTAAAAGGCCAAAACGTCCTACTCACTCGACAAGCTCACGTCAAGCTAATTGACTTTGGTATAGCTGCTAAAATAGCTTACACATTAGACAAAAGACATTCACATTTGGGGACTCCCTTTTGGATGGCACCAGAAGTAATAGCTTGTGAAAATCAACTAGATATGGACTATGATAATCGAGCTGACGTCTGGTCCCTTGGTATAACTGCCATTGAACTTGCGGACTCGGTTACTCCCTATCATGGGGAACATCCTGCTCGTGTTCTATTCAGGATCCCTCGTGACCCGTCACCAACCGTAAGAGACACGGAAAAATGGTCACAGAAATTTCTCGATTTTATAGCTCGCTGTCTTATAAAGGATTACGAGAAAAGACCAAATGTATTAGAGCTTCTGGCTGATCCATTTGTTGATACGAATACAGATCCACGTAATATCAGACGTAAGTTGGTACAATTACTTGATCAAGCACAAGGACCGAGATTAGATGATGACGATATATTCACTCTGAGTTCAAAAGGCGGATCTGATACAATTAAAGCATATAAACCTAGTATACCAGCTTGGGAAGTTCATGACCTCGCTTCTCTAGAAACTATTGATGAAGGAATTATAGTTCATTATTTACAAGAACGTTATATGAGAGGTGATATATACACCTACGTAGGAGACGTACTAATATCTCTAAACCCGTTTGAGACTCTAGATATTTATAACAAACGATTTCAAGATCATTATATAAATATTCCTACAACAAAAGACAGGCCACCTCATCTATTCGCTATAGCAGATGTTACCTATCAGTCAATGTTAGTGAATAACAAATTCCAATGTACACTGATTTCCGGTGAGAGCGGATCAGGCAAAACCGAAGCTTCTAACATCTTTCTACAACATTTAACAAGACTAGGACGAGCTAGTTCAAAAGCATTGGAAGATAAGATACTTAAAGTTAATCCAGTTCTAGAAGCATTTGGAAATGCACGTACTATCATTAATAATAATTCTTCAAGATTTGGGAAGTACATTGAAGTTTTCTTCAACTCTTCTGGTCGAGTTATTGGAGCGGAAATTACTCAGTATCTGTTAGAAAAGTCCCGTATTATTCATCAACCGAGAAGAGAGAGAAGTTTCCATATATTCTATTATCTTTTAGGCTATCTAAGACAGGAAAATAAACTTGAAAGTTTCTACTTCACACCAGGAGAAGATCACCGTTACATGCGTATCGGAGGAACAATAGTAGAATATCCCAAACAATACACTGTAAATTCTCTCAATTTCAACAACATACGTCACTCGTTGGATATTATAGGGTTTACTCCCCGTGAGAAAACTTCAATATACTCGATAATAGCTGCTATACTCCATATGGGTGATATACAGATTGAGATTGATATGTCTAGCTATGACGTCACATCTCATATAGTAGAATCTACGCTAGTAGCTAATCCTGATGAGGCTAAAAAAGCTGCTACTCTTCTGAAAATAAATACGGAACAACTGATTCAAGTTATAACCACTATGGGAGTAGTTACTCGTGGAGAATACCTTGAGATTCCAAATACTTTGGAACAAGCAATGGATATACGAGATGCTATTTCTAAGGCATTATATGGGAGATTGTTTTCCTGGATAGTTAAGAGAATTAACATATCCATAGTCCCTAAAGTTATTCCTGAAGACTACCTGTCTATTGGAATATTAGATATTTTCGGGTTTGAAAACTTTAAGAAGAATTCTCTTGAACAGATGAATATTAATATCGCGAATGAACAACTACAGTACTTCTTCAATCAACATATATTCGCATTGGAGCAGGCTGAATATGCGAAGGAAGGGATTAACTTGAATACATTCTCATTCACAAACAATCAACCTATCTTGGATATGTTACTCAAGAAGCCGGTTGGATTACTTGCACTTTTAGACGATGAGAGCAAGTTCTCAAGTGCTACCGATCACTCTCTGATAACCAAATTCCATTCTCACTATTCTAGATCTAAGCACTACATTAGACCTAAATCTAACCACCCAACATTTGGGATAGTACACTACGCTGGTAAGGTGAGCTATTCAGGTATAGGTTTCTTACAAAAGAATCGTGATACACTACAATCTAGTGCAGTTACACTTCTGAGAGAATCAAGAGATGATCTTATACTAGAGTTATTCTCTGATAAGTTTATTGCTGGTGGGTCGCTACTAGCTGAAAAAACTTCTACCGCTAGCAAAGCTTCTCGATCACGACTGAAATACTTCGCTACAGGTGATTCACATAAATCAGGACGTGAAGGACAGGGTATACCAAGTGGTCAACCTAATCCTGCATCCCTGGTCCGTAACCAAACTGTCAGCACACATTTCCGTAACTCTCTCCGTGAATTAATGGTCAAAATAGAATCGGCTCAGCCCCATTTTATCAGATGTATTGACCCTAATGGTACTAAAACTCCTAAGCTATTTCTTCCACATAAAGTAGTAGAGCAGTTGAGATACACAGGAGTACTGGAGACTTGTAAAATCAGGAAAGAAGGCTATTCACATAGAATGTTATTCGAGGAATTTATTGAGAGATACAAAGTGCTTGATTTAGGGTATGGACAGAAGGTTAACAGACCGTTTGCTAATTGTGCACAAATCTTAGAAACAACTCGTATTCGTGGCTACCAGCTTGGTCGTAGTAAAGTATTCTTAAAGTATTATCACGTTGAAGAGCTAAACGAGATGGTTAAGAGATACAAAAAGTACGCTATTACCTTACAAAGGTTTGTGAGAGGATTTCTAGCACGTAGACTTAGAGATAGGATTATATGGAATACTAATAACAAAGCTTCTTCTGTTATTGGACGGTGTGTAAGAGCTTGGTTGTTTAGGATAGCATTTTGGAGATTAGTAAAGAGTGATTATCGTAAAATCGTAAAGCTACAAGCTTTGGCTAAAATGGAGCTAGCACGTATACATTATTTTAAGCTGAAATTTGAATCACATAGAAGAGCTCGTGCAACTAAACTACTTCAATCTGCTATCAGAATATGGCTAGCTAAGAGACACTATTCTCATTTACAAGAGCAGATAATGCTGGATAGCTTAACTGTACTTCAAGCTGGTGTAAGAGGGTTAATAGCTCGTAAACTTGTAAAGGAAATGGTCAGACAACAGTCAGCAGCAATTGTATTACAGAGAGCTATTAGAGTTGTAATAGAGAAGAGAATGAGGATTGAGAAAGAGCAAAATATTAATAGAGAGACTGTAATGGTAATGAGACCAGGTCTTGTAGGATCTAATAATACAAACGATTTGAATGTTTGGATAGAGAAAGTTATACCGGTTGGCGACAGAGCTCTTCTTGAGTCTAGGAAACGTAAGGCACGTAGTAAAGGTTCATTACGTCATCAGTTAGAGAGAGGGATAATGGAGGAATACAATAGAGAACAGGGAGCTATCACGATACAGAGATTTTACAGAGGGTGGCAAGCGAGGAGAGTCACTAGACCAGCGTTATTACGAGCTGCTAACGAGAAGAGAGCTGTTATAAACTTTCTTACGGAAATGACGAATGTAAGTAATAAATTAGTGAAGAAGCAATTACTACTAGACGACAAGAAATGGCATTTCACTCATGTACCTCCATGCGAGCCTTCAACCACGAGTTTATACACAACTATCTCTGTACAAGATAGTGTTAGGTTTTTCAAAACATTGGAACAATCTCAACAGAAAATTCCTAGACCACATATAGCTGGATCTGCTCTGCACGAATTGCCAGCTAATAACATCGATAGTAATGAGCTTAAAGGGGCCAGGTTCAACTTCACGGCTATGTACGCGAACAAATAATTATTTTCACTTTTCTATGCAACATGGTCACTTACCTTATTCTCTGAATTTTGAACCAAATAATATTTTATTCAACTACTGCCATACTAAGGCTAGCAAACTGTAATTATAATATCGCATAGTGGCTTCAGAACCCGTTTAAAATGCTGTTAGCAGATTTAGTTTAACTGCATGGAGAAACGACCTAAAATGGTGATTTCAGAGACAATATGAGCAACATTTAAACAAATTGCTCTTTACATTGTTTAGGTTGAGTTTAATTGCAATAATTTCTAATTAATTTCAATTAGACTATTAATTGTTTGAATAAGCTATAGATTACTAGTATGTCTGAATTGGGTCAAATTCTAGCTAGACGTGGACGAATCAACGAAGGGGAAGAGGCGTCGAAGCCTGGTACTCATGGATCTATTTATGCTGAATTTAAAGAACTTTCCATCCCAGAAATTAAAGAATACAAAAAGACATTTGAAAAGTACGATGTGGATAAATCAAATTTTATTGATATGATGGAACTTAAGTTAATGATGGAGAAGTTAGGAGCTCCTCAAACACATCTAGGACTCAAGGCTATGATAAAGGAAGTGGATGAGGATATGGACAACCAGATTTCATTTCGTGAATTTCTTCTTATCTTCAGGAAGGCAGGTACAGGAGAATTGATTGCAGATGGTCTTTCTGTAATCGCGAAAAGTTGCAATGTTGCAGAAGAAGGTGTTAAAGGAGCTAAGAGTTTCTTCGAAGCCAAAGCAGCTGAGGTTTCCAAGGGAGCGAGATTTGAAGAAGAAATGAAAGCCGAGAAAGAAAAGAAAGCGAAGGAAGCTGAAGAGGCCAGACTTCGTAAAGAAGCATTCAAAGCAAAGTCTTCAGCTTTTAAGTAACTACACGCTACGTGAATTTCTCCCTCTGAATAATAAATTTAATATTATAATTAAACTAACCAACATCTCATAATTATTTCCTGTTGAATGTATTATATAGATAAAGTGAGGATGTTAATTATTATAGACACAAAATGATTAGTATAGTATAACCTAAGTGAATTATTGAATAAGCAGGCTAGTTTTACAAAAATACTATCTACTGTCTGTTGTAGGATGTTATTCTTGTTTTAGCTGAAAATTCTTAAAATTTCTACCTCAAAATGACATCCCAGTTATTTAAGCTACACAAATTCACTTAGTGTCTTGTCAAATGTGAACATATAAATACGTTAATTATACGTGTGTTGTGAAAAATGAGTTTTACTAAAGGATTTCGTCTTTTGTATCGCATTAGCAAGTTTAAAATGGAATTTAAAAAGAATAAAGACAAGGGTCCTATACTTCAGGTAATATAATATAGCAATAGAGTTACATGTATAGTTATTGAGTGTGTCGTTTAGAGAGGGAGATTGATATCCACTGATTTGGAGACCTTCTTCTCGGAATGGCAAGACATACAATCTTCTAATCGAGATTCTTATCATCCTCAAGAGGAGAAAGAAGTTGAGAAGTTAACAGAAGAGGAGAAAGAAGAGAAAGGTAAGATTTTACAATGAATTATTCACTCATTAAATAACTGTACGTATTTCTATAGAGGTTCAAGAGCAAATAGCCTGGCTAGAAGATGCAGGAATGGAAAATATAGTAGAGAGAATGAAACGTATGTTCCTATACACATTAGTATATTGCCCAAAATCTTCTATATAATTCCTTATATAGAAGATACAAATATTAATGGATTCGATTTGGAAGCCTCGGTTGCATGGATGTCAGTAAAACAAGCATCAGTAGTCAGGAGGAGAGTATTTAGCGTACAGAATACGATCAGGAGGAGGAAAGCTAAAAAGTTCATTGATGGTCCTCGAGCTAAAGAGGAAGGGAAACAAATCAGTACTTACACTAACGATTCACAAGATTCACCTGAAGTTAGTAAATGTAAATAAGTGATATTAAATTTGTGTATATTTAACATGTAAATCTATAGGATTATCCCGCATGCAATGACCTCTACGATAACATATTTCCTGCTACTACTGATATACAAGACAGTTGTGAAGTACCTGGGGCTGTTAACGAGGTGTTTGAACTAGTAAGTATTACCAATCAGTGAATTCTATGAATACAAATATTTTATTATTATTATTATTATCATTATTATTATTATTATTATTATTATTATTATTATTATTATTACAGCAAGCAAGCAATCCCTTGTATGACAGTGTCACTAATAAAACTAATATTTCTGGTGTAAATAAGCCACCAAAATTGAAAGCAATCGCTCAGCCTGTGTCACGATTAAATCCGCTACGCTCTCCACTGAAAAGCTTCCCTACTCAACAGGAGTGTGAATTTGATATTATAGGGGATATCGTCTCTATGCCTCTGAGTCCTTCTACACCCAATAATAAGAGAAATATATTTGGTATGACCAGGTCTACATCTGAGAATCAATTAGCTCGATCTTCTTCTTACAATTCAAGTGAAAGTGTAGACAGCTGTTTCACTTTGAATAAACTATTTGATAAAGATGGTCTTCCAGTATGTTATTCTTCTATAGCAATATTTGTAGTAGTATATTAATTTAATTGAATAAATAGGATGTTAATATAATTGAAGAAGATGATGGTATCACACGGATAGGAGATCTACATATCACAGATTTAAAGAAGATAGGATCGTTAGCTCTTATAGAGCTAACTGCTATTCTAGACAATTACAATCTTGTCCTTAAAAAGAGTAAAACTCCTAAAATGAAGCCTAAAGGTATTCGAATCATAAAATTTTGTTATAGTATTTCATATGTATATTTCACTTGTAGAGATTGGAGTTTTCGGTGTTTCTATCGATCAGATGTTAGTACACGATTTGAAGAGACGGCCTCACTATAAAGGCAATGTACCTCTGTTTCTTGAAGAGGTAATTAGCACATTTTAATATATACAATATAATAAGCTATTATCCAAAGTATCTTTATAGATTTGTGAATGTATAGAAGATAGAGGTAATAGAATTTATAGTGATTAATTGATTGAGATATTTGTATCTATCTGTCTTTATAGGTCTCTCTGAGGAAGGGATATTGCGGATTCCTGGAAACGTTGCTAGAGTGAAGGTATGTAAGTATACATATATCCGTGTGTTGTTCGAATTACATTTGGATAAATTTAATACATAGAAAATAGTCGAGGGTATAGAGTGCTCGTTTAACAACGGTCGCTTCTCATGGAATGGAATATCTACTAAAGATCTGTCTAGCATTTTAAAACAGTTTCTAAGGTAACAAATAAACAGAAATACTCCTACAGCCTTAGTGTTTATAGAATCTGTCTTATTTAGAGATATGCCATCACCTCTAGTGACTCACGAGTTCCTTGAAACATTTCTAGTAATAAACAGTGAGTTTGATAGCTAACAATAAAGTTGTTATTGAATATACAACTCACTCACTATAGATGTTCCTGATCCGTTGGAGAAACTGAAAGCCCTCAACTACCTGATCTTAACCCTCCCTCTTACACACAGTGCGTGTCTTAAACGTATCCTACAATTCACTAATAAAGTAATTAACCATTGTGAACTTAACAAGATGAATATGACAAACTGCTCCTTAGTAATTGCTCCCAATTTATTCTATACACCAGCACGTCCTGTTGCTGGTAAGAACGGTTTAGCTAATGAAGAAGTACAGAGAGCTACAGCTATCACTGATATAATGAAAATGATTATTAAATATCATGATGCTTTATGGGTTGTAAGTTATTTACAGAATTATGTATGTATGGAATGCTAACAGCATGTATAATGTTGAGGGCTGTTATTAGCTTGCGTAAGGCAATACTTATAATTATGATATCAGTACCTAGCACTGATGATAATTATTGCCTTTTGCGGCATGAACGATTTGATTTAAAATATTAATAGTGTAATAGTATAATCAATATCTGCTCACGGTTAAGTGCTAATTTTTGTTACAATTTGATTTCAGTTTGAATTGTAATTTATTGAAAATTATTTCTTGACTAAGTCGCCAGATTATTGTTGCACAATTATTAGATCCCAAATCAGCTGATTACAATATTAAGGATGCAGATGGATCAACAAAACAACAACTTAACGCCATTCAAAAAGGTAACATGAATCACGTATTATTAAATTTGCTGAATTCGAAAGTGTAATTTATTATTTCTTAGAATCCGAAACGCTGGAATTTTTTTCGAACAGGAACGAATAGTTTGAAAAAGCAAAAGAATCCAATGATACAGGATAACATGGTAAGTTAATGTAGCTACAATATATATATATAGTAATTCTTATTAAATATATTATTTCAAAGATAAATGATACGTTAATACTGCGCATACAAGGACCTCTATTCGTACAAAAGTCTAAAGCATTTAAAGTAGATCAATTACTAACAGCTGGACAAGCCCTCAGAGAATACAGCAAACAGTTTACAACACACAAAGAGACAATTAATAAATGGTATCCTATGACTCGACAGGTTTGCTATGGTTGTTTTGGCCAGAAACATTACCCAGACACAGTTGATTTACTGGAAAGACTCTCATTAGAAGATTTACATATTTACGAATTCTCTGGGAATTTAAGTAAGTGAATTTTAATGCTATAAAAGTTGTTACCTATATATTGACATACTTCTTTAGAAATTAGAAGACTGAATAACAAAGCTTTATTACACGCAGTTCGGATGTCAAATCCAAATGCAGTATTTATAGTTCTTCCAGATTCATTTCCCGATCCTAATCGTCTCCTCCAGGAGAGGTAGACAGATAATTACAATTTTTAACCTTAAAATATGTTAAGCATGGCTCTATTATGTATTATAGTCATTGATAATTAATAATATTAAGAGAATAATTATATATGAATTTACTTGCTATATTATTACATAACATTAAATATAATACCTGGTATTAGTTTACTGGTAGTGGGTAATCTTAATTCAAAATTAGATCAAGCCAGCTTGTCTGACTTCTGACAGATGACATATTTTCTAATCGATGACTCTTAGTCACATATATAGATGGGATAATTATTTTGTGATTCGTTTGCAATTGTTAATTACAGTAATTACTCGTAGTTAGGATGACTAGCTTTAGGTATGTGCCTTTTGAAGATTCGGGAAGTGATAAACAAGTGAATAATCATCAGATCGGACCTCTCATCGCGGCTTTTCAAACTTTAGACACCAATAGACAGGGGTTCTTTCCCAAGGACATCTTACTCCATATTCTTACAACAAAGGGAGACAGGAAGTTGGACCCGGAATTAGTAGAATTGATACTAGATAAGGTATCGCTAGGAGGTCGTGTGTACTATAAAGATATTTGTGAGCTATTTAAGGAGACTTCCTTATTAGCAGAATCTGTTATGAATGATAAGCAAAAGAAAGAATTGAAAAGTGTAGAACCAATCGAAGAGGATACAAAACTCCCAGGCACAGCCGAAGATGAGCATTGCGACATTTTACAAGAAAGCAAACAAACAACAATTAGCGAAACTTCTGATTCTTCTCCAAGCCTTGGACAATCCTCCATCGCTACTCCCACCCAACGACCCGATAGTGCTTCACCAGAACCAACAAACATTCCGACAGTCACATTACCAAATAGCGAAACTATAGATGAACCAACAAGTATTGAAGCAGCCTCAGAAATACAAGATTATGATCTCATAATAAATGCTACTCCCGATGAAGCAACCATAGATAGTGTCGAGGGAAGCCAAGAGAACATCCCTGAGCTGTTGAAACTGTCTTCACCAAGTCAAAACTGAACACATAACAATATTTATTACGTAGTTGTCAATTTTATAATTTTTAACGCATTTCTCACTTATTGTATCATTATTATTAATTCATTTCGTTACTTGTTAATATTCTTCTAAGCTATAAAGTACAGTGTCTTGTAATTTAGTCAAATAATTATCAGTTCAATAATATGTATATACACATAATCACGTACAGGTTTCAGTCTTAAGGTAGTGATAGGAACATGGTGGCACTCACAAGGCACATTGTACTAACATGGCTATAACGTAATCAGAATCACTTTCAAATTATAAGTAATCGAGCACACACACGTGCTTCAATCTTTTAGCATGACTGTATTTGTAAAAGATAAACATAATGCAATTCAATTCCAGGTAAAATAACCACGATTATGTCATTGCTATTTCAGAAGTACTTTCAATGATCAGCATTACAACTGTTGGATCATATAAATACTCCACTTCGAATAAAAACAAATTAATCAATAAAAATTAGTTTCTGATTATTACACAATAGTAATCAGCTTGACAACATCACCCGTAGACATGATGGTTGCATCAATAATTAATTGAGAAGTTTGTAGTATTTAAATCGGTATTTTGAACTAGCTAAGGTATGGGAGCAAGATTTCTTAGCAGATCGTGGTTGAGATTAAAACCACTAATCGACCAAAAAGTGATTGCCGAGCCGATATGGTTTAAAGTAGCACAGACATTTCCGCCCTTACCTCTCCCTGAGCTCAATGAGAAGGGAGATAAGCAGGATATACGAGAATTATTCCCGGAGGAAGTGGAACGAAGAAAAGTTGATGAGAAGTATCAGGTTGAACAAATGCACGTGTTGTGGGAAAATGAGAAGGGGATAGTGTTTGGCAGGGAAGAGCTGAGGAAAAATATATCTGGATTCCTTGGAGATGAAGCAGATGAAGAGGTAGCATGGAAAGTTGCATTACTCAAATTAAAAAGGATGCAAGTGAAGAATGTAGAGTTAGATAGGAAACGGGAAAAGCTGTTAGACCTTAAGAAATTACGTAGTTTGTAGGAATTATACATCACTTACTAATCGAGGCGAATATTTTCATAAAATTTACAAACCTCATTTTTATTATAAATTCTATATTATTATTCAATTAGCTTAAATTAACATTTCCGAGATGACTGAGTTTTATGATGGACCAGGAGTTCATGCACCTGGACATTACAAAGGAGCAGACACGCAGAACACGAGGAGAATGGAAATTGAAAATAAAAATTTGTCTCAAGAAATAGAGTCATTGAAATCGCAGCATCTCCATTTAAGAGAGGATCTGAAACGAGCAAATACTGACCTGTTACATTACAAAGATAGAACACAAGGACTTCAAAAACAAGTATCTGGACTTAAATCTGGTAAGTTTATTTATATTCTCAATACATATACATTTTCTGTTTTTAACTGTGTATATATCTAGGAAAATATAAACCTGATCAAGTTCCAGAATTCAAAACTCCAAATCCAAACCAACAAATTATTAAAGCACTTATCAAGGAGAACGAAGAGTTGAAAAAACGAATCGAACTCTTGAAAGAAATTAAAGATAAAGTCAAAACCAATGCTTCCAGCATGGACCAGTCTGATCTCTACGATGCACTGACATACTTAGAGGAGGAAAACAAAAACTTGAGATCTCAGCTGAATTTAGGCGGGGAAACTTCTGAGCATTCTATAATCGGAAAAGAAAGTGAAAATATTGAAATTGCAAAACTCAAAGAAAAGTTACAAATTTCATGTAAGCTAATATAACTAAGACTAGAAAGATTATTGTACTAGTAATTCAAGTAGTGATACACTATATTCACGGTTTTATTATTATTATCCTATAGTGAATTGGTCCCGTGATCTCTCTGATCATAACGCGACACTGAAAAAAGAATTAGACAAAGCTCTCGTAGGAAATATTAATATAGATCCCACAAAACGAATCGTTGATAAAGATCCCATGGTGTGTATATCTCGCACACCAGAAATTCCTGCCTCACCTTATTCATACCAACAAATGCCTACATCCAGACCTCCAGCTAGAATGGTGGATCCAATTAATTTCAAGCAATACCCTGGACCTTACGTAGAACATAGTCCTATAACTCCTAATTGGCAAGATTCTTATCCTTACACAGAATCAATATACCAACAAATGCACACACAAACTCCACCAACTGAAGTTATAATGCCACAACCACCACTACAAGGAGCCAGCGCATTGCATCAGAAAGAACATCAACGCACTGGACAACCCCCCTATAATTCACAAGGCCCGTACCTTGGATACAAATAACTAGCTCATGTTATCATGGATTAAGTGTTGGTGTATGTCTATAGAATACCATGAATAAGTCGAATTAGGCTTGCAAACAGCTTTGCTTTATAGTTGTATACATTTTAGCTTATTTGTATATTATTTATATAACACTAGCTGTAAAGTCACGTTGTTTGGTATTGTAGTACTAGCATAGAAGTATGTATGTGTTTTATGTGATTATATTTGCAGTTAGTGTCATTATCCTTAGTACGTACATATACAGATAACCTGGGATTAATGACTAGCAATTAGTTTAAAATGTTGTAAGGTTTGTAGCTACTAAAACTCGTATCTCATAGCTCATGAGATGAAACTAAGGATTCACCAATATGTCGGTTCTCTAGTTTATAAAATAATGGAGACGGTAAATAGTAATTGAAACTTCTTAAAAAACTAACCATAATTTACTGGCCATTTTTAAACAATACTAAGATTAGGAACATAATTGCATAAGCACTGATACTGCAACCATTTGGTGCGTAGTTTGAATTCATTTAAGGGTATATCATTTATTTGATAATTATTCAGACGCCACCTCTTCTAAAATACGTAAATTACTTCTCAGATTCTCTTATACTAACAAGGTCAGAGCTTGATTTGCAAGGCATTTGGCCCCACCTATGTTACAACAGTTCAAACCATATGAATTGTAATTTATTGTGCTAATTCATTCAAAGAAGTGTCAATTCCTTGATAAATATTCAAATTATCACAAAGTTAGAGGACATTCTCATATATGTATATTCATGCAGAAGTTGCATAGCTTGGAAGTAAATATTGACTAGTATGATCTGATCTTTTGTAATGTTAGAGTAAGCTACGCTACATGATAATTCAATAAAAATAACCCGATCAACTTAATTTTGATCATGATCTCGTAAGAATTGCTTCTAATCTAATCCCCACAGACAATATATTCATTGAATTACTTGCTAACAGATCATTGAGGTATAAGTAATCATGAATTAACCAATTTACTTTGTTAATGTATTACACAGTAATTTATATTTAGCAATCATTGTCTTGTAATAATTATTTTTAAAGAATTCGATGGTTAATTAATAAATACACAAATTTGATTGTTATACAATTGATGATTGAATTATAGCTCAAGTTAATAGTATAATTAATATTATAATTAATTAATAATAATAGCTTACTAAACAGCTTCGTATCAGATTGTTTGCATGGTTAGGTTATGTCCTATTTGCAATAGTTAGTAAACTGTGAAAGAACATCAAAATAACAGTCATTCATGTATAATAAACTTATATAGAAATTGAGTACGGCAATGAATTTTCTCGGAGAAATCTTTATGCATTATCACTAGGAACAGAATTTTTAAGCATTTAGGTGAAACTTGCTTGACCTTGATGATAATTGGAAAAGTATCATGTTAAAATGTGGTATCTAATGACGGTCCCAGGATCCTCTACAGCAATAAATAGAGTAATATATGCTCAAACTTATACCCACAGATTATATTAGTTGCGATAATTATTGTAATAGAGGCTATAGTTATTTGAGATAAGGTTTATGCTATAGTGGAGCATTACATTTATACTAGAAGAAGGATAGATATTCAATGGAATTGGGTTAATTAACAAAAGAGATACTTTTGGACTCGATTGGGCCCAGACCAAGTTGCAAGTTAATAAACAAAATCCCTTCCATTCTAGTTAACAAATTCAAATTGTGGGAACTCAGACTATGTGTTTGAGACAGTAGACGACAAGATATTAAAGATCAAAGAAATTTTGAGCATGTGTTCACCAATAAAATGATTGATTCAAAGATACATGGAAACCATTTGTATATTTGTTGTTACAAACCTCAGCAACGCCTTAACAATATCTCCTTACTTTAACTTATATTACTCAATTGAATGCTCGTAAGGTATCCCAATCATACGCTGATAATGAAATATATAAATAATGTAGTTGTTAACCATACGTCGCGTCAGGAACATCGATTACAACTTACTATCCTGAAGCTGGATGGGATTAATTAATTAATTACGTAGCTTAATGGTCTAATGATAGTATTGGTAACGTTATCTTCAAGCAGTCATGTTCACAAATTGTTTTCTAGTTTTGAGAGTGTACGAACTGGATTTAATAGAGATAGGTTTTAATAACGGACGTTAATTTCAGAATTACATATTATACCGTGTTGAGCACAACTTATCAATTAGCAAGCACATAGCCATGAAATATAAAGCAGCTGGAGCTGGTGTATGCGTTATGCGTGTTAGAAGTAGTCTGAAAGATTTGAATAATTTGTTTGTTAATCACCTAACCAGGCCTTTAAAATTATAACAGCGATACAAAAGTTATCATTAAACAAGTAAAACAGGATTACTATATACGGGAGCTTTAGGTGTGGAGATAATGTTGCTTCATTTCTCGTAGTGAGGTGATTTCTTTCATTATTGATCTATACTCTTGCATCAGGAGTCCCTTTTCTACTTCTAGATCTTTTATAGTGTCGTCTATCTTTTGACGCGATTTTCGCGTGTACACTCTTGACTTTAGTGCCCTTCTCCGCTGTTTGACTAGTTTGATTTCATCAGGAGTCAATCCCAGCTCTGCCAATTTACTATTCAGCTCGTGTCTGTCTAACTGTTCGATTTCAAAGTCTGGTAACGGTAGAAGACAATGTCGATATTCTATATGCTCACACAGTGTTTCAGCTAATGTTTTAGCCATTATTATATGTATATTACTTTACAATGCGAGGTATATAAAACAAACTAATTTGTTTTAGATGGTTCTAATACTGCTTAGCCTTTCTCTATTTATACAATAGAAATGCAGCATAGTAGGTTGCAAACATGTCTGTTTATACTGTGGTGATATATTAGCAAATTTGAATAAATGATACTTCACGAAACGCTGTGAGGAAGAATTGATGAGTAAACTTAGCTGATAACTGTAATTAAATGAGTAAAGTGTTAATGAGTATTCTTTTTTAGATAATATACGGATTCAAGATAAAAGAATTAGTTCCAGCTGTTATTTCAAACAAGTACGATATAGCAAGTAGCTTTAATTAAATCTTACACTTTTGTTGGGATTCAATCAGAACTGTTGAATAACACATAAGTACGTGATACTTACCAAATGGTAACAGTATACGTATGTAGAATCATCAGATACAAAAATAAATTATTACCTCACTATTTTGATGAGTGAATTTATTCTCCAGCTGTTTGGAGTTGTTGGGAGGAGAGACTTCTGCTTTGATATTAGAAATTGTAATCAAATTTTCAAATACTCAAGAGATCGAGCAATCCAACAACACTTATTTTCATCCAATATAATACAATATCGTAAGATTACAGTCTCCACACCACTTAATCTCCTAATTTATTGCATTCATGAGTTACGTAAATACTACACACACACACACACACGCACACACACACATTATATGCCATGTATAGCTTACAAGATTTGCTGCAAAATAATCATATTCATTGTTCTTACGTAAGCAACCATTATTCCTGGAAAGTATAAACGTGTAAATTATTGTTTCCTAAGCTGATCTCTGAAATAATGCAATTTAGCAGCTATCAGGCGGATATTATAAGCAAAATTATAACTTGTCTTTGAGGGAATAAAATCATAAATTAGCAATTCTGGCAAATAAATTAGGTATAGGGCAAGCTAATCAAACATGATGTGAATTAAAAATAGACGAAACAGGCGTGTTCTAGACTGTCTACACGTAAGTATTTAAGGTTAGAAATTGAGTTTGAACTCCTCGAACGTAGTTTGCACACTATTCAGTACTCTAGCTTACTATAAGATTAAATTACAAATAAATCTGAGTTATCTCCTTCACACACGCCTGTAGCTTCTAGATTAGTTTAAATATCTACCTGGTACAGGTTAGGTTAGTGTAAATTCCACAGAGTTTAGTTCGGGTGAGAGAGCAAATTTAGTTAGCATTAAATTAAGGACGGGTTGGTAACGTTTCATAGGTTTTTAAGCTTGTTTGAGATTACCAAATAACTACAAATAATCATACTGAATCAACAATTGCTCAATCCTAACGCGAATTGACAAACTTCTATGAAATATACTAATGAATTGTATGCCATTGCAACAGAATGACGCTTTTAACAAGTACATACATACATGTCGTAGAGTCCCAGGGATGGTTACTATTCCAATTATTAAATAAATGAGTCTGCATCGCATTTACGAAATTTAAATATACTTTGCATAGCATTGATATGACCTTTATGATGCTCTTAATTTCAGTTTATACAGTGAATTGCTACCTGAGCAGACAATTAATTAAAATTAAACACAGATAATCAAATCTTATATGCTATATTATCTGCTGCTATCTAATGAGCAAAATAACTCTTTTGTGTTTTGTAACTGTAGGCGTGTTAACAAAGTGTAATTTAATTGGACAGGTTTTGCTAATAATGTTGATATAAGCAATATATGGGAATAATGAACAGTATATTGAAAGAAAAATGAGATGGCATAAGTTGCAGTCCTTGTATGGATAATATATGTACTTGTTAAGACTTTACTGCAATACAAATTAGAACCTGGAGTTATCCAATTTATGCCATAGTGTCTATTATCACGATATTGTGAACAAAATGAATAAACATGTAGTTGGTAATTAGCATCAGGTTGGAATGCTCATTTATAGATTTGTAGACTATATGAGCTGATTATAATAGCATTACAATATGAAATACTGATTGATTTCGTAGGAAAATGTTACAATGACTTTCTCCACGGTCAGTTAATCATATTAACCTCGAATAGGATATCGCTTAATGTTGTCATATAAGTGAGACGAACAAATTCACCAGGAGTTTAATCTGCTTATCTCTAGTCCAATACAGTCAGTCATAGTCACCTCTGATAAATATATTATATATTATTGGGATAATCGCTTAATTGATACAGCCATGTATATGACACACTGTATTTATTAGGATAGATTCAGTATCGGGGACATTGTCTTGTGGATAACTAATAAGCAAGTAACCATATTCTACAATTTGACTTATTGTATCTTCTAATGGATATGATGATTTGAAACGTATAAATAGGTAATTAGGTGCACTGAAAGGTCTCGGTTAGTTTCAATAATATTTCATATTTTAGCTGACTTAACTTTTCGTTTCCAATGAGCTGGGTGAGAATGAGAAGATATTTAGTCTATAGCTAGCTATACACTTGTAATCAGCATGACTACAATACTTGTACCAGAACCACTAACGAGATGTGTATAAGAGACAACAACATAAGGTGACGAATACGCATATCAGACTAATTGACGATGTAATGCAAATTAATAAAATTGTTTTAAGCCCTTTAACAATTGGTAAAATATACTTTGTTCTTTTATTATATGCAAAACATTCTCAAATATGTCTGCGGCTATTTTCTTAATAACAATTCATATTACAGCAATTTATACATTCAGCATTTACGGAAAAGATAAATTCAATTGAATAGATCTTCCATGGTCGCTGGATCTCTCTCCTTTCTTGGCTTTTTCGACTTTTTTGAAGAATCTGTAACTTTCTTTTTCTTCGGTTTATCACTCTTTAACTTCTGATCGGGTAACGCTCCGAATAGATCATCTCCGCCAAACAATTCGTCATCAGTTCGCTTTACAACCTTAAATTTCTTTGATTTATCTACCGGGACATGGATTTCCTCTACAGGGTCTTTTTCATTATCTAAAGGTTTGGAATTAAGGGGGTCTTCTTGGAAAACAACGGGAGAAGCAGTTGATCTCTCGTTACTCACTGTTTTGTTTTTTGTTGCTTTAGGTAGAGCTATTGATGCAAATAAATCTTCTGGAATATCTACTGATATAGGATTTTGTTTCTTTGTAGATACAGCTGATATAGGGGCTGTATTGTCTACCTGTTTTTCTTTAGTATGTGGTTGTCCAATAGGCATATCTGTGGGTTTTGAAAATGAATCATTAATGTGTTTCGTAGGTTTAGAAACATTTCCAAACAATGAAAAATCATCTTCATCAGGAATATTAGTTGTATTTATTCTTCTACTTGCTTCTGTAGTTGAGTTAGGAAATGCAAATAGGTCATCCCCTAAATCACCATTGAATAGCTTTGCTTCAGGTTTGATTGCAGTATCCATTGGATCTGTATAGAAGTTACCAAAGTCTTCAGAAGATGGTATGTTCTTGGTCCTAGTAACCCTGGATGGAAGCCTCTTGCCAGGGGGTCTAGGTCGGCTCTTGGACACTCCCAATAGTTTAGACGGCTCCTCTTCTGAATATGATCCAGCTTCAGGTGTTGCTCCCATTTCTGCCCCCTTTGGCCTGTCTTTAGGAGCCATAGGGTTTGAGAATAGATCTCCTTTATCCTCAAACAGTACTGCAGGTTGTGGTGCTGGCTTTCTCTTAGTAGGAGATCCTCCTGGTACCATGCCCTTACCTACAGCTTTATTTAATTCGCTTAAGAAATTATTCCCTAGTGCTCCTGATAACTTCTTATTTGTGTTAGGCTTCTGCATATCCTCTGTTGGTTCTGGGACAGGGGTGGGAGTTACCAACGTTTCGAAAGAAGAGTTGTCAGCTCTTGTTTGTCTGTTTTTCTGACTAGGAGGACGTCTCCCTGGGTTCTTAGGCCTAGAGGTAGTTAGCGAGGGAAGCAGAGTAGGTTCAGTAGGAGGGCCTAGAGTAGCAGCTGATCTTGTAGAGATATTAGTATGGATAGGACTTGTTGGATCGAATAGACCACCATCACCTGTATGGGTATCAATAGGTGAGAATAACGTAGGAGCAGTAGACTTAACTTTTGATGGCTTAAGTTTAGCTACAGGAGCAGGTGATCCAATAGAATTAGGAGAGGAGGCATCTATGAATAAATTTAAGCTAGCTGGAGTGTCAAATAGTCCACCGTCTTCTTTTTCATCTGTCTCTATAGCGGAGAAGAGAGAGGGAACGGCTCTTGGTTTATCAGAGGGAGTAGGAGCGTTAGTGGATGGGGCAATGGAAGGTTCTGGTGTAGGTTGTATTGGAGAAAATAGTTCATCATTTTCTGATAATAAATCTGTGCCAATGGTAGAGACAGGAACAGCTGGAGTAGTCTCAGGTTGTTTATTTTCTAATATATTAAATAGATCATCATCTGAATCTGAATCTGTGCCTAACGGTTGGAATAATCCTCCTATAGGTTTAGTATCTTTTACTTGTACTTTAATATCTACAGCAGTTTTATCTATTATCTTCTCAATAGCTGTATTGTTGTCTTGTTGTTGTATAGGTTCAGGGGTGTGCTTAGGGAGAGGAGAGTCTGGCTTGATAGCAGTACTGACAATACTTTTAGGTTTAGTTGATGTAGAGAAGAGATCGTCTGAATCTTCTCCCGAGCTATTGAGCATATCAAGTCCGTTTGAAATGGTAGATTTAACTACTGTTTTAAGTATATCAGCTTGTTTATCTTTTTGTTTATCTGTTTGTTTATCAGTTATCTTCTCTGTTTTGTTAGTAATAGGCTCTGTAGCTCTAGACATGGAGCTGAACAGATCCTCTTCTGGACTAGAATTATCATATAGATCAAATCCTTTAGGTTTAACAGTCTTTTTGCTATCTTTATTCTTAACAACAGTGATAGGAGAATTAGTATCTTCTCTACTAGATGCTCTGTTACCAAGAATAGCAGCTTGATCTATACCAGAGAATAGCTGTACTCCACCTACAGGTTTCTTAGTACCTGTCCTCTCCTCTGACTTGATTGTATTCTTGCTGAAAGTTGACGCAATGAAGAGATCTTCATCAGAATCTGAAGGATCAAAATTACTCTCTCCAACTCCGAATAGAGTTTTAACGTTGCTAGATGCTTCTGAGGTTTGAGGTTCTTTATTCTCTTGTTTTCGCTGTGTTTTTTCTTTCTTAGATTTATCTTTTGGAGTATCAGGAGAGAACAGGTCTCCATCTGAATCACTACCACTAAACAAACCGAAATCTACCGTCTTCTTACTGCTGGTCGATACCAGAGTACGTGAAGATTGAGTTAAGTCTTCAGTTTTACTTTCTCCATCACCATCATCACTCCCTGAGTCTAGGATATTAAATACAGTGTCTTCTCCTGGTGAAGGCTTCCTCTTGATTTTCTTCTTCTTAGTAGCAGAGGTAGGTGTTGGTTCGGATTCAATCGTCTCCTCAGATATCTGTCTATCAGTCTTTACTTTTTTCTTCTCTTTCTTAGGCTCTTCACTGAACAGATCTCCTTCACTAGAAGATCCGAATAAATCACCATCTGATGAGTCGTTTCTTCGAGGTTTTGAGAATTTTCCTTCTTTCTTTTTAGTACTAGACTCATCTGGAGAAGCACTATCTTCTTTTACAGCATTACTTATAGCTGTAGTAGTCTCATCTTCTGAGAATAGGTCTCCACTACTCTCCCCCGAGTATTCAGCTACTCCTGGTGTTCCGTCTGGCTTCTTCCTCATCTTAACTTCTGTCTCAGTACTACCTGTAGAGTCTCCATCACTATCTGTTACGTCAGAGGAGTCAGAGCTCTCCTCCAGTCTCAGACCCAGATGATCTGTCTCATAGAAAGTAGCTGACCCTATCAGAGCTGGGAGAGGTCGTAGTAAGTATAGATCTTTAGGCTCTAGTTCTGTGGGTAGGATTGTAGAACGCTCTACTACTCCCTCTTCTCCTGAAGAGTCTGAATCAGGTTCCACAGATATAGGAACCTATTTTAAAGTATAATTATAGTAAATTATGGAATATTTTAGAACTTTGTAGGTAGTACCTGATCAAATGCATCATCTAGAATCTCTAGCCCCATCTGTACAGCTTGATTAGCTCTGTTCAATACCTCAGAATCAGCTGATCCATCTGTCTCGTCCTTAATGACGTCAGTATTATCTATTTCAGATTTTGCTTTACTTTCAGATCGAGTGTGCTCTGTCTCGTCTTCATCATAGACTCTGTTCTCCACGAATTGCTCCATGCTTAGCTTATGAAACTTGTTAGATACATTCTCTAGTCTACCACAAGAGCTCTGTGACTCTAGAGATAAACCATCTACTTGGTTGGTAATATCGTGTGTTCGAGTAGTTATGCGTTTAGAGAAGTCTTGTAGGTATCTATAATACAGCAAGTATATGTTATATATTTTGCTAGAGTTAATGAGTTAATTAACTTACTTGAGTAGACCAGCGTCTCCCGCTAGTGTCCAGTCACTACTGCCTTGTTTTAGCTCGGAAAGTGTCCAGCATCTCTCCCATACTTTATCTGTCTCTCCCGGGTCTACCTGTGTTGTCTGAGGAGGAGAGGACTTGGTAGGAGAGTCCTCCAAGAGTATGTGGTCTGTTTGTGTAGTAGGGTGTGAAGGAGTGGTGTTCTTAGAACTTGAGGCACTACTACTCTCTGTTCCTGAGGATTTAGTAGGACTCAGTCCGTTATTGTTGTTATAGTTAGACGTAAAGTGTTGTTTACTTTGTTTTTGTTGTTTCTTGTTTGTTGATTTGTTGCCAGACACTTGTGGCAGGTCTGGAGGTGGGGCTGGAATAGTCGGCATTGCTAATTAACTTTACAGAACATATATTAACTAATTTCTTAAATAAATATATATATGCCCAGTAGAGATTACAGATGTTTCTATTCAAATGCGGTAAATGAATACTCTATAGGGATTTACACACCAAATTTGATAAACCATGAACTCTGGTTAAGATATGAACAAACGCGATTATTTAATTGAATATGGCTTTCCTGCGCATACAATATATGCTAGTTATATTGTAATTGCATAAGGATTGAACTGTGCTATGCTTGTGACATGCTAATTCAAAGCCTTGGTTATTGGATATATCATCACGAGGGGTCTGGTGTGTTAACAAGTCTTAAATAATGTATCATATATAATTGCATAATATATATGATACATAACTGCCTGGCAGTAGATTATAAGAAATCATTATTTGGACTATGGATTGTTAACTATTATATATCAAATAATATTGACATCAAATATACTCTATAATCACATGAAACAACTAACTTAAGTTGTGAAAAATGATAGAATTGAATCTGAAAAAGCGATGCATCTGGATGGGTGAGGCACGTGATGGATGGGTAGAACAGAACGACTGCATAACGACCAGCTCTGTACATTGGAATGCTGCATTTGACACTTGTCAATGAATGTTTTAAGATCAGCAGCTAGTCGCTGAGTTTGTACCGAATTTTGTACAAGATTATTAGGACTTAATGTATTAGCCTTGAGCAAGCTATAGCAAACTTTCTTATTCAATTCTATATCAAATAACGGAACACCGAATGATACATCTAATAAGACCCAATCTGAGAATATATTAGCACCAGCTGGAGCTATTGTCTTAGGAATAACACGATTAGACATGTCAATAGATTTGGTATCAATATCCTGATCTATCGAGATGGCATCAGATGCTGAATCAACTGCTAGCTGTTCATCAAATAATTTTAGATCATCTAATTCTTTGAGGAAGTTCTCAGCCATGCTCTGGGCAGTTGTGAGCTTAGAGGGAGTGGTAGGGGATTCTGGAGGGTCTCTATATGGTGATACGTCGATGAGGACCTCCGGGGTGACTGAGGTAGTCGGTACAATTATGGTCTCTTCTAACAGGGGGAGAGATATCCCCCTAGGGAACTCTGTTAAGGTGTCGGTTAGCTCTTGAGGAAATGGAGGCATAGAGTAGCCATTAGAACCAAAGTTGTAGAAGAAATTAGGGAGACGGGAGGGTCCTACTTTTAATAGAGTAACATATCCACAGGACAATGACAAATCAATCAGCTGTCCTAATCTCTGTATAACAGACTGTATGGATGAGTCAAGTGAACTCAGTTCGTCATGACGAATAGGAAGAGATATATGTTTGGTAATCGTATCAGAACCAGTGCTATAAGCTTGTAGAAACACTGGTGTATGTGTAAGAGCATCGTTAACTGTCTGTAGTATTGTATTAGTGGATAGAATGATAGGATCATGTCCCCAGGTCTCACATAACACTTCGCTGAATGGCCTGAACATAGCTGGTAGAGTTTGTAAGCGTGTACCTCGAGTAAGGAGTAGAGAAGGAGGTCCGTGTTCTAAATGCTCGTACAGCCAGAGTTTGAACCATACAGAGCTACAGCTCTGAGAGGGAGGGCCCATAAGAGGAGGACCATCTGGTAGAGAGGGGATACCAGCCTCACAGCTGAGAGGTGCCATGGATACTAATGCATTATAATTTTTAGAGAGGAGACGCTGACAAGCTTCAGGGTCTAGCTGGGCGATAGATTCCGCACGTAACAGATCCATTGGTAGAGGTTTCTTTGTGTCAGAGGATCCACGAAGAATTGTTAAAGTGTTAAAAAGCGCATGTGCGTGATCAAAATATCTCTGTGCTTCTCCCTCAGATAGGAAACTAATCTGAGCTAACTCGTTTAGAAACGAGTCAATATTCTCATCACTCAGTTTACCAACTTCAAACATAGTAACAGCATGAGTCTTAAGCCCAGGAGATAGGTTACCCATCATTAGATAAGCAGTAATAGAAGAATCATATAAGAATCCTAATCTCTTAGGTCTGCTTGTTTCTTCACTCTCATCCATGGTTGATTCTGCTAGAAGAGGCTCTTTAGGATTTACATCGATGAGTAGGAAATCTGTAGAATCACTCTGTGTCATTGTTAGATCGGATTTGCTGACATCCAATGGCAGAGATGGATTCTTCTTCTTTGCTAATCCTAGTCTTATAAATAGACTCACAGCCTGACGGACATTTTTAGCATTTGTTTGAAGGATTGTTGACAGCTCGTTGACAGATGTGTCATCATTTGCAGATAGAAATATTTTGTATAGGAGTGTTTCTATCGCGTCACCTTGTACCCTATTCATTACAAACCCTTCTAGAGGAGGAAATGATATTCTATCAGATTCCAACACTGGTATCTCGAAGTATATCATTTCTTTAACGTAGAGAGATGCTATGACGTCAGGCTCTAAGTCACAGGCAGCTGTAGGACCTTCATCAATTAGTTTATCAATTAGCTTGTGTTCTCCAACTGTAGAGTTCTAAAGAAAATTGATAAACAAGAAATTTTACGCATGAGTGATACACATCTAAATACCTTTACTTCTTCTTCTGTAACGTAGCCAAGATGTACAACCCACCATCCTTCATAGTGTGAGAGCTGAGCTGGATGACTAGGTAGAGATTCACGTATTCTACGAGAACGAAAGAACTTCTTAGCTCTGGAATTATTCATATATTCTATATACTGATTCCTACCTACTTCAGTTATTCTAAGACAATCTATTGCAGTGAAGTTAGGCAGTGTATCATAGCTCTTCTCTGTTATCATCAATTCATAAAGAATTGAGTGATAATACTTGAAGGGTGTCATTTTAAGCTTCTGTATAATTTGTACAGATAGATGGTAAGGGAACAACAAAAGATCTTCCTTCCCACGGGCTAGCATTCTCTCGTAATATGCTCGCTCATCTTTCATAAAATCTCTGACTGGGTTTGATTTCCACCTCAACTGATGTCTGATACTATAGTCTATTACGGCTGCTTCCCATTGAGATGGGGAGCTACCCAGGGAGGACCGGATGTGGGGCGGAAGCTCGTCCCATGGGACGTTATCTTGTATCAAAGTGTCTAATTCTGTGTTCATTAGTTTCTAACAGGTCATTTCACTAATGTTAATTCTGTTATGTATGTTACGGAAGATGTTGGCGATTGCATATACATGGCTTCATAATAAGGATTCTTTATGAATGTAAGCATTTCTCACTTTGCAGGCCACCGAGTAGGTGTTTGTGTTTACTATTTATACATTGGCACAGTTTCATGATTCTTTGTAGTCTTATTTGTGGGGATTTGGAAAAAGTGTCGAAATTTGGCAATTTTGGCGTTACAAGTAAACCCTTAAATGATAAATTATAGACAAGTAAACACCTCCAGCAGCAGAAAGAAGCCATGTATATGCAATCGGTGAGCATCATCCTTCGTAACATTTATAATACACTAGAATCACTGAAAATTTTATAAGTTGTATATTCCACTCAACATATCCATTGTTAGTATTAATCGTGAGTGAACCCAGGGATAAGTGAAAAATACAAACCTATCAGTTGGGAGAAAGTATCAATCAATTGTGTAACAAATAGCAACCACACACAATATGTCCTAAATATGCTATCGAATCAGATTATCAATTCTAAAAAACAGTGAATTACTAAAATATGTTCATGCTCTCGTTTCAGAGTGCCAAATTTGAACAAAATAGTGGTTTTAATGATGCTATCGTGTTAATTAAGTTATAAGCTCATAAGAAAATATGGAAATAAGCCAATAAAATAGTCACGCTAAATAAATTTAAAAATACATTATCTAAGAAATGTATTATACCAAGAACACCTTGTTTGGGCTGAATTGTTAGTATTCTAATTATTGAAAGGTAATCTTAGCTAATGAACAGAGAGATAAACTTATAAAACACGTGCGGAGATGATTGATATAATTTATACAACTATTATCCTTTATTCATTCATATAATTTGTGCATTATAACACAAAACGCCTTTGAGCCAATTGTTAAAATTCAAACAATAAAATGGTTTTAAAATGAATCAGTTTACTCTACATCTCACGGTATAATCGTTTAACAATTGGTAAACGTAATAAATTTGATATATTTATTAACAATAGAATCATATATACATAAGGGATATCTCCAATTGATCTGCAATATAATAACAATTATAATACCTAAGAAGTATCATAAGTGAATAAAAACATTCGACTAAAAGGCCAAAATCATATTCGCCAAAAATCGACACTACAATCTTTCGATGCTTCTGAAAGGGATCTGTTTGGGCTGGACTGGCTTGTCCGGGATTTCATCTAAATCTCTAGACTGGGGTAAAAGCTGACGGCAAAGAAATCAAAAGCCGAAGCAATTTATAATCTCATTTCCTATATCAAAGTGATGCTACCTACATCCACAGCTAAGAGCTATCATATTCTTATACCTTTTAATTTCTAGAGTTGAACTGTCGTCGTCTTCATTGTAGACTATAAATAGATCATCGTATTCAGTTGGTGAGCAGCAAACAGGAGGTGCTCTGTGAGGATTGTCAATGTGGATGAGTGATTGTATCAGCGCGTGATTTGTAGAGTTGTAATGGGAAGGGATCGGATAATGGCAGTTACCGTGACAATAGTAAGCATCAAATGATGGGGGAAAGATTACCCAATCTCCCCAGCCTATCGCGTCGAAATTAATCTAAAGAAAAAAGATTTCTGTAAACACATACAGTAACATATGTCATGTGGTATATAAGATTATAAATCTGCTTCAAAGACAGAAGATTAAAGATGTTTTCAGCATTTAACACTGATTCATCTTCTGAGTGAAATAATTATAATTCTAATGTATGAGGTAAAAGGAATAATGCATTAAGTAATGAAGACTTTTAGTTGTTATTAGGGAAAATTATGATTTAAGCCTTCAAAACAAAATATTAAAAGTATTTAATAGAAGTAAGGAATAATCACCTTTCCCTGTATTATATCACTTATCTGGGTTACGTTACAACGCACGAATTTGTAACCGAATAATAATCAGTAGCGGTTTGACACGTTAAGTTATCTAAACATTTAAACAGATAGACTATTTTAATTTTGAGAATAATCCCCCACTTCTAATAATTAGGTGAGTTCTAAATAGCTTTCAGTAAATTCTTAATAATTGAAAGTTGAGATAAACAAAAGTTGGTTTATCAATTCATTGAATTAAAAGCTAGACAGCAGAGCTAGAAGGTTGTTATGATAAATTTCATTACAACCAAACAACTGGACCAAATGGATTACGACCTATTCATCTACATGTATACATTTATTGAGTTGCATGATAAGATATATATTATCAATTTTAGTGGTAAACACGTGCAAAGTAGGACATATTCCCAATAAATATTTGGCTCCTGTTTCGATAAGATACCATTGTTTGACGTACTGTATATTGCTCAGCATTGTAGTATAATAATTAATGATATGTGACCTCACGTGGAAATATAGGAGGATGTTCGAATAATGTAAAGTTTAAATTAAAATTCTTGAAATTTCTCATAATAGTACTATGCAACAAAGGTACTTAATGACTATTCCATTAGCGTAATTGACTTAGGTTGAAAGCAGGTGGTAGAAGCATTACACAATATGAGTTATGGAAATTACTGGTAGTAAACATAGATATTATGATAAATAATTATTTATAGATGTGTAATTAATACCAATCGCATACTAGCTGTACAAGCTAGGGACTATTCACTATTGTAAATGCGATTAAATGGTAACATATCACTTCTACACATGGTTAAGCACAGTATAACAGAAAACTGGCTAGTGAGTTTGTTGTATGCAGCTGAGCGTATAATACAAAGTTTAAGCTAGTAGCAATTACACAGCTGTCGACTGTATGGATAGGAACAAAAGCAAGGATGTCAGTTATCGATGTGTAAAGCTGATGCGGTTTTCACAAACAAATGGAAGTATTAATATACGTATCTACTTACTTGGTTAGAGTATCTCTGACAACTTGTGGAAGCAGAAGAGCTCGTACCTTGTAACCAAGGAGGAGTTTCTGTAGGATCAGAATTTCTATTACTAGATGATTCCACACTTCTCCTTACGATTTCTCTAGCTACATCTTGAGGAATATCATTGTAACCATCATTACCTTCAATTACATTATAAACCAATAACAATGGGGTAGCTTCTATTTCTATGATACCAAGTTGAGTTAAGGTAGCTTGATTATGGCAATGAGAAGAGACTTCTAATTTAAGTTCTAGAGTCTGTGAAGTTTGCCATCTTGAGAGCAAGCTTGTTAGCTTGGAGCTGTGGAAACTTAGGTATTCAGGTGTTATAAGGTCATTTGGTTTTAACCGCAGTCTCCCTACCTAAAACAATTAGAATATATAAAGTAATCAGCTTCGAATCTGATCACTATTATGAACCAAAAGTGACAGACTCAATCATTCAAATATTAAAACAACGTAAAAGTGCATAAATACGAAACCAATTATGGACATTCAAATACATTTTGTGAATTTAAGATTGTCATCGGTATAGAGTCACACGGAAATTTGTAATAATAAATGTATTCGAATCCGTAAGAGTTATATAAATAGAATTTATTGATGCCGTGTAATGGACTCTGCGAATTCATAGTGCGAGTTCAAAGTTTGACAGGCAAAGGATAAGAATTGAAGCCAGAGGGACCGCTATATGATATTCCTTCGATGTAACGATGGTATTGTAAATATGAGGGATGGTTCAGGATCATTTTTATCCATTTTTAGTTCGAACTAATTCCCATTAGAATTCCGCAAATTTTAATAATTATTATAAGGTCACTTACGAAAAATGTTCGTTCTCTACCAAGATTATTTCCTCTCAATAGTGTAGCAGAGAGAACCAGAGTCAAACATTGTCCAGAAATATCTCTGTTTGTCAAAAGAGAAAGAAATTCAGGGTCTTTTGCTGCTGATTTCCAAATCCGTAATTCTCCAAAATGAACTCTTTCACGAGAAGGTATCGATTTAATATCAAAGTGAAATGATAATTGATTCTCTAATTGCGCTATATCTTCCACATTATTTGGCTCTAAGATAGAGAGGTTAAATATTATTGAACTATTAATTTGTGTAAAGAAGTTGTTAAAACTAATACATTCCACACTATCCCTCAATTCTTGACAATTCAGTGTAAATAGTGGTAGCATAATAGTGATAAATAATCAGCTGGATGAACTAATGTTGCAAGGAAGAATTAATTGTAACCAGCTGTGTATGTAACATATGTATGTAGAAAAGGTAATTGTAGCTATATGCAGAGCGACATAATTTCCAAAACAACATGGTACAATAAGAATTTGACACCTTACAAATAAATTATATTATCTACAACTTCTACCACAAATAAATCTTTTTACTAGAAACTGTGGTAACATGTTAGATACATAATTAAGGAACATATTCCAGGTGTAGATAGCAACATTAGCGCAGTTGATATATATGAATCAAAGTCATTAGGGAAGTGCACGACAAGCTGTTTTGGTTTACATTGGTGAGTACAGATATAACCTTTTACCTAATACATGAATAATAACAGACAAACAACTGGCCTAAATACAATTGATGACAGATTTTTGGAATCCATGAATAAATCAATTGGTAGATTGGGCTTTCGGAAAACTGGATAAGTAATCATTAAAATGTAGCGTGCATTAAGCAGTAGCAACTCAATAAGTAAAAATATTAGCACTCATGAATCAAATCCTGTCGGATTAACGAGTTAATACCTAATTAATAATCGTTTATGAGATTCTGTTTATGAATTCATTACACCGCTAGAATCCAATGAAGCGCTAATGTGGGATTAGAAAGCAAATATTTATATACTCTTACTAATCGGTTTTCACAAGTAAATGTTGTTTGAGTGTTTCCATATGAGAAAATATCTCAAGAAACTGTATACGTATTTATTACAGCACAGTTGTAATATTCAATACATGGAGGATATGACGTTTAACTATATCGGGAAAATTAGCAAAGTTGAAGATTGCAAGGATTTTAGGAATGAATAAATTAAAAGCAAGTTTTGAACTTAGCTTTTATAAATTATCCTTATGATACTGTCTGTTAATCTAAACTAATTAGAGAACATCAATATATTTATAACATACTTTGAGGATATAAACTTCGAACATTATCTGCTAAGTGGACAAGTTTCATCTCTTCAGGTCCAACAAATCTTGAGTAGAATATGTTCTCTGGGTCAATCGGATGTCTGGAATTACGGTTTAAAGCTTCGTACATGTCCAAAATAAATCGGGAAAGTCCATGTGTTGGTTTTTCAGTAGTATTTATAGTGTGTGTAATATTTGGTTCTGGAGTAGAGGTTACCTCCCCTGTTGAACGGCAATAAATCCAATGAGGTGGAGATAGTATATATAATAATAATAAGTAGAGCACTAGACGAATTTGAATATTTTCAAATACTCGATGCTTCCAGGGTGAATATATCTGAAAAAATTTCTTAATCGTATTGTAAGACATTTGTACATTGCATACACAACAACTGAGTATAATTCAACTGTCAGAAAAGCTGTGACTAGCTTATATATTCTACACTTCTCAATCCAGGAACTTCTAGTAGCTTAGCAAAGTACTAGAAAAACAGACTCAAATAGTAACATAGCAGTGAATTTTAGTATTCGACGTTTGGTATGAGCTGTATAAATACCTAAGAGTTGAATAAGAACCATGGATAAATTTACAGATTGCAAGCGAAAGGAAGAAGGCAACACAGTTTTGATTATATCGACTTGAAACCATTTCGCAGTTTTATGGATGTTTGCATATGGAACAAGTAGCGCTCATAAGAACTAGTAGATTACGCGCATTTCTCTACTACAGAGATGACAACTAAATCACCTACACAAAGCCTATAATACGAATTCAGCTCAGTTCGCATAGGACGGAACATTGAATTGAATTATCTTGCTGCAATCAGCGCTAAGAATAAATAAAATTTTCAAATAACTGACTGAAAATTATGCCCATTGTGGATAATAATTTAGAAAAGAGAGATAACTGGTTTGAAATCCCTGCAGTATACAACTTATCAATAAAGAAGACAGTCGAAATGCAGCTACACATATTCATGCATCAGACATCTGTTCACTATGATACTAAATCCTTCAAAGTGTGACATCCACAAATCGCATCAATATGCAATGGCAGAGATATACAAATATTAGGATGAAGGATAAAGCTGAGAAGACAGACTAGCACTATTAGTTTTGTTTTACGGTTTGGTAATCAGCTTCGTGTGATTGTGAGATTATTGAATGAGCTGAATCTAAAAAGAAATTAAAGGAATTAGAAATTAATATTATTAAGGCATAAACATCTCAGCACTGTTCTCTGCCTCGCAATACTTTGAATATGAAATAATAATAATAATAATAATAATAATATCTATCTTAATACATAATGGATAACAAAATAATAAAATCATTATTAAAGTGCTGACAGGCATATCATTGTTCAGTAGGATAGGAAATAGAACGGATAGGACACAGGTCAGATTATTGTACTTAATGTCCTTATAAAGGGGACACTAAAATATAGGTATGTAAAAATGGAGGAGGAGGAGGAGATATGTGTGGGTGGGATGGGAGTAAAATTCAATACTATATGATTAAAACTTCATGGACCATGGGGGACTAGTCGTCATCATGGGGTACCATATCAGTGAAAGTACGGAGGTCATCAGCTGTAGGGGGGAACGCATCTAATAGAGGGCTGGGTGTGTCACGTAAATTCTTGTCTCTATTAGTACCTTTCTTCTTCCTGAACATGCTGAAGAAGCTGCCTCTCTTAGCTGCTGTAAGCTTGTCTCTGTTCTTATCAGTAACAGGAGTACTAGCACTTGTTCCTAATGGGATATGTATATTGTTACCACTCTCTGTAAGGAGAGACATAGGGTGTGAGTCTTTTTGAGCGGGAGAGTCTTGATTCATAGCTTTGAGTTTCTCTTCTGCTATCTTGAATTGGATGTCTTTATAAGCAGTCAGCTGTTTGGCATCCTTAGCGAAGGGGTGTCGCTCTGAAACATCGTCACGCCCTTGAGCATTACGTTTGAACTCTACTGGACCCAATGAGTCATCCTGTTCTGAAGCAAATGTAAGGTCAACTGGTGACAACTGCTCGAAAGGAGTGCCGATTGGAGGGGAATGGGGGTGAGGTCTGTGAGGGGTGGAGACGGGCGTAGACCCCTGACTAACCTCTCGTATTGTAGTCTTATAGATATCAGAATTAGCAAGAGGGCTCCTGATAGGAGGCTCTGTGAGAGGAACAGGTATACGATCTTGTTTACCAGTTGATAACAGTTGTGGATGTACACTCGTGAAGTAAGGAGATAGATCAATAGGGCTAGGATATTGAATCCGTCCTGTTCTAGAACGAGGACGTTTAGTAGAACTTATAGGAGCGTGAGGAACTGCACGAGAGGTCAGATTACGAGGTCCCCTGGGGGTTGATCTCCCTGTTGGGTATAGAGTTTGTAGAGTGTCACCTGATGGAGTTTTCTGTAGACTTGCACTCTTTGAAGCTGTTGATAGAGTTGGATGCTCTCGGTTCTTGTGTTCAGTGGGGGTTGGATTGCTCTCAATACTGCCATAAGGATTGTTTAGAGTTAAGGATTGGGGCCTTCTGAGTGCGAATAGATCATTAGAAGTATCCATCGTCTCCTCCTTACACTCAGGTTCAAAAATATCAGTTACACACTCATATAGATGCTCCTTAGGTTTGCGTTTGAACACTCCCTCTCCATATTTGGGCTTAACCATGAGAGGAGCTTCGTAGATAGACTCACCCTTCCTCTTAGATTTATCCTCCCTAGTTGGTTGTGCATATATCTCTTCAGAGTATGTAGGAGTACGAGGAATTGAACTGTCAGTACTTTTTGATTTGCTAGTTGCGGTTATACGACCGTATACTACTCTATTCGGTCTGGTATATATTCCTTCTTCTGTGTTTCTACGCTGGGGTCTAGCGTAGATATGCTCCTCCTCGTGAGAGTCTGTAGATCTCTGTATAGCTGTTCTGAATTTTGACATATCCGTAGGAGATAAGCCTCCCTTCTTTCCTCGCTTCTTGCTAGCATCCAGCTGCTCATATATATGACCTTGTGTTAGAGACCCGTAGTCAGGAGGTGGAGATTCTGATGTTTTGTCTCTACTTGTTTCTAACTCTGGGTGAGTATCAAGTACAGAGAATACCCTACCTTCTCCATTCTTAGGCAGATCTTCCATACATATAGGATGGTATATAGAAGGAAGTGTTTGTGGTGAGTTAGCATAGCCAGTAGGAATAGAGCTCTTACTACTGAGACTTAATTTCCTAGCATACAAGTAGTCCTGAGGCCGTTGAGGTCGTTTCCCACTTCTAGCTGATACAGAAGGCTTCTTCAAGACTACCAATTTGATAACAGGCTGTTCAGGGCTAATCTTCTCTAATCCATACTTGAGTGTCTTCATAGCTTCTTGATTAGATTGTCCTACCAATACACAGCCATTTATTGATAATATCTGATCATTAGGTTTAAGTCTACCGTCCTTATCAGCAGCTCCACCTTGTACGATAACCTTCACAAATATGCCTCCCTCCTGAGGCTTACTGTTAGTGTTCATACGTGTCTTACCCCGTACTGACACACCCAGACCTGTCTCTGTGAGGGGGATCAGGAGAGGCTGTATCTTCTTGCCTCTAGGTGTGTATATTGTGGTATCAGTTAGAGCTGCTTGCTTCAAAAGGTTTTGAGTAGAAGTTGCCTTCTTGATCTCTTGCTTAGATCCTACATCAACTAGTGACTCTCTAGATTGTAAGGGTGAAATCTCATCTAATGAAGTGTTAGAAATCCCGATTGAGTTGATAGATTGTTCAGTTGTATCAACTTCTTTAACAGCTGTCTTCTCTTCCTCAGAGATAGTCTCTTTCAATACCTCAACAACTTGTGGGGTAACCACCAGATCCATGGTAGCTTCTTCTTCCCTCCTGTCATCATCAATACGAGCCTCAGTATAAGAACCTCCGTCAGGGTCTCCAGCCTGTCTAGACTTGTCCTGTCTGGATACTTTAAGCTTAACTCTACCTCGCTGCTTACGCATGTAATCCAAGCACAAGATATGTGTTAATGACGTCACGTCAGTACCATTAACTTCTAGCAATAGATCTCCTACTTTAAGATGTCCGTCTAATTGAGCTACACCTCCTGTTTTGAGAGAGGATACGAAATGAGGGTATGTCATCCCGTCAGCAGCTGTGTCTCGTGATTTTATACCAAATCCTAGTCCTCCTGGTCCCTTCTCCAACTCAATAGAGAATATAGCGCCGATACCTCGTGTTACACCTACCATAGAGGGGGGCTTGGTTACGTCAGGAGATTGTTCTTCTGGTTTATCAGGTTGTGTCATGGTTGGAGATGGAGTGTAGTGATTTGATTCTGATTTCTCAAGTTTTAGGAGAGGAAGAGGAGATCCATTAATTGGGATTGAATCGATTAGAGGCATGACAGGAGCTGGAGGCGGGGAAGCACTTGTCTTTGCCCTCTTCTGGGGGAGAGCAGGACTATCCTCAGTACACGAGTTATCATATGTCTCTAAAGTATTCGTAGCTATAGGACGTTCCTCTGGAAGCTCAATTGCGCTTTCTATCACCTTGTCAATGTGGTGTTCAGGCTGTTGTATCGGGGGTGTAACAAGGGGTAGAGTTCTCACCTCCACATTAGAGGGATCTTCTTGTACTAGTGTATTATTATCCAATGTATTCGTATACTCGTTACGTGTATCAACCGGAGCATTACTATTGTTCTTATTGGTTGCTAGGGAGATAGATAAAGGACTATCTGTCCTCGGTAAGGATAGATTATGGTCCTTTGGGATAGATCGTACTCTTGTTATGAGTCTTAGTGTTACCTTAGGGGAAGTCTTTCTATCAGTAGAATCAGTTTTGGTTAAAGTTTGATGAGGAGATGGCTCCTCTACAGAATTTTCCTCTAATATAGGGTTAATCTCCTGCAGGTGTTGAGGCTCTGGGTTTATGTAGCCATGCATTACAGAGGGGCGGTACTTACGTCCGAAAGGGAGAGGAGGAGGGCTGAGAGAAGGAGAATCGAGCTTATCTTCTGAAACGTTAGGACTAATAATCTCTGGGTTGTTAGGGACAGCTGTTGGCCAGTTGTTATCAGATTCAGTGAGAGGAAGACTGAGAGTATGTATCGCTTTAGAATGAGACTCAGGACTCTGTACGTTTAGGGGAGGGGGTATCGCACTGTTAGTAGAGAACCCACTGTCCCCTGAAGTGATACCCACTAGAGGACTAGTGTCATTAGAAGGGTAGTTATGCTCAGGGTTAGAGAAGGTGTGGGAATGGTAGGGAGGAGGCATAGAGGGCTGACATGCTCTATTCTCTTCAGATAATACAGAGGGACTCCTGGAGTGTACAGTAGTCATAAAGTTAGATGAATCACTTGTGTGTGGTATATCAGAGTTACAAGAATCAGGACGTGAGTAGGAGTAACGAGGCTGTATACGAGGCATCTCATAGTCAGTAGCAGTGTTCTGGAGATAGCTAGGTGCGAATGATCGCGGGGGTGGATGTACCTCTCCATTAAAGTCATCATGCACTGGGTATTGCAAGTTAGATTGTCTTCTATCCTGTGTGTAGTAGGAATGATGGCAGAAAGCAGGGTATCTCTCAGGGGTTCCTATCTCTGTCTCTGCTCGGATGGGTAGGTGGATAGATTCAGGGTAGCCGTGTCCACTAGTTAGTAAGGTTGAGTGTACAGAGTCTCCAGCAATTGAATTTGCTCTATTTCCCCGAAAAAAATAGTCGTTTTGGAAGAAATCAACATCTTGATCCCCTTCTAACCTAGCGACTAGTATCTCCTTGTTATCAAGTACGTCACGAATTATGTCATCTCCATCTAGAATATCTTTTGAAAGATTCTCAATATGTTTTACATTTATATCATCCAAACGTTGTGTTCCGTCTGCATCTGTTTCAGAGCTACTAGGAGTTAGATTCTTTCTCAAACGACGGAGAGCTTCATCTTTAAGTCTATTAATAGTCCAGGAGTCCTGACAGGGGACCAATATCCTCATGTTCTTGCTAGAGTTATGTTCCAAGAAGAAGCATACTGTCACGCGATATTTGTCCAACGTATTCATCTCTAAACTCAAAAGTTCTCAGTTCAAATATCCGCTAATAATTAGAATATCATTATTCCTACAATAACATATTAGTATCAATAATATAATTAGAATTAGCATATTATCTATAGAGTGTGAGATGACCATTTTCGCAGCCTTATAGATAACATATTATCAATGCTAATTAGAGAGAGTCTCATGTTACGATAGATACTGTAAACAACTCAGAAAAGTCTATGCACAGAGCAAAGTAAAGTTCGAGGCTGGACGATCTCTTGATAGTTAGAGAGAGAGAGAGAGAGAAGAGTGCCGTAAGTACAGTAGAAATTAGTAGCACACAAATTAGCAGAGATTCGAACTAAATACAGGATAGTTAATAGAGACACCTCCTTCTCTCGGGTCCCCTCAACTAATTTCTGTACGTAGCAGATGATGGCTATGTGTGTGTGGGTCACAAACTGAAAGGATATTCTCTTGAACACAGGGTCAGCAGGTACTCGCCTCCCGTGACAGTAGCTAGTATTGTCTGCCGCCTCTGGGGGTGTGGTAGTGCTGACTGTCGTAATCAAAGCTTCTACCTCTATCACTGCGTCCTCTAGCGCTCCCTGAATCTCCCTCGTACCAGTTGTCGTAACGCCCCTTTCTGTCGTAACCCCCTCTATCATCGTATTCCCAATCCTTGTAATACTGATGTCCGTTATAATCCGAGGAGTATTTAGATCCTCTCCCTCTCTTCTTATTGCCCCCTCCTCGTCTAGAGTAGCCTCCTCTGTCTGACTGGTAGTAGCTGGGAGAGGACTTATAACTCCTGCTAGAGTACTCGCTAGACACACCCTTAGAGTAGTTATCATGTACTATAACAGTCTTGTCATCTGTCAGCTGTCCACTGCCCTTCTTAATACTGGTAGATTTGTCTGTAACGATTATTACAGAGCCTGCTTTAGGATTAGGTTTCTGAGGTGTATCAGATATAACCTTAGATCTGCTTTGAGCAGAAGGCCCTCTGAAAGTCTTTCTCTCCTTAACTATAATATCTATAAGAACCTTATGTTATTCACTAATTTATAAATTACATACTTGCAGTGTAGTCTGTCTCCTTCACTACTGTAGTATTCCTCTTCTTTATAACTTTAGGCTCAGAGTATGAACTGGATCTAGCTCCACCCCTATTGTTACTGTACTTATGCTTCTGAATAAGGTGCTGGATTAGAGGGGTGGTCTGAGATGTGTCTGTTCGCTTCTCTGGCTCGACTTTATCCTCAACTGGTGACTTCGACTATAAGATATGGCATTCAAAATATAATTTACTTCTAGCAAAAGGAGAATTATTTCTAATAATTATACCTCATGTAGAGATTGTATGAATGCAAGGTAGTCTGGATCTGTTTCAATTGTTCCTTCCTTACTGTCTGTCTTTACAGATGCACGTTTTGGTACACGGTGGAATGGGGCGTATTCAAAAACTGGTCGGTATAGCCTGCCTGCACTCTTGAGAGGAAATCCGTCTAACTTTTTACAGAAACTGAATGCATCTTCCTGACTGGTTAGATTAATGTAAGCTCGTGCAAATAGTGAGTCTTCCCGTGAGAACTCTGAATCACCCCTGGCTAGGTATAAATAGCTGTGATCAGGTATAGGATCTAAGAACTGAGTGAGCTCTGTGATGGTTATATTCTGGGGTAGTCTCCTGATTATTAGTTTTGTGTTTTGTAGCTCTTTGATAGCTTTCTTCCTCCCTAACAAACTCATCATACGGTCTTCGGTAGAATCAGTAGAAGGAAGAGTTGTAGATGCCAGCTTCTTAGCCGGTGAGGAGTTGGTATATACCGGTTCTTGTACCGGACCCCCGCGAGTATCCAGTCCGTTAGAGACAGCAGTCATACTAGAATGAAGTCATTTCAAATGAATAAAACTAATTAAGATGATTCTAACATAGTATATCATTGGAAAATATGATCCAAAGTTCATTAGCATGTCACGGTACGATATAGCTAATGAAAGGATAAGACAAATGAATAAACCAATGCTACCATGTACCAGGTGGGTATCATGTTATACCATTAGACAATGTTATATGTCTACAATCACATAACAGTCCCATTTCTTGCCATCTTCAGAGTTGATAACTTGCATATTTGAGTAAGTAATTGCTTTGACTTCTGCCCCTTGAGGATGTTTTGAGATATCAAAAGTCTCGCCCCTACCAATAGCTGTAACTTTAAAATTTTTAATATCTAAATGTGTTATTTTAACTTCTCTGGGTATAAAAAATGGATCAGCACTGAATAGAAATAGAAATTCGTCTAACAAATGAAAGAGCAGAGAGAGCAGGTCATCTCCTTCAGTAGTAATCTCCTGTGTAAATGTTGGTACTACATACTCAAGCTCTGTTATATAGCCGAACATAGCTACACAACACTGCTCGAAGGCAATAGATAAATTAGGACCCCATGAGTGTAGCTGTATATCAGCTGTGTGGTCTAGATATTCGTAACCGAAATCAGGGAGAGGAGCAGGAGATCCTTCTGCACCCGTATTTTGATGGTTCTTTGCTCTCACTTCTTCTGGCAAATCACAAGGAGCCGCGAGTTCTTTACTAGCCATTATTCGCCTATTTACCTGAACAAAACATTAATCAATAAACCGACATAACCAATGATTGAACCAAAACTGTGTCTAATAAGTTGCTATTGTGGGTAGAGAGTTGAATACGCATTCATAGAACAAAGAATTGAATATGGTATACACAATACGTATGACAGATAAATATGTGAAACGTGAATATTTCTGCAAATAAAGTAACAATAGTATGGATTAGCTTACAAGCTATATTTCTCTAAAAGGAGTAGAATTACTCACAAATAATGAATTGATTTGTGTGCGTACTGATGTTAATTAGCTGAGGTTTGCTGATTGTGATTAATCGCGTTTATTAAATAGGTTGATATGTTACATATCTTCGTTAGTTGAGCTGCCACAATTGCTATCCTCAGAAGATTCGAAATAATTAAATTTTCGTTTGCTGCGGATAGATTTACGTTTCTCCTTTGGATTTGGAGTGCTGATGTGTTTCCCTCCTGTATTGTTTTTGTTCGTTTTGGATGATTTCTTCTTTGGAGCTTTCATTTGATTATCTTTTGGAATTTGCTTATTATGTCCTGGTTCTGATAACTCGCTCGTTTCACCAAATAACTCTGTGTAAGATTGGTAAGTAGTCTGGTAAGTTTCAGGAAGAGATTCTCCTCCATCAACTTCTATTGCTTTATAAAGTTTATAGAATTCTTGGAATCTCTGTAAGAGCTCATTTCTACTTCTCAATACGAGTTTAGCATCTTGACTCAGTTCTAATGCCTCTACTACTTCAACTGGTTCAAATTGAAGGTTTGGTGTTAATTTTCGCGATATAAGTTTGTCATATACTTTGGATGGTGCAGTAGGTATGTACTCATGACATCTAACATCCGTTAGACAATATATAGACTTTAGAAAAGATGAAAGATGCAAAAGAAGCATAATAGCATATGAGTGATACACACTAGTTGCTAATCTCGAATCATCACAGAATTCAGACCTCAACAGAGATTCAGTATCCAGCATAGCAGACTCATCAAGAGCTTGCTGACCTTGTTGTGAGGATAGGGCTTTTAGACCCATAGATTCTTGGAAGGAATCGATTAAGGTGGGACCTGCCATTGATAAATGCACTGAAATATGGTGAATAACAAATAACACTTCTCCCAATAGAGAATAGTTGAAACAAGCAAGGTTATCAGCAACGTAGAGTAAGAATGGAATGCCTTGTTTATCTACGTCATCGAATAACCTCACCATTGTGAGGAGAAATGCTCTTCTCTGTTGTCTGTTGTTATGCACCATGTTATAAACAGGGAAGAGCTTACTCTCCATCCCCTCCCTACCTCGTATGAGACCAACCCCAGAAGATAGAATTTCAAGAAAATCGAAACTCCTTCGAATCCCTAACACAACCTGTGTATGCATTAGCTTATTACTATGATTCATTTCCTCTAGCATTAGCTCAGCTTTCTCCCGTATAGCTTGGTTACAATCTGTTACCATAGCTATGAGGCAGGGGATACACGGGGCTGGGTAGATCAAACCTTGACGTAGCACCATTGATAAGAGACCAGTTATATGAGATCTAACCCTAACCTCAGCAGTGAAGAATGCATTCATAACGTAAGGGAGGAATCTCTGTATCATCGTGCTACTAAGAGTAGATTGCTTATCTCCAATATCTTGTAGAGTTCCCTCATCATTTCCATCCTTCTTCCACTCTTTGTCTGCTCTCTTCAACCTCTCTTCATCTTCTTGGAGATGGTTTGTAAGGTTAGTTAGGACTTGACACTTCTTGGATACACATACATCACTTAGACATTCAGAATATAACTCTATAGCCTCATCCTCAAGCATGAGACTAGGATGAGCTAGGAAGAAGAACCCCAAACCTACCAAACTCTTCTCCTGACACTCTGGAAATATATCCTGCTTTGCGAAATATATCAACTTAGAAAACACTCTCCTGGTTGGAAGTATGCCATCTTTCTGCTTAGCTATAATAGTGTCTATCTCGAAATAGCGACAGAGTAATCCAACTGTGAATAGAGACCTCAGGATAATCGGTTTTAACTGAGCAAGCTGAGAGGAGTTACTTAATAGCATAGAATGACTACGTTCTAGACATTCAGAGAATTTACAGAAACACTCCTGTACAAGCTTAAAGTTATGTGTAACAGAGTTAACTAGTGCTGCTAGACAAGACAGACTAGCTTCTACTATCATAGAGCCTGATGCCATTGAGAGCTTCATGAGGTTCTCCTCGGTGGAAGCTAAGAACTGAGGACCAGGTTTGTGTGAGACAAGGAGAGGGATGGAGTTTGAGAAAGCCCTCAGGAGATGTGTTAGCCCTATTAGCTCCCCCTGAGTAGTACAGTGTGATGCAAGATAAGGCTGTAGAGCAGTGAGATGCGATACTAGAAGAGAACCGTCTATAAGAGACAGTACGTGTAGTGTTGCGTTCATTGGAATCATTTTAGCAAGAGAAGCTCCTTGTTCATCAAGCTGTAGGATAGATTCTACTAGAGAATCTGTGATCTTTCTACAAAGGTTCCTTTTCTGTTGATCTACAATACCGTCAGGTTTGAGTAATAGAGTCAATAGCTCTTGTACCATGGTAAAACCAGGTGGTTCATCTAATGCGAATACTACATTATAAATACTCTGAGCTCTCTTCTTTTCCTCTTCTTTGTTACAGGAGGAGAGGGGACTGAACCACAGGTCCTGGAACATACCTACAATCAACTGTTGAACAGATTTCTCCTCCTGTACTCTCATAACTAGTTTCACACATAAATCAGTATGAACAGCTGGAGGCATTTTATGAATAGAATCTCTGAGTATTCTTATAACTCTCTTTCTAACAGCTATACTAGTATCTAGCATCCTCTCAGATAGAATATCATAGAACTCTGTAGCTAGTTCTGGTCTCTGCTGTAAGGATCGCCCTACCAACTCTACAGTAGTCTCTCTAACCATGGATGACATGTCACACATACGAGTACGCACCCAAGTTTTAAGATCAGATGATCCGATGAGGGTGGGGTCTACTGAAAGGACAGAGGTGAGACTCTTCATGGCTCTTGTCCTTAATTGTACATTAGTCTCATTAACCATCCTAATCAGGTGATTAAGATAGAAAGAGAAGTTTTGTAGTAGAGACAGGTTTGCTGTTAAAAAGCGCACGAGAGAGGTAGCTGTTTGTGAAGTTACTTTATAACAGATCTTACTAGCTGATTTGAATGGGTCTGTATCAGTTAATAATCTTAAATAGAATTCTCTGAAAGCTTGTTCCCTAGCAGAGGATATACCTGGACTAACTAACTGACAATCATCTAGATCAGCTGTCTTCTCTTTCTCGGTAGAAGCTGCTAGATCTCTGACCCAGCTACCTACCCAGAAACTAACTATACTACTATCTTCCTCCCTCTCTTTAAGATATAACAGCAATAGGAATGAAACTAGTGCTTTAATCTCGTACTCTGTATCAGTTTCTATCTCCATACATTCCTTCATTTGTAGGGAGGATAAGACCTTACTCTTAACCTCTAGAGGAACAGATTTCAATAGTTTGCCTATAACAGATATATCCTCATCAGCTGGGGAGTATGAAGGAGAGGAAGAGGTATGATTCTCTGACATTTGAGAACGACATTGAGATATGATATTACCCACGTGTTCAAGTGCTGCTAATCGCATAGATAGTTCTGCTTGTTTGTTTGTAAACGTCATAAGAAATAATCTACACATAATGCTCAATAATGTACTTGATACAGGCCAGTGTGGTAGTAGTAGAGTAGTTATTAGATCTTGTACAAAGTTCTCAAATATTGGGCGGAAATCTACCTCTGATTTAGAAGGGGCGGTAGCATAACATTTCTTGAAGAGAGTTGTTAAGAAACTCTGTCCCGTTTTAACTATCTCATCTATGCTACCTATTAGATGAGCATCTAAACTCAGACCACTGATTAACTCGTCTGTTTCTAAGTGTGATCTTTCGCGAGGTACAGTAGCAATACTCTGCAGAAGTTGCATGACAAGAGCTGTTACCATCTGAATACTCCCACCCTGAGGATCTTCACCACCATCTGTCTGTGGTTCTAAGTAGTACGTACGGAGAGCTCGCTTATTGCTAGGTAGCTTAGCCAAAGATTGAAATATCTCATCTAATAGTAGATGTCTATGTTTTGGATACTTAGAGAATATATTTCTAGCAAGTTTAAGAGCAGATAGTTGAAGAGTAGAATTGTTCTCTACAAAGAAAGGTTTAAGAGCTAGTGCAGAGAGTTGTAGCACAAGAGTATCAGTCAGTACACAGCTCTTAACTAGTATGGATAATGATTCTAACAGCTCAGCTAGTTTGAAGTAGAGTAGAGTTAGATCCCATCGATTGAGTGAGAATCCTTTCTTAGCTCTTCCTCCTTTCTGTTTGCTAATTCTCCCTCCTACATGTATAATAAACTCTGATGGCATTTCCTCTTCCTGTTCTAGAGGGGCGTATCTATAAGAGGGATCCATCTCTGAGTATATATTGGTTATAAGATGGAATCTAGCATGCTCTAATACAGATTCTAATATCTCTTCTACTACCATACCAGGACCTAGTCCTGAACCTCCAGATACTGCTAGGATTGTCTGAGCTGCTTCTGTTGCTCTGCCGATCCTCTCGATAGATAGAGCTCTCCATTTCTTTCCCTCAGCTGGAGATCCAGAAGTCTTGGGAACAGCTGACAAGTCTATCTCCTGTGCGTCGTATATATGTCTCTGCATACAGGAGAGGACAGATAACAGGGTCTCACTGGGAAGACGGGACATGAGACCAACTCTCCCCAGCTTCCAGGACTCAGTACTCAGCTGTTCCAACTGGAAACTAGGAAATAGACACTCCCCCTTAAGTTCATCTGCAGTCAGATGTTGCTTAAGACTATGATATTTAGATTCCAATTCGAGTAATCTGTCAATTAATACTTTGAAGTTTGATAGAGCTTGCTCATTGACAAGCTCTTCACTCTCTCTAGCATCCTTACTCTTGAATTCAGGCTGATCCTCTTGATGAGACTTAGACTTAATCTTCCTCTTAACGGGTCTAGAGGTCTTGTTCTCAGGTTCTATTGGGGGAGATGGGATCTTGAGGGTTTGCTCTAACTCATTCCGTGTTACCTTAAGACGACCTAATGATATGTTAATGTTAAGGATGTCAGGTTTAAGAGGAGTGCTCTGTGAAGAACTATTATCTTTATCAGGAGCTATATTCTCTATATTGGAGGGAGACACTGATTCAAGAGCTGACTGCTTATCTTGTTTGTCATTGTAAGAGTGTATTCGTTTCCTACCAATCTTCTTGTGTGGCTTATCCTTATCAGGGGGAATATTCGTGGGAGGGGGGATGGTGTGTATGGGAGATGTCTTGTTAGTGAGAGAAGTGGGAGACTTCATCAGTCGCTTAGCAGACCTAGATGTTTCAACCTGACACTCAACCTCTCTGTGTTTATAAGACTCGATAGGAGGATTAAGATGAGGTGACAGACATTTAGTATTAAGAATAGCGCGGATTAAAGCAGGAGTTGTTGGGGCAGGTTCCATAGGCGTGGTGGGTATACCTAATCCAGGCTTTGGACATACCCAAGATGTATCTGTGTTACTGAGTGCTTGTGCTATTGTGTCACAGAGTTGAGGGGAGGGGTGTTCGTAAAGGAGATTAGATCGAGGATTATTCATACCGTATGGAACAGATTTAGGTTGTACCATAGGCAGACCAGTGAGGACGTTAGTTAGGGGTGAGATAGCACCCATAGAAGGAAGGAAGTGACAGTGAGTATTCGAGGTCATCTAGGTCTGTGTCAATGCATTCACTTGTTGTTAAGAATCAAAACAAGGAAATTACAGTAAATAATAGATAAATGCAAATGAAGGAATATTAGTAGATTAATGTATAAACAAATAAAAACACACTAAAAAGTTTAACACAACAACATAACTATAAAGGATGAGTAGTGCAGGCGTGTACGTACAGTAAATATATATGAACAAATGCTATTTACAAGTTATTTTCTGAGTTTAAGGCCAATCATTGCAAAAATTATGAAAAATGTAATCCAACCCAAGATAACAGCAAACCCCTCCCAGACCTGCTGATGCTCCAAGCCCCATCCCCTGGTGATTATAGATCTGAGAGCGTTAGCGGTTAGAGTAGTAGGAAAGGAGTATGAGATACTTCTCAACCAGAAAGGAACAGCTTCTAGTGGCCAGATTATCCCGCTAAGTAAAATGATTGGGTACAGGATTCCAGTAGCTATTTGTAGACCAGATACTTCCTCCGATACGAAAGCAGATATCAACAGACCGAATGACATCCCGCTAAATCCTTCAAGGAATATGAGTAACCATATTAGGAATAGACTGCCATGGTAAGGAATTTGGAATACAAACAGAGCAAATGATATCATTAATGTTATCTGTATTAGCAGTACTACACTGTTGAGTAACAGCTGAGCAGTCACCATCTCTATCACACCAACTCCTACTACCCAACCTCTGTCTAGTAGTCCTTCCTTCCTCTCTACGATGAGAGAAATGGCAGTTAGACCCACACTAATACCAAAGCTGATTGTAATCAACATTCCGGGGGCTACGAACTCTGTGAAGGTAGGGTCTCTATCTCCATATACGGGATCAGTGAAGTTAATGGGTGATTCAACTATTAACGGATTCCCACCAGCTATTTCAACCATCTTCTCTAAGAACAGCTGATATGTCTTAATAAGCGTTGCTTGTATAGTAGCAGCTATTTGGAAATTAGACATGTCTAGCCCTATATTAATGTATCCGCCCTCTAGAGTAGCATTAGTTATGTTCTCAGCCTCTAAGTAACGGGAAATTGTGTCTCTTGTGAAATTACTACGCATATGAACAACTGCCCACGCTTTACCTATCTCTACCTCGTGGTATGCATCTGAGAAGTTTGTTTTGTGAATTTGTACAAACGTTTCATTATCAAGCTGATCAATGAATAATTGTGAAAGAGAAATAGGAAAGCCACTGGTATTGTCTTCATTACAAATTGAAATAGGAAGTCCATAAGGAGCTTTGCCAATAGCAAAACAGAACAAGATTATCTATAGAAGGAAAACATATAAATAGAGCTGAAAGAAATGGAAAAAGATTATAGGAATTACCTGAATAGAAGGTAGAAGAAATTGGAATATAAGGAGACCAAAGTTTCGCATAAATTTAAGGAAATTCTTGACAAAAAGCGCGAGAATATTCCAGGGACTAGGGAGCCCTGGAGTGAACATTCTCCAAAGTAACAGTCCAAGCCCCACTCCAGCATAAGTCTGAGACCGTGTGGACTTCCAATGGATTTCACTATTAAGTAGAGGGGTGTGTTCATTAAGGTTATTATTACTATTGTTTGTACAGCCGTTCAGTAGAGCTACATGCTTAGTAGCTTCATCAGTATCTTCTCCATTAGCATAGACATTAATAGCTGTGTTGTCATCGACATCTGCGCTCTGCTCAGCACTCTGTTCTTGATGATGACATAACTTCAAGAAGACTTCTTCAAGAGTTGTGCAGTGATAGAAATCGCACAAATATTGTGGTTCTCGTTCTGCTAGCAGGCGACCACTTCTCATCAAACCTTATAAATACGTGATATAATATAGCGTGCTATTCAGATTGCTTACCAAACTAATTAGTAATGAACTCACCAACAATATGAGCTTGTCTAGCTTCCTCGATGTAATGAGTTGTTATCACAATAGAAGTCCCTTTCTCACTCAGCTGTACTAGATACTTCCATATCTCAGATCGGAGTAGAGGATCTACCCCTACAGTTGGTTCATCTAGAATGAGCAGAGGGGGTTCATGTAGGAGAGCTACACAGAATGAGACACGTCTCTGCTGACCCCCGGACAGTTTCTTGATGAGTTTCTGCTCTAATGGCAGCTTCAAAAGTGTTAAGAGAAATCTAGCACGTGTGGTAACTTCAGATTGTGAAATTCCGCAGAGCATACCAAAGTACCGTAGCGTCTCCGTGGGCGTGAAGTTCCCATAAAGAGCCAGCTCCTGCGGCATATACCCAACCATTCTGCCAGGGACTTGATGACCAGGTGATAGAGGAGGCTTGCCTAGGACTTTGATACTTCCTGATTTAGTGTTTAGTCTGCCAAGACAACATCGAAGTAGAGTTGTCTTTCCGCAACCACTAGCTCCTAACAGGCCATAAATCTTACCCCTAGGGAGAGACATATTGATCCTGTTTAGCACTCGTGTGCCTGGCATAAAACAACTCGATAAACCTCCTCCATATTGAAAAGAAACGTATCTCACTTCAATAGCCAATTCACGGTTCTCTTCCATAAATAAATAAATAATTAACAAACTTGTGTACAATTTATAGACACATAATAGGGTTGCCTAATTTATAGTATAAATATATTATTGTTACAGCTCTAATAGTGACCTAATGATCTGTGTTATGAAATCACTCCGGCCATACGTTGCATATGATGCGGTGTATGAAGCTCAATGCACGCGCATTTAGCTCTGCAATCTATACAAGTTCATATAAATTGATTCAAAACAAAAGTACATGTGCACGTGTATTTCTAGGTAACGTGATAGACAGGGTGAATGGTCATGTGTGTATGAAGGGGAGGGTGTATGATTCTACAACAAGGTAATGTATTTGTCTATGTAATTACATGAATACTGAGTGTAACTACTTGTAAATATGAGGAAATAACGTATGATGATTGTAGTGGTATAGTTCAACGCTATCAGCATTTGAATTATACAGATTCAGTTAATCTAGGAGATTAATACTGATAGAAAGTACCATCTGTTAAACTGAGGTTAATACTAAGATAACTACCGATACCATACCATACAAATCTAAATTGGAAATAGAACAATCAAAATAGTATGTATGTACAACACAAAGTGCTTGAGCAATCTCTCTAGCAATAGTTATTATACCTTATTGAAATGTTAGGGTAGTAATTAGTTGTATACAATGTAAATAGAGTTAGTAGAGCTATACAAGGTAGACAATAAGATTAATCGTCAGTTTCATAACCGAAATCTCTGCAGTTTCCAAGGATCAAAGGTGCGAAAAGTGTCCACAAGTAGAGGGCGTGACAGAGGTATGAGCTGATCACTTTGACACCTACAGATGCCCAGGTATTCTGGAACCCATCAGTGTTAGCCATATCCGGTTGTACCCAGTTAGTCAGCTGCATCATAATGTATAGAGCAGCTAGTACAGACATGAAATGATAGAAAGAGTATGAATAAACTACTCTCTCTTTTTCATCATCAACTGCATTAGTAGCACATTTGCTGTCAGAATCTTCTTTCTCATGTTCATCATCCTCAGTAGGAATACAACCAAACAACTCATTAAGCTTGCTCTCTGTCTCTGGGCTAGCGCCACATACCTTCCGGAATTGAGTTATATTAGAGGTACGGAATGAACTGAACACGACTGTACCAAAGAGGAACAATATACCTATACATATATGTATGGAGTTAATATATTATTACTGAAATTATTAAAAGTTTATTTGTAACTAACCAACAGCTGATGATAGACGAGAATTAGCCACAAAATCTAATCTAGGAGTAGTAGTAGTAAGATTACAGGTTAGTGGATCATAAGGCTCGTTAGATACAGCACTCCAGATTAGATAGGTAGTGTAGGCACACACCACAGATGATTGAAGTAAACCTAGAGAGAGTAAATATAATAGATTAATCAGTAACTCATATTATTATAGTATAAGCTCTTGTACCTGAGGATGGTAGCTTGCTCTGTATCCAGGGTAGAACTGATATAACTCCTCCAATTACACAAAGGATAAGGTTAAATGAAATAAAGAATTTGTTGAGGTGACAGCCTTCTGGTTCTGTGAAGAAAATATACATCGATACATAACCTGCTATAGAGCAGATGTATAAAAACAAGGAGCAAACCAGGAGACCACCGTATGCTACCCAGGGGGTCCATGCTATGTCCTCATCTATCCAGCTGAGCCATTTCTCAGCCCAGGAGTGAGCGAAATCAACCAAGAACAACACCTAAGAGAATATTATACAAACAATATTCAATATTATTTGATAATAGCACAAACCTGCAGAAATATGAACAGTCCAGCTCCAAACATTCCAATGACAAGACAAATATATGAAAACACAAAATAGTTAGTTATGGGAATGAAGAAGAATGCGATAATTAAACCAATGAATATTATCCATTTGAATAGCCAGAATCCGTTCTGTACATAAGATCTGGGATCTCTACTGGAGCACACACAGAACATAACTAGCATTAATACAAAGAAGAATACTGCCATAGCTAGACAGATTCTGTAAACAGCTGATACTCCTATAAATAGATGTATATAAGACATATTGTAAGTGTATTAACAGTAATAACTCACCAAGGAAGGAAGCACAGTTTATATCAGGATTTATGTCGAAAACAACCACTCGGAAATTGTTACAGATAAATGAACCTTCCAGCAAACCAGTCACTCCGCGACTCGCGAAAATAACTGAGATAATAGCTCCGAATAGGAGCATTACACCATAGGAGATTCTTGTACTGATTGAGGCTCGGAGACCTGGTAAGCCTGAAAAGCAACCACAGGGTCCCCCACAGCAGAGACAGGAGAGAGGTCCGAGCAAGCAAGCCATTTCTTATAGCTAGTGTAAATTATAAGCACTTAGGCATATGGTATATAAATATATAGAATTATACGACTTATCAGGAAAATAGGTTACATTGCTTAGCTAGCAGAAACTAATAGATTAAATAGAAATTCTAAGAAGGCAAATAAAAATATAAATAATTAACGAATCAAATAAAAAGTTAATTTACAAAGAATATAATTATATAAAGAGTTACATACCGATATAGAGTTCAATTCCAAATCTTGAGCTGCATATCATAGGACCCAGAACAGAGAGCTAGCCCGTTGGGAGGTACCCCTAAACATGAGACCCTCTTCTGGTGACCGGTTAACAATCCTACACGTACACTCTTCAACACATCCCAGATAATTATGATACCATCGTTATAACCCGTGAAGAGTAGACGGCCGCTGAGAGAGAATGCTATAGATTGAGCACTGTGTACACCTCCCTGTCCTGTGGCATAGTTTGCTACCTTGTGCTCAGATCTGATATCAAATAGACTACAAGATCCATCTTCACTGGATACTCCAAACCAAGTTCCAGTCGGTCCGAAACAGACTTTGGTGATGTCATCCTCCACCCCGAAGAAAGTATGTACACATTCTCTAGTACGGACATCCCATAGCTTACAGAGACGATCACTACTCCCACTCACTACTGTATTACCGTCTAAGGCTAGAGAGAATGAGGCTACGTCTTGTAAGTGACCCTTAAAAGTAGCTGTAGACTTCCCAGACTCAACATTCCATACTTGCAATGTAGCATCCCCAGAGGATGTGATGAGCTCTTCATCACTAAGAAATCTACAACAAGAGAGATAGGACTCGTGTCCCTCTAGTACTCGAGTCACCTGTCGCACACCCACAGGATCTGCTTCTCTAGAGCCTATATTGTAGATGGAACAAGCATTATCTAGTCCACCAGTAGCGACCAGTGATCCGTTAGGGGATAGAGCACAGGTTAAGGTTCCTCCTTTGGTCATAGAGATAACTGAATGCTGTTTGTTACCACTGAATCCATCCCAAAGGAATAGCACACCATCTTGAGATGCAGACAGTATGTGTTGAGAATCGCGAGACCAATCTAGATCGAATATTCTGTCGAAATGACCCTTCAAATGTTGTCTAAGCTGAGGATGAACTTTTTTTGGAAGAGAGGGTACATCCTCTGCAGCAGCTGATAAGTTTGTGTCAGCGTATTCATTTCTAGCAGCAATCAGCTGTCCCTTAACCTTCTCAACCTCTGCAGTGAGACGTACACCTTCCTTACTGTCTGCTGCTCCAGAGATAGCTCGTATATCAGCACTCATTCTAACTAACTTATAGAAGATGTATGGTAGATATGATTGAATAGTTAAATGGTACAAGTAATACCTGTCCAAATTGAAAGTTAATATTTGTATCTTATTATAGGCACTGTAAGCCAATACCATACTTATGTCTAGGGGATAGGCTATAGTACAAATGCATGAGACGTGAATTCAGGATAGGAGATATGGCAAAAATAGTTATTTTCCTACTTTCATTAATCGTAATAGGGATACTGTCTGAGAGTGTGACAGCCACTGAATGGAATTCTTTTGGACTAAATTTTGAATCAATAATACATTCCTTCAATGTGGGAGGACTGGCGATAGCAGTGGTGCAGAATCAGAGCTACTATAAGGCACAAGGCTTCGGGGATAAAGACCAGCTAGGGAGTCTCATGACGAACAACACTGGGTTCTTTATTGGCTCTCTTACCAAAGCATTTACAGCTACACTAGCAGTATTACTAGCCAAAAAGGTATATATTCGGTAAAACTTAGTAATTATAAATTATAAGAACTGCCTTGTTTAGCATGGAATAGAAATGGAAGATAGTGTGAATCGATTCTACGGACTGAATATAGCTACACCCGAACAAGAGAATACCAATTTGATAGATTTACTAGCACACAGAGTCGGAGCAGGGAGCTATGAATTTTTCTGGTTAACTCGTGGTACACAGGAAGGCACAAACGTGCTAGAGAACCCACTGACTAACAAGATAGAGGTTGTACACCAAGGATTCAGGAGTGAGTTCATATACAGTAGCCTAATGTACTGGGTAGTGGGTGAGGCTCTGGAAGCTATTGCCAGTAACAAAACAGCTGAAGATGAATCAAACGACGAGGCTGGGGGATCTTGGTGTGATTTGGTGACAGAGTTAGTGATCAATGAGTTGGAGATGAATGAGACTACTTGTAGATGGAGAGATTCAGGGAGAGATGGGATAGGAGGACTGATGGCTGCTCAGCTGTTTTGGAATGGAACAAACTTAGTGTCTATACCCACAGGCATAGCTGAGTTAGTTTAAATACGATACAAATAGGTTATTATTCAGTTTAGCTATACGATTGTCTCTTTAGTCAATGGCAGAATGTACTAGCAGCTTCAGGGTTGATCTCATCTGCTAATGATATGGTAAATTGGCTGCGTTTCAATTTGAAACTTGGAGAATTTGGATATCTCGAAGAGACTTTAGGACTAACTCACAAAATGTACATGGGTATAGACAATAACTACAGGATGAAGCTATCACAGTTTGGTATATCATTCCATACGTATGGATATGGTCTAGGATGGTATATTGGCAACTACAGGGGTAAGTTGGAATGCAAAGCATCTGAACGAATAGCTTATAAACTGTCTTTAGGTTTCAAAGTGCTGTATCATGACGGACGACTGCTTGGCCATCAGAATCTGGTGTGGCTGATCCCTGACATAGAGTTTGGTGTGTATTTAGCAGGAACAGGCGGAACCAATGATACAATACAACAAATGATGCTATTAGCGATGTATCTTACTGATGAATTCAGTGGCAATCTCACTAAGCCGTGGCTAAATGAATACATATTAGTCAACTGGAAGAATCTGTACCCAGAACAGCTGTACTATCCTCCTACACAGCCTCATGCAATAGAGCCTTTAACAACATGTAATTGTCTGGTTAATGGAACAAGAGTACGATACTGTCAGGAAGAATATTTATACTTTGAGCTGAGTAATAATTACACGAAAAATCAAGCTATAAAAAATTATAATTATACCAATGAGGTCTATGGGATTATGCAAATAGATTATTGTAGCAAGTATATACCAGGCTATGTGGCTTCTAAACCATCAACTGAGTATTGTATGAAGATAAATAAGTTTATCGGAGAGATACAACCAACTAATCTGACAAATATTTATAACCTTAAGCCTCATGGACAATTCATTTACATACAAAATACAGTATTCCAACGTCCGCTGCTGGTGAAAATAAGTGAAACCAAGAGTACAACGGCCTTGTCAGATAATGTGGAAGTTAGTGTTTGTGGACTTACGTTGGATCCAAGGGTTCCTCCTCATTTCACTAAGTACAGCAGCAGCGGAAACGAAGCTATAGTGACATTGCCTGTCGTTTTCGTAATTCTGGCAATTTTCCTAATAGGAATTACTTTAAACAGCCACAAGACTATAAAGAGGAAAATTGATAAATACATATTGTCCAGAATGCCTTACAGAATGACTATTAACAAAAAAGGGATAAAAATTGAAAAGCAAGAGAAGATTAGTCTTCTGCTACAAGATCATGGGAATCTTACTGAACACCAGAAGTTAGTGGCAGATATCTGCAAACCAAAACCTAAGAAAGAGGCTAGTATCAACAAAGAGGATGAAGAAAATATTTTCAAAGGTGTGAAAAGCGCAAAGAAGAAATATGTGCAGATGGTTGATGAAGAGTTTGTGTTGGTTGAGGGAGAAAAAATATCAGCTGTTGTACAGACAAGAGACGCTACTATTATTGCGAATAAAGGGTCAGAAGAGAGGGATGGAGCTGTATAAATATTACTGAATATATGGTATAAGGTAGAATTAGTGTCGTATGATTGCTCTTTCATGTTTATTACATAAGTAATTAAAGGAAAATATAGTACAATTATTGGAAAAGATGGGCGAATTGAAATAAAGGAATACAAATGATTGCAATATTGAAACATAATAAATTCATATATTGTTAATAAATAAGTGATTATAAAAATAAACTTACTCTGTTAAGGATTTCTCTCAAAGAGGAGATGAACTAGAGCAGAATAGCCAAATTTATATTGCTCCTTAGTTTGAATTAAGTTCATTCTACTGGAATTAAGAGTCACAACCAATTGAAATACATCTGCTTTCACGCGGTTTTTAACAAGTTTGGAGAGTATATCGACTAAACAATATGATCCAGTTCTTCCTATACCAACATTACAATGTACAAGTATCTCTTTAGCCCCTACCCTCTGTCTTATGTAATCAATAAAAGTACAGAAATCAACCACTGATTTCGGTATTCCAGTACCTGACCATTGTCTGTAATGGAATTGTAGAATATTTCTGCCCTCTCCGTTAGTCTTATTAGTCACAAATATTCCTCTCATACTCATCTTCTCCTGACAATTCTCTTCTATCATCTTGACAGAGAAGTTTCCAAAATCCATTTTATCTTCCTCCTTGAGTTCCGCATTTTGAGTTTCATCCCAGTAAGGAGGTGTCCGTCTTATCCCAAATTCCTTCTGATCCACTAATATGATAATTACATATAATTCCTGCTCCCATATCATCTGCCAGAACTTGCCTACTTCTGAGGATAGAGGTGCTTGTGTACACACATATTTAAACTCTAATTCATTCACTTTAATCTGCACAAGACTAGAATTAGTGTAGTTATCTTGAGGGTCTGTAGAATTAAGTACAACTCTGTTTTTGTCGTAAGGAATTGCTCGTAATGATCTGTTCTTCTTTACGTTTTGAACTGCTTTAGCAATAGAAGAAGAAATATCTGGTTTTCTAGCTGTCACCTCTTTAAAATCATTCTCCACAGATTCAGGATCCATCTCAGCGTGTATTCGTTTAATCTCTGTCTGTAGATCTTCGATTGGATAGATTCCGTAATTCAATTGAGTGTATGGTCCCTCTATACGTACTGTACTCTCTTGTATCGCTTTATACATGAGGAAGGGGTTGTGGGAGCTATCATTGTTAGGATAGAGATCATTAGTGGTGAGAGAAGGCTGGAGGAGATCTCGTGAGAAAGGGTCTACTGGCTCAAGGATAGGTTGATTTATAGATTGTGTGATAACTATCGTATCAGTGTTTGTAGCTAAGCTAGGGATCTGGTCCAGATTTATAAGCATATCGAGAGGCTGGGTGGGTAGGGGTATTGGAGGAGGGGCAGATTCAGGGGGAGGAGGAACCTCATGTTCATCTACAACCTCTGTACCTATGTTATAAGGTGTGTATCTAGCTACCAAGAACTTTATCTCTCTTGGGGATTGCTTCAGAGCTTCTAAGGCATCTTCTTTGCTCAGATTTCTTAGATTTACTCCATTCGCCTCCAGCAAAATATCATCTACACTTAATCTTCCATCCGAACTAGCAACAGAGTTATCCGTCAAATGCTTAACGAATATTCCTGTAGGGAAATGATCAGGTGGGAGACAGCCTATTTGTATTCCTAATTTCTCATTTGATTCTCGGGACAATTTCATTTCAAATACATGCTCAATACAGTGATGATCTGATAGAGGTCTAGAATAGCTGTTGGTGGATAGCTGAGTGAATAGGAGACTAGCAGGTAGATATTCTGGATGATATGAATCCTCTCTGTCCTCTGCTGGCTGTGTGTCTGTAGATTCTAGTCTAATATATCTCTTTATATCAAGTACTATGGTGGTGTTAGGTTCCCCCTTAATTAATGGGAGTACTTCCCCTCTTTTCATGCTCTGTATGTTAACCCCATTAATAGCAGTAATCTCATCTCCTCGTAATAATTGTCCGTTGCTCATAGCAGGATCTCCTAGAATAGACTTCACCAACAGTCCTGTTTGATCAATTTGTTTGGAAATAACTTTCAATCCTAGACCTTGCTCTCCTCTCTCCATAGTGATGGTAAAGTGCTCTTCTCTGACGTCAGGGGAGTCTAGTACTGCCATCAGCTCCTGTGTACTGATAGATCGACCTGGCAATGACTCATGACTTAGTGTAGATTTGGTATCAACGTGTTTGAGGGGTTGGTAAGGAAATTCTGAGAGAGATAACTCGCTAGCTGCCATCAGAGGATCAGGAATAATATCTAACAGGATGGGGTTAACAGCTTTCTTTAAGATACTGACAGCCTTTTGTCTGTCTACACCTGTTAATGACTGATTGTTTATTGACATTATTTTAGCACCTGGGTGTAGCTCAGCTGACTGAGAAGCTGGACTACCCTTGAGGATCTCTTTAATATAAATACCAGTAGTTTGATCCGCCTCCTTCACTGCATGCAGACGTATACCCAGATTACCTGCTGTATCTTTCATAATCATTACAGTAATGGTTTGTTCTATAGATAGACTAGCAGGTCTAGGAGATAGCATAAGTTCTGGTGTTGATTCTATTTCAACTGGACTTTGTTCTAACACAACTAGTGGTAGATCCTGTGATTGTCTTCTGAGCTTAATCAAGAGAGATTTATCATCAGGTAGAGCTCCTAAGAAATCAACCAATTCATCTACTCCCATACCAGTTAACTCATTAGAATCAATAGATACAATTTGATCTCCATGCTGTACATCTCCTGTCTTCTCAGCTGATGATCCAGCTACTACCTCTGATACATACACAGGTACACCTGACTGTCTGGTTAGGATATTAACGTTAAGACCTAGCGAGCCGTGTAGCTTCATTAGCTCAGTCTCTATCTCCACATATTCAGGCTCCATGAACTTCTCTGGGGTAGCAGGGGGGACAACAGGGGGAGAGGGAGGTAACTGATGAGAGGAAGGGGATTCTGTCTTATTAAGAATTACGTCAGTATAATTAACATTTTCATTAATGAGCCGGGGTGTGAATTTCTCTGCCATTACTTCTAGTTCTTCTCCCTGAGATAATCGTTTTTCACAACTGACCTTGTCTCTGTGTAATCTTATGTGTATATCTGTAAAAGCCTCCATCAAGGTGACAATTTCCGAAGATTTAAGCGAGACTAATCGCACACTATTGACCTCTAATATACGGTCTCCTGACATTAACATACCAGCTATATCACGATTAGTTATCTCACGAACTATAACACATAACTCCCCATTTTCATTGTAATTATCCTCTACAGTAAAACCAAAATCGCCCTTCAGATCCCTCTTGAGAGTTATTTCAAATTCTTCTTCTGATTCATCAAATGCTCTCTTTATAATTACAGGAGTTTCCATTCTAAATATATTACCTTCTTCCTGACAAGTTGTCTTAACTATTATTTCAATTTCTTGACTAGTTTGTAGTAAACTCAATACATCTTTATATGTATTGCCTGTTATTGGCTTGCTGTTCACAGACATAATCTGGTCAAATAACTTTAATCTCCCATCTAAGTGTGCTGGTCCTCTCACAGCTATGTTTTGTATGTATAAACCTAGAAAAGTAGTAATAAATACTTGTACAAGCCGATTATTGTTGTTTCTGGAAGATTGATACCTGGTGTTCTCTCTGGAGGGTTCAGAATGACAGTCAGCCCGAATCCAAATCCAGGTGCTTGTCTAAGACTTATGCTCATCAGCTTGAGACCTGGCTCTTCCGGTATATCTATCCCAGCTGGTAGAGGCATAAGGTCAGTCTCTGTGTCTACAGGGGGTATATAAGGATCACTCTTCTCAGAATGTAGAGTACTGAGGGAGCCTTTAGATGAGTAGAATGATACAGAGTCTGTTAGATTCAATGAGCTAGACTCATCAAATACTCCTTTAAATACTCCCATTGCTACTTTAATACGAGACAGGATCTGATAAGAATGAAATTGCTACAAAATAGATATGATAATATACGCTTATATTTTATTGCTATATTCATCAGATCAAACCTTGCTTAGTTTGAGTAGATATTTGCTCTGTTTGTAGCTGTTAGTCAGCAGTACTAGCTCAGCTGATTGCAATATGGGTGTGGCTGTTTCTTGAGGCTCAATCACAAACCTCTTGTTACGATGCCACATTAGTTTTATAAGTTTCCAAGAGAAGGATAGGACAGGAACCTTTTCACGATCTACTATCTTACTCAAGACAAAGCCTCTCGTCGAAACTCCAGCCCATACCTCCTCAGTGCCGAGCTTCTTCTGCCACAACACTCTAATAACGTATAACTATAACAACCTGTATTTATGTATTATTATTAAACTTACTTATGATAGACTAATCCGTATTCTGGTAACTTCTGAGCTTGTTTAAGATAAGCTAGTTCTGCTTCTGTTCTGCTTAACCCCTGGTGTGACTGATGCATCTGTCTGAGTGTATCAGAGATGGTATCAGCTGGTAGAGACTCCAGTACTCTGTAATGTAGATAATCTCTTGCTTGATAATAACACTCAACTTCTGTATCTCTTCTATAATCGCCTAGCTCAATCTATAAACATAAAATCAAAGATATACGTATACACTTATTTCTATCATGATTATGGTTACCTGGAGCGAGAGGCCAGCTAGAGCTAAAGCAGGCTCCTCTTCACAAGATACCCTCCCCTCCAGTAGACCCTTCTTTAGCTGTAGATAGTATAAATGTCTTGTCTGTCTTGATTTTAACAGACGGACATTCTCTACAAAGAATTTAACTCTGAAGTATACAGAAAATCTCTTATCTCTTCCTCTTCTCTTATTTCGCTGATGTTTATAAGAGTCTGTTGGTTTGTCTATCCAGCCTTTGGGGGCGTATTTGAATATAGAGACCTCTGGGTCTAGAAATACCTCCTCTCCCTGCTGAATGATAGCTAGACTAAAGTTCTCTGGTTCCTGGAGAGAGAGGAAGGCTACGACTTGTTGGAAGAGATCCAGTACTAACGAATTCTCATCTACGTTGGCTATAAATGTTTTTGAGTTCAGTAGAATTACCTACAATACAGAGAGCATTAACTAGTAATTTACATAGAGACTACACTGACTACCTACTTCTACATCTCTCCTGTCTACAAGAGTTGTAGCAGTGAAGAGAAGGGGGGAGGTGTCTGTTGGCTTATTGAGAGGATGAGTACCAGTCAATTTCTGGAAATCTGGTCCCAAAATCTTTCTGAGTTTAATCATACTCTCCTCTCTGTTCTCCAGGTTCTGCCACTCCTCATCATATGTAGGTTCAAACACATACACTTCATGGTCTGAAAGTTTCCTTCTTGTACCTGTAGTAATTGTATCAATTAGATGACTAAGGAACAGCTGATTAACTAATCTTACCGCGCTTCTTTCTAACAACTGTTGGTGTCAATTCGTCTCCAGACTCTGTACCAGAATGACCCTCAACTGGTAGCTCCACCCCAGCTTCTAGAGCCTGTGACAGAGTGAGTAGATCAGTACCAGACCTCCTGCCTCTAGCCCTATCTTCTCTCATAGAAGGACTGTCTACAGTGCGACTAGGTGAAGAGCTGAGCTGTGAGAATCTATTGATTGGAGCTAGAGGGAGAGCTCGTTCTCTTGGAGATTCCTGCTCATTCACTCCGGGATAAATAGGGTAGTTCTTTGGATCATCTAATCCGTTAGAAATAGAAGGAGGAGGATCATCTTGTGTAATACTCCTGGGTATTAGAGAAGAATCTTCCTTGTCATTTGTATCAGCTGCAACAGCAGGAAGGAATGAAGTATTTCCTCTATCATTGGTATCAGGATCTAACTCTTGTTGAGTAAACTTGATTAGAGTATCAATCTCATGAATATATTGCTGTTGATATTCGGTCTCTGATAAAGTACTAGAGTCACTCTCTATCAGCTGTTCTTGTACTACCCCTGAGCTACCACTACTACTCCCTGTATACTCCTACAACCTCAATATTAATATATATTCCATAATACATACATAACAATTATCACACTACCATAGCAGAAGATAGGTGCTTTGGTATCCCAGTAGAATCAGTTGACATAGGACGCTCAGATCTTCTTACACCCAGCAATATAGATGTATCTGTATCTAAGTCTACTGTAGGGATTTTAGAGAGTAGGGAAGAATGACTGACGTCATCAAATGAGGAGGATATGTGTCTGCTATACATTCCACTCAGTCTAGCTTTCTTCTGTTGATGAATAGGCTCAGGTACAGACATGTGTCTGTATATGCTGTCTAGACTGTTGACTCTCTGTAGAGCTGCAGTGGGAGGATGTGTAGTAGGAGGAGGGGGAGGGGGAGGGAGAGAAGAGGGGAGAGCAGGTTCCATTTCAGCTTCATCCAATTCTCTAAATAATATATATTCATATTGTATGCTAGTAAATTGTATTATATAAGTACCTTGCTAGAGAATGAGAATTCTCTTTCCCTGTAATATCCTGTATCGTAGTGACGTCAGATGATAGTAACGTGTTTAGCTCTACTTCTTCTCCTCCTGATGCATCTTTGTAGTCCAAATACTCATCTATAATCTCCTGTAGAGTGACGTCACGCGCAGAGGGATCCTCCTCTCCCATTCTCATCAGCAGGTCTCTGAGACTGTTATCATCCATCTTCATCTACACACAGGATAGAATTACAATTATCATCACGTCACTATTTATATAAATTACCAGGAGACCATCTTCTTGTGGGAGCATAGCACTAGCTGTTATACACATTCCTAGTGAGAACATATATATAAGCTCTACGTCAGATTTCTCTAGACCTCCTCCCTGATAGGTCATCAGTTCTGGAGCCATGAACAGGCTCTGCTCCTCTAACTTAGAGTTGTAGACCCCAGGACAGAATTGTACGCCAAGTGGACCAATTAAGAAGGTATCGGGAGTGATGAGGAGAGAGGGACCGCCCACCCAGGAACTAGGATCTGTTTCTAGAGTGTGTAGAAGTGAGAGAGCTGCTTCTGATAAGATACACCATACTTCATCTTCATTCAGACAGCCTGACTTCTGGGCTACCAGTTCTTTCAGTGTTACTCTTTCAGCTGCCATATAAACTACTAGCACATGTAAATAAGGAATAGATATAACAAATGTGAAAAATAATCAATGATACATAGGTCAGCGTAGGAATTGAAATAAATTTGTTTGCATCATTATAGTGATGAATTCTTGTAAGTTTACCAGACCATCTCCGTTTCTATCAGCTATATCCATCATTTCTCTGACCTGTTGCAGACTCAATGAAACACCTAACTCTCTACACTTCCTTACAAGTGTATCCTGATCAATATCCTCTTTACCCTCAGATAGCCTGTCGAATACATGTTTCAGCTCTGAATATGGGTCGTAAGTGTCACCCTGTTTGACAACCAGACACTGTAAAAAGTCTTCAAAACTGAGCTTCTTATGGTTTAAGTCTAAATCCTTGACAATAGCTAGAGTGGGTTTATGACTTGCTTGGTATCCTAAAAGACAAAACATTGCCCTGAGCGTGTTGAGATCAATATATTGTTTGCTTGTTAGATCGCAAGCATCAAAGAGCTCACTTAAATCTCTTAATTCTGATTGAGAGAACTCTTTCTCAAGTGAATGGCTAATACTCGAAGAGGCCATTAGCTAATGAAGTAGGCATAAAAATAAGAGAAATGATTATATATAAGTATAATCCCAGGTGGTCTAGTGGCTAGGATTCGTGGCTTTCACCCACGCGGCCCGGGTTCAATTCCCGGTCTGGGAGTAAATTCTTTTTGTAGTTTTCCAAATTTGTTGTGAAAATAGTTTGTAGAAAGAGGGTTCGAACCCCAAATATGGTGTTCATATTTTGCTATCGAAGCATAAGGCGATATTTGAAGGCGGGAGGGTAAGGATCAAATGAGTCAGTATGTACTCTCCAATAAATACAATATTCCAAAACCAGAGATCACAAATAAGGACTCGCAAACAGAAATTTCCAAATATACAAAATTAAATGAGGGGGAATACAATACACAAATTAATCTTCCCTGACCTTATTACTGAAGTTTATGATCAAGATAAAGGATAGCAGAGATCCCATCAAATTAAACATTGATACAATTAAGCACACTCCAGAGGCGATAACTAGTTGTCTGTGTTCATAGGAAATGAGTGATGAGAGACATCCATCTTCAAATATTTCCACTTCAGAGCTCCGCACTAGTCCGCAGTTTCTAATTCCCTCTATCTTACAACAGCTACTGGGTACATACCCAAGGGAGGAGGACAGTTGACTCCAATCTTCAGGTCCATAGATACCGCAGCAGTTGAACTCTCTATGTATCAGATCCCATGAAGTTCTGGTGTTCGAACAGTTAGTATACTGAGAGAGGGAGGAGGTAGCTCTGCTACGAACTCCTAAGTCCTCTCCAATTAGCAGACTTATCCCAAATGCACCAGCTGCTAGCAAGATACCAGAAACTATCAGAGTAACAAGGCAGAACGCGGCTAAGAACAGTCTGCTATGTCTCATTATACCACAAATAGCTAGCAGTCCTAAACACAGCATAGAGAAGCCACTAGCTAACACAAATATAGCTGGTAACAGGAAGAAGAAGCGTGTAATACCAGAGAATTCATTCTGTTCTAAGAACAAGTAGAGACCAACAGCTACAAGACCCAATCCCATAAACCAGAATAGCATGTTGTATATGAACAGAGTAGTCTTTAGACAATCGTCTGTACGCTCATAGGGACGACAAAACTTCCTCATTAGTGCTACAAGCTATTCGGTGGAAATATACAATGACAATAGGTATTCGAGTAATACAAGATGCATAAGCATAAATATATAAATAGCTGCTTCTTTGAATTAATATCCAAATATCCAAATATCCAAATATCCAAAACAGGTCGGAACTATAGACAATTCATTCTTATGGTTTGTGTTCTAAATGCGATAGAAGGGGAAAACATTTAAAAGGAGAGAACCTGCTCAATACGGTGAATAGAGCTTGTTTAGAGTCTCTGGCTATATGTAATTCTCTCAAATTGTCTCTTAACACGGTAGGTAAAGTATCTATAACAGGTTCTAATGCCTTAAAGTTGTTAATAATAGCAAAACAAGCAAGTCTCTTGAGAGAACTTATTCCCATCTCCAAGACAAGAGTATCTGCTAGCTCTAGAATATCTTGGTCCAAGAGAGAGCCTTGTACACCTCCGAACAGACACAACTCAAAACAACTGGTCCATATGTTGAGAGTAGCTCCCATACAGAACCAAGTCCTGCAAGGGATCTGGAGTGTATTATCTTGGAACTTTTGTTGTTTCCATTGCAGATTAGTTAAGTCAAACAGCCATACATCGTTATAAGCCGAATCATCTGGTGCTAGACCTCCAAACATAACTAGATGAGGAGTTTGAGCTCCACCTATCAGACACAGAAGTTAATGTATTAACAACATACATATTGTAACATTACCTGTTAAATAGATGGGAGATACTGCATGACTTGACCTTGGTCCTGGCCAGGGTACAGGAGGTGCGAGAGCTACAGGGTTAGAGTAATGCTCCCACACCATGGTGATCAGGTCTAATACATAGACATCGTCTACTCTGTCTGGAGGATTCCTACCTATAGAAATAATAATAATAATAATATCAGTAACAGTAGTTACTAGTTAGTTGTTACTAATAAACTCACCAGCTACAAGATATGCCTTATCACCAGCTCGAGTTAATGTAGAGGCTGCTGTAGGAGGAGGAAAATGTCCCTTAAGCTCTTGATTAGTCCACTCAGCTGTTAGTAAATCATACCGGTAGAATTCATTGTTCCATCCCAATGTCTTGTAAGACTTGTGACACACAAAATTTGCTCCTTTCTGTACCGTATTTTGATATCTAGACCAACCCCCGAATAGATAGAGAGCGTCTTTGTAGTAGAAGAGAGCTGTCTTATCTCTACTCCCAGGAATCTGTCCTTTATGCTTTAGACGTGATATCTTTAACGTCTCCAAATCAACTTGGTATATAATGTTACAGAATGGATCTGCTCCATACCTATATATACCTCATTATGTCATGTATAATAATATATACAAAATTGTAACTATACCATCCAGTCATACAGTGTCCTCCAAATGTATACACATATTTGTAATTCTGTGTACAGGAGCCACAGGATAGTGCGTACATGTCTTCTGAATTGTATCCTCCTCCATTCTCTAACTTTAGATCGTCCCATTTTAGGCTAAGCAAATCTAGACGGAATATACTAAAGGCGTCATCATCACAACCGTACTCGTGATAATCTGATGTCTTCCAACCCCCGTGCCATACGTAGAGCCCTCCTTCATAAACAGCTGACCAGCTACCTCTCCGGGGGTGTGGCTCTCCAGGAACACCGTCTATTACAACTTTAATCATATTGCTATTTACAGAATTAGTTATGATGTAAATCCAATAAATATATCAAATAGGCGTAGATAGACACAAATAGCAGAGAAGTAGCTTAGAAAACAAACACGGTTGAATCAATATTATAATATCTACAACACACTTAATGTTACAACTAAGTTAAAAATCAGTTTTTGTGCGTGAGGAAGACAGTTAAATGCTAAGTCCATGTGATTCCTTGCTGAGACGTGGTAACATGGATCCTACTTCATTCAGCCAGAAGTTAGCACAAGTATTGTGATAGTTATACCCACCAAATCCTATCCTTATATCCCCCTTAATGATTACATCCAGACACACCCCACAATTATACGGAGATTCCTCTGATTCAGACTGTACTATTACGTCACTGAATTCTAACTCCCCATGATTCAGATATGCCTTAATGTTAGCCCAGTCTCCCGTTATCTCCTCATATAGGGAGTTAGAATCCTCCCAATTAGGAGGGAGTTGTTTTTTGATTCTTGATACAATCTTCATAACTTCAAACACAGATTGGAAGTATTGATTACTGATATCATGAGAACATAATTCCTTCAGGACTTGTACTGAACTAGCACTCTTTATCTTGACGTAACATAAATTTATAACTCTAGCAGATGCTGTGAGGGTATTATACCAAGCTTCTCTGATCTCTTTACTAGAGTCCTCACTCAGTTTGTAGCTAGGAGTACGAGTCACAGGCTTTGTATGTGTCGCTCCAATGAACTCACTGAACTCCAGATCTCTGCTATCTGAGGGGAGAGGAGATCTCCGTTTAGAGAAAGATTCCTCTTTCTGGTTCTGTGTGTTTTGTCCCTGTATCGTTTGGAACTTCTGATTCTTATAATTGTCAATTGGAACTGAGTTCAGATCCTGTAGCGCAGTAGCTAGTGTATCGAATAGGGTCCATTTTGGCTGTTGTGGTAGTTTCGAGGGTTGTCCTTTCATCAGCTGGTCTGTATTGAGAGAGGAGAGGAGAGAGAGGTCTTGGAAGGGGTCAAAATCACACTTTAAGTTCTGCTCACTGTCCTCAGGTAGTTCTCCAGGTACAGAATCAGTATTAAGGGTATCGCTAGCGTTTTGAAAGGAAGAGAACTGAGAAAATTCCTGATTTTGATTTTGAGAGTTAAAGTTAGAAGATAGAGCAAAATCATTTTCCCCTTTCGACTGAGAATAATTTAAGGTTAATTCCTCAGCTTTTTGATACTGAGAGAAGATATGGAAGCTATTATCCTGCTCACTCACTCTGTTACCCTGTAACGTAAGAGTGACGTCAGCTAGAGGGGTCTTCTCACCCATGTCTGAATCCAAAACATCTGGAGGGTCAGTGAGAGGAGCAGGCAGGAGAGAGGACTGAGTAGCTAAAGGTGTGCTGAATATGCCGGTCTCGTCACTACTGATATCATTAACTTGTTCTTGGATAGCAGAATGTAATGTTGATGAAATGCTCTGAGGATTTGGTTCTGATAATTTTGTATCCAATTTATGTTCTTGTTTAGCAGGTTTATGTTCTGACAGCTCATAGCTGTCATTTGTCAGATACGAATTAAATCCTGAAAAGTTGAAGTCTTCATTAGAATCATCATTCGGTATATCATCATCTAGAGGAGGAGGTTCATTGTAGTTTGACTCTTCATAGCTAGTTCTATTTATAGCAGCAATTTTTGAAACAGCTGATACTCCTGTATCTTTTTCTGAGTTAGGAATAGTATCTGTTTCAGGAGGACAGCTGATTACAGAATTATGTGTTGTGATTGTGTCTACAAAACTCTTGTTATTCATATCAGGTATTGGTTCAGATGGGTTGGTGTTTGTGGGAGGGTCAGCAGATTGGAATATAGAATAATCTGTAGAGAGTAACTCTGTTGTATCAGGCATAAGATCTCTAGTACTAGAGCTATTAGATATTGGTAGAGGAGGTATAGAGTCTTGCTGCATTTGTGAGAATACAGAATATTTGTCAGTCTCAGGAGCTGTCACATTGTTAGGTGTTGTAAATGCACTCCAATTTGTGGTTTGTGTATCTGTTACAGGAATAGATTGCTCGTTAGAAGGAATAATAGAATCGTTATTGGTAATAGTCGATTGAATTTGAGAATATACAGAATACTTGTCAGTCTCAGCCTCAGGAGCTGTCACATTATTACTTTGTATAGTAGGAGTTGTAGAGGCATTCAATTCTGTCTCTGTTGTTTTTGTATCTATCACAGGAATAGATTGCTCTTTAGAAGTTATAACAGAATCATTCTGAGTATTTGATTGAATTTGAGAGAATACAGAATACTTGTCAGTCTCAGGAGCTGTCACATTATTGCTCTGTATATTATGTGTTGTAAATTCACTCCAATCTGTTGTTACATTGGGCGTGTCTACGCCAGGGATATTAGACTGAGTATCAGCTGATTTAAACACTGAGAAATCTGAGAAATCAGTGAATTCAGTACCTACAACATTACTATCTAGTATTAGCGTAGCTGTATTAACTACAGGGGTTTGATCACTAGTCAGAACAGGTACTGGATCTGATAGCGTGTTGTTAGTAACAGCTGGTTGTGTGACAGGGATATCAGCTGATCTGAAGGCTAATGTTCCTTTATTATCAGCTGGTTGTGAGGGCTGAAGATTAGGTATAGGAGGAAGGGCATCTGTCTGCTCATTGGTTACATCTAGAGCTCTAAGGAATGCGTATTTATCTTTACTAGCTTCATCAGTTAGTGTAGTGTTCTTATCTGTATCAATAGAAGAGAAGGCGCTTACGTCACTAACGTCTTTGAAACAGCTGTATTTATCAGAGCTATCTGTGTTAGTTAATTCTGAGGTATCTATTTGAAGTGATGCACTCTGTAGTTCTCCGAATTCTTGAGTTTTCTCCTTGACAACAGGGGCTGTTGGAACAGCTGATTGAAATTTTCCAAACTCTAATGAAGCTACTACTTTGTCTCCTAAGGGCGTGATAGTATTCGCACTCTTAAAAGCTCCAAAAGATTCAGTAGCAGAAACAGAATTATTGTTAGTAGATGCAAGAGTAGAAGTAATAGGTACTGAGGGTTGAGGATTAGGTTGCTGATAGAGAACAGAAGTATCAATTCTTGGAATAGGAATGAAAGATAGATTGACTAACTTATCTATACTAATCTCATGGCTCTGTTGTACTAATGCTACTAGTCCTAGTACAGTGTAGCACTCAGTGAGTGTGATAAATCCAGGAGCTGTCCTGGAACAAATATCCCAGATAGATTTAAGTTGCATTTTATCCAGACCGCTAGAAATAAGCAGAGGCTGTATCTTGTCGGTAAGCAGATAGTAAGCTTGTCTAGGGTCAGCACATAGGGTGGTAACTTGTTGATAGAGAGGAGGGATAGATCCTTTACCTTGTAGCCAGGCAGGGAGAGGGAGATATACTCCTTGTTGAGGTTGTGGGTATCTGTAGTGAGCAGTTTGATTGACATTAACAGGAGGGCCATTAGTCAGCTGATTAACTGGTCTAACAGTGCTGATAGGTTTTGTGAGATTTAGATTAGTAATAGAGCTCTGTAACATCTCAGTTAGGTCTGTCTGTTTGCTGTCAACTGTCCATCTGTTAGTTTGCAGTGGAGGAGTTGATCTGTTTCCTACCCACTGTGTTTGGTTGTTAGGGATCATTTATAGCAGCTAAGTGAGCTAACATTCAGCAAAATATACAAATCAAATGCACATTAGTAAAACTACAAAGAACTCATAAAAGCTCAGTGAATAACTAATATATTCAAAGATAATTAAGTTATATTATTGATCGTACTTCTTAAATTCCATACTATCAGGTGGTTTCATCTCTACCTTATCTTTAGCAACTTCATCCCAATTAGTACTGAGTACTGTACCTCCAGATTCCTGGAAACTCTTCATCATAGCTTTCTTCTGTTCATCAGAGCCCTTTCCGTATATCTGCTGGAAGAATTTGTTTAGAGCTTCGTCTCCCTCCGGCTTCTCTTCTGCTTCTTCCTTGGCTACATCAGCTGCTAGCTTGTCCCAGTCTTTAAATGTTTTAGAAGAGGTAGGGAACTTCTGGGGATCCTGCTGGCGGATAAAGGGATCATCAGGACAAAAGCTCTGGATGTTGGAAGTCGTATCAGAACTTTTGTCTCTCTCAAGTTTCCCCCAGGGACCAGGAGTAGCCTTCTTAAGACGGACCTCTATTTTAGTTGGGAGTATCGTGACTCGAGATTCTGTGAATAGTATTTTACCGAATAACTCCATGTTAAGAACAAAACTCTGATTATCTGGTAACTTAATGTCTACGAGGAGATGTCTCTCTTTGAATTGATAGGTCAAATCCTCCTTATCTACTTTCTTGATTAAGATAGAGATTACTATAATAGCATCATTCTGGTACCATTCGTGACGAAATGACTTCTTCTGAGTGACGTCAGCAACGGGAGCAGTTTCTCCAGATAATCCTAGCTTAGCATTACATTTGTTAATCAGCTGATAGAGACTAGGCTCACTACGTTGTGTAAATGCTGTCTTAACAGTCTGTTTACAACTCTCATATTCTTCCAAAGAGTACAAACATTCAGCTTTCATTACTAGGCAATCGAATCTGAGAGTGACAGAGATTTTAGACTTCTCAAGCTCAAGGATGGCTCTAAGATCGGTTAAACTCTCTGTATGATCTTCTGTTTCATAGTTTCCCTTAGCTCTATAGAAGCGATATTTAGGGTCTGCCATATCTTCTCCAATAGCTAGCAGAGCTTCGTTACATTTGTCTATCACTTGTTCCCATTTCTTCTGTTCTACTAATCTCTTAACTGTGTCAATTGAATAATCAGAGCAGTCTGCCATAGCAGAGATATTAGCTAATCACCCGAGTATAATGATTCATATAGTATCACTATATATGTGACAATAACATGTGACACTTACGGTAAAAGGTCCAGTGACGTAATTTCTAGTGTTCAGATGGACAATTGACAAGAATCCCCAAGTAGATCAACAGTTAATAAACATAAAAGATTCACTATCTACAAGCAAGAATCCACACAGTTACAACTAGTGCATTACTCAGAACGAGGAGGTTAATGGCAGGCTTCGATATAAAACACAAAAATTACTAGAGAATCCAGTATGTTTATGTGAATCAGGTTCCAGCTGCAGGGAATGGAGTGTGATATTTCGTACTTTTGTGGATTGCTTGAAGCGTATTTTGATCTTACAAATGTAAAACAAGAAAACTACAAAGAGATCAGTAAGTTCTGGGATTACTTTACGGATAGAAATAGAATTGTGAGTTTTATCTTAACTCTAATTTCCAAATTAATTGCATTGGACAGTGGGAACGCATTCAGGCCGCTAGAATTGGTATACAAAGATCTCATATTCAAATGTGATAGAAAAGAGGATTTTATGCAATGGGAACAGGTGGGAGGGAAGCTACCAATCTTTTATCAAGAGAAGGCAAGAGCTATACAACACGCTATTATAAATAATCTATATTTCATTCAGTCTTTCTACGACTGCACGAATTCAGGGCATCTACAAAAGATGTATCAGAGATGGAAGGTAGCTAGAATAGGGACAGGGAGAGCTAATAACTTTGAAGTTGGTATCATGTCATCATTCGGGATGTTAGAAGTAAATCCAAGACAATCTCCTTTGAGAAAGGTGCTTGGGAAGGATGCGAAATTCGCGAGAGGGCTAGACGAGATAATAATAGATTTGATTGATATTTGTCTATCTTCCGTGGGTAGAGGGAGTCTAGGACAACAACCAAGTATACAATGTCCACTCCTTGCATTAGAAAAGGTAAGTACATAGCAGATTCTACAATTTTATACTAATACGTTATTCTCTAGGTATCAGAGAGTTTGATATATCAGAAATTAATGTTCAAGCTACAACAAGCTCCTCTCCTAATGACAGTAGCTATAAGGAGTGTTCTCAGTAATCTCATTAACCTGAGACACAAGGAATCTACTGCTGCTATAAAACTATCAGATGGAATAGAAGAAGAGTCTCTTATCCCTCTTCTTAATCTATACACAGAGCTGGTAACAAGAGCCCCTGTTATTAACAAGGAAGTACTGCATGATGCTTATGAGATAATCAAACCGTTCTATTTATGGCCGTATCCACATTGTGAGATTGCTAGACTTGCCCTAGACTTCACACAGGCAGAGATCATAGCACCAGGTATTCACTACACCAGGAGAATAATAGCTGAGCATTCTCTATTAGAAATGTCTACAGCAATAAAACCTCATAGACACTATGTACTGGTGGATGGATTAGCTCCTAATGCACCAGCATTTATACAGGCATTCACAGGGAGAGATGAAGCAGACAAGCTAGAGATGAAGAAGCATTTATTAAAGCATGTATATGTGTGTGGACACGGAGGGAACTTTGACCTTGTGAATTTCGGAAGATGTCTAGATCATCTAGATGTATATGCAGGCCATTACTTTGAAGAGGTTATACAAGCAATAGAAGGAGCATTCAGTGAGGAGAGTGGAGAGCTGAAAGCAGAGCTACCTCAGAAACTGGAAGAGATCTATGAGAAGATTATGCAACATGGAAAGGATAAGGGAATAGAGAGAAGATTGTTCTCTGATAATGAATCAAAGATTAAGCTAGATACTTTTATACACACAATACCACCATATCCTAAAGTGAGGATACACGAGCTGAATAGCATGACAATACCAAAGTCTATAGAAGCAATACTTAGAGATATTCTAACGAGAGAGCATCTGCTTACTACATCTACTAATGTAGATTATTCTGAGTCTTACCAAGAAATAGAGAAGTCTATTGATATAGTAGAAGTATCCAATATGACTCAAGGAAGGTATGTGATGTTATGTTGTATGTAGACGATAGTTATATCACAATTTGTAGGTTCACTGTTATGAGAAATAACTTCAGAGAGAGTGCATTCAATGCTAGCATGGATGCAATGAGTAACTCAGTGAATGCAGCTCGTAGAAGTAGTAGACAGCTGTATAGAGATACATCAGGGAAGAGAGAGTCTAATCAAGAGACTGGTGGGTGTTACCAGAGGATTACTAATGACTTTCCTACAGGACATGGACGTGTTGTAGAGAATCAGAATTACGAAGAACAGATTAGAAGCAAATCCCTCAATTCCTTCTCTAGACCCTCTAAGACATCTCTACCTACTCGATCCAGTAGATCAGAGGATTATGTAGATAACAAAGCAGTGCTGGAGAGAGCTGAGAAGATAGTTAAGATTATAGTTATAGGAACAGACAAGACAATAGGACAAGTAACTAAGGCTTTTATAAAACTCAAACATGAGAGTCCTAGCATATTCAGCAGGTAAGCAGAGCAGGGGATATTTGTATTGATATATAACTTTATGTATTAATAGGCAATACCCACAGATATTCTATGTACCAGCTTCCAGCGTAGTAGGAATGCAGCTACCGTTTGAAAAGGATATTCCGGTACCTGAGCTGATCACACAGAAACATGACTTAGATCCAAAGATATACAGAGAGTGTGATAGCTCTAGAGGAGGAGATATATGGTTCGGACGGTTCATCTCTCATCTAGACGGATGGTATAAACGTAATCTCCTTCTGTCTATACAAGCTGCTATACATCTGTTCCCACAGGTCAGATACATACCGGAAGAGAGAGCTCCACAGCTGCTCAGCTTCAGATTCACTAATCCAGACAGTTCATTCTACAATGAAGATCAGTCAATGCAAGCTAGATACAGCCCATCAAAGTTAATCAGAGATATTCTATTCTCATTCGTAAGAGAAGCAAGATGTGTATTCAACCTAAGAGTATATCATGTAGAGATGCTAGATACTTGTGGAGAAGCAAAGTACACGATATTCTCACAACGAGTAGAGCTATTCCACAGACAGCAATCTTCAGTACTGGGGGCAGTAAAGCAGAGAAGTGATCATAAAAATGTAGCTAAACCCCCCTGTGTGTCAGTAAGGATATGGGAAGTAGCATTCGATGGTACTCCACTAAACTCAGTATGGTATCCGCTACAGAGATACTTTGCTATAAGAGCCCTGAATATACCAAGACCTGGAGATGGTTATATTCCTAATCCTGAGAGAGCAGGATTTGAAATTAGTGTAACTACATGCATTAAGCTATCTGGTATAGCTAATAGTGTTAGACAAAGATATGGATCTAGTGGAGAGAAGTTCCATCATCACTCATATCAGTTTGAAATCAGAGCTAAGGATAGAGAGAATCATTTCTCAGTAGCAGTAGATGGAGAAGCTCCTTTCCAGCATCTGGTGAGATTAGTAGTACGTCCTATGGAGAGTGTGCTATCAAGAGTATCCGACAAGAAACACAGGAAGAGAAGCAAATTGTCAGTTCCTATTATGACCTTTTGGCCAGTAGATTTGTGAATATATTCAGCATATATTTATATTGTGAATTGAACAGTGAAATATTATTTTAATAATTAATTGCTATAATAGTAAGCAATAACTTACTTGTCTATCATCTCAATGAATATTCCTTGTCCTATAGTCTTTCTACCTTCTCTTAGAGTAAATCTAACTCCTGTATCAACAGGATATTTGTAATTAAAATCAAACATAACCTCTCCAGATTCTCCAGGCATCATCATCTTATCCCCACTCAGCTTTGCGTTATAACTCATCTCTACAATACGAGCTGGTATAGTCATCATCTCTACATACATTATAGGCTCAAAACCTTGAAATATAGCAGTTTTCCTGCCACCCTCTGCTCCGCTACGGAGATGTATCTTAGCTTTAGCTCTCTGATAGGATTTGAGTTCATGCTTCTCAGGACACATAACCATGCCTCTCTGAATTAAATCTGACGTCACTCCTTTAATATTCAGGCCCAATCTATCACCGGCTTCTGCTTGCAATAATGGCTTCTTGTATTTCTCAATAGAAGCTACAGTTACTTTCTTCCCACCCTTCTTACCATGTAACATAGCCTTGATGCCTTTCCCTAAGAACCCTTCAGCTAAATAACCCATAACTATCAAGCCGTGACCTCTGACACTCATATGCTTATCTACATAGAATCTAAATGGCTTATCCATTTCCCTAACAGGTAGAGGTATGTAGCTATCCATGGTGTCGAGTAGTGTCAAGACTGAGTTCTCTCCTATTTCACTGTTTCTACAAATAAACAATCACACAGTATTTACACCAGAGAATTCAAGTTAAATAGATGCTACCTTGATTCTAATGCACATATAGCAGAGCCTTTAATGATAGGAACCTCATCACCAGGATACCCATGGTCATTCAATAGATCCCTCACCTCCAATTCTACCAGCTCTATGATCTCACTGTCTGTAACTAAATCTACTTTATTAAGATACACAACAATATGTCCTACTCCTACTTGTTTAGCTAGCAGCAGGTGTTCTCTGGTCTGAGGCATACACCCGTCTGTAGCTGATACTACCAGAATACTGCTATTCATTTGTACAGTACCTTGAATAAATATGAATTATATATATAAGGAGGTATACACGTATACATAGGAAGTGTTCTTACCAGAAATCATATTCTTAACATAGTCAGCATGACCTGGACAATCTATATGTGAATAACTCCGCTTAGCAGTCTCGTAGCATAGCATAGCTGTGTTAATTGTAATTCCACGTTTCTGTTCTGCTGGTAGTCCATCTATTTGATTGTAACGCTTGTATTCTGCCATCCCTCTCTCTGACAATACTCGAGTTATAGCTGAAGATAGTGTTGTCTTACCATGATCTACATGCCCAATAGTGCCCACATTAATCCATGGTTTAATCTGAGTACTTTCCAAATGAGTATTAGAGAATACACGGATTTGTGAGAGCAGAGATTTGAAAAGTTTGTTCTTAAAACAAGAATAAGAGCTCCATACAGATATCATCACAGAGCTAAGAATTGTAAGATAAATATCCATGATTAAATGAGAAGCTAAGAACATTAAAATGAGTATGCAAGAAATATTACAAATTAAATAACTGTACAAAGTGTGAGCACAATACTCAAGTTAAAATACCGATTCATGGATCTTGCTTTTTATCCAATTTGTCTAACAAAGCCTCTCCCAATATCTTAGCAGTTACTTCATGTCCTTCTTCTATCATATTCTTGACTAACCTACCCTCTTTAGATCCGATATAAACCGCAGGAATAATCAAACTATCCTTAGATATCTCAGGGTCTGCACTCATGGTAATCAGCTTACTATTATTCTCTTTAGAATCATCATATATAATAGCTCCAATTGCTCCAGCATTCTGTGCATTAATAGCTTTCTCCTGGAACAGACAACCTCCCCTCTCAATTAATGCGATCCTTCCTGACAAATCCACAGCTGTTACGTCACAACCTTTCAATGGGCTATACACAGCTAGAGGACCTCCTACAAAGCTTCCTACTGCAAGAGCCCTCCCGAACATAGCGGCACCCGCCAGACTAACAATCTCTGTATCAGTCCCCTCATTGAATACAACAGACCTGAAGTTAACATTAGAGTTAATTAATACTCCATTCCCGTCTCTAGCTGTTTCAGCTAGCTTTATTAACTCCTGCATCAGCTGGGTACCTGCAGCACTCAGCTGTTGCGAGTGAGCACCAGCTGGATTATATACTAACTGTAAATTCCCATTTTGTTGCTGTTGAATAGAGATACCCATCTGAGTAAGTAATTGCCTATGAGATTCAGATGCTAGGTCCAATTCATGAGCTGATAGTTGTGGACTACCTGCTTTATCAGTACAAAGATCTTGAGGCTTCTCATCCATGGTTACAGGTAGATCTCTAATCAGATTCCTGTATAATTCGAGGGAGCGTAGCTCATCTAAACACTTCTCTTCTGTTAACCCTAATCCCTTACTACTCCCTTCTTTGGTAGATAGAGACAGAGGGAGGAGATGAGCCTCCGTAGTGAATATAAACTCATCTATGTTGATAGGAAGATCACCCTCCTCACTGAACAACAAGTATAAATACTTGAGTGTCTCTGCAAGAACAAAACTATCCATCCTATCTGCTAGTTTCTTACTCTTAACATCTTCAAAAGCAGCAAGACCACATTCTACTTTAGCATATTTCTCTAAAACCTCCAAAGTCTTCCTCCCAATCTCTAGATACATAGAGCTCCTGGTAGCTTGGTATAAGAATAAGGTCGATTCTATGAACTCAGGTCTGAGATGGTGTTGACCCCAGTGAACTCCTAAATCAAAGTTATATGCTTCAGGTAACACCTCCCATTTATCCACAACCTGCAGGAACCCTTGATATACCCTCCTAGCTCCCCATACATCCCCTGCTAACACCTGTAGCCCTGGCCAGAATGCAGCTAGAGAATCAGCATATGATCTAATAGGACGTGATGGATTATCCATACTAACCTGTACCATATGCATACCTCTACGTACATACTTTTCTATGCTGATATAGTGCTCATTGAACATATCCCAGTAATCGCGGTCTCCAAATAGAATATAGCCTTTCAGAAGGTACTCAAAGTACGAGTCTAGTCCAGCTCCCACCCCGCTGTCTGTCCGTAGCCATTTACCATTCTCCACGTCTATAACAGATCCTACTAGGTGAGTCTTAGCGTCTCTCCTTAACCATATGGAGTGTAACACTTCTTTAGCCTTTCTCTCCCATAAAGGGTTACCTGTGAGGCGAGATAGAGCTCCAAACTCTAGAAGTAGAGTACCAGCACAAGCTGTACATGTACTACGGGTAACAGTACCTCTCCCATCTGTACCAACTACTCGTCCTGTCTTGAGGTTAATCAGAGGGTAGGGGATACCTGTCTCACTGTAGAATGCAGGGATCAATCTGTGAGCTACCTCTGTACTCATCTCTAACAGTTCCCCTCGGTACCAAGCTACCTCTCCGTGTCCTCTAGCCTTGAGGTGCTCTGCTAGCACGTGACCAGATAACAACCCTCCTAACACCCGGATATTAGTCTCAAACACAGAGACAGAGAGATTAGCATTGAAGGTTACTTGTCTAATCACTCTCCTGATTGCATAGCTAAACTCCTGGATCTGTCCCATGAGAGCTAGTGTGTCCAGGGTGTCGATGAGTGTAAGAGAGAAGTTACCAAGAGCCTCATCTACATCTCCTCTAGAAGGAGTAACACCTCTATTTCTACCAGAACAAGAGAGAGGCATTAATTCATCATAAGGATAAGCATGTAGCATGTACGCGGTGTATGTATGGTTGAATAGAGCTTGTACTCTATCACGTAGATCTTCCTTATAACTAGAAGTTAGTGTGACATCTGTATGTGATGTGTTAAGAGATGAGAGGTCGTTAACTATCTTATTTATATGAGGTAAGTCTGCTTTATGATGTAATCTAGATCCTGTATCTGAGCTGGAGACAGGGTGCAAGAGGATCAGTAGGATCAGGACCATCAGATAGGGGAGATGCATAACTGTATATCGAATCTTAAACTGTATCTACTACAATCTAGGTACACATTCTAATTTGACAAGTATTATAAATTTATAATATAAAATATAAGAATGTGCATATATAGGTAAGTGGTTGGTTGTTACGGAGAATACGAATAAACAATAGCGGAATAATATCTCCTTTGTATTGTAAAAGTACTAGGAACATCCATGATTGACAAACTTCATTAGAATATCAAAAAACATACCATATTGTAACAACAAACAACATAAGTTACATTACAGAAGTGAAAAGGATCTCTATACAGGTGTATACACATATAAATCAATTTCATCAATTTACAGTAGCACACATTTTAGAAGTGAATATCTTGGTTATATGGTCAATACCTTAAGTGTTGCGGTCGTGTAGTGTAGTAGATGTGTTATTAAACAAGAGTCTGAGACTCTCTCTGCCCCTTCTTAACAGTTTTGTAAAGCTCTAAGCCTTCTGAATTGATCTTATCAACTGCTTCTGTGATATTTGGTAGTGATGTGTTCTTATGTAGCTCTATGCTGTGCATACGTACGTGACGTGCATGCTGAGGGAAGTTTGTAGCGAGAGAAGAGGAACGAACTCTTGGTGAAGCTAATTCATCAGAAGCCTGTGAAGAAGCTGAAGAGGAAGAACGAGGGTTGATAGAATCCATCTCCTCTACTCCACTATCAAATGTAGGTGTTTCTGTTCTCATAATGCTTGGGGGTCTGTAAGACATCTTGAGCTGATGATGTAGATAGGGATTGATGGGAGTAACAGATCTGGTCCTGTACTGAGATAATCTATGTTGTACAGGGGGGTTACGTCTAACATGACGGAGAGGAGAGGGGAGACTTGAGTGAGCATGATCCCGAGTAAAGTAGAGGTGATTAGGATGGAGATGTAGTCTGTGTGTTGTGTAGACAGGAGGCAGTCGTTGAGCTGTCTCAGAGATAGGAGGCATGTCAGAGGAGTAAGTATGATTATCATTAAAGTTAGTGAAACTAGTCGAGTAGCTCTCTCCGCTCCCATCGAAGGCGAGAGGGTTAGAGTACATGATAGGAAACTCACCCTGAGAGGGAGGGGTCGAAGCTGGTCTGGAGAGGAGCTCCTGTGGAGACATCGGTTGGTACAGTCTGTTGGTAGCTGATTTGAAGGTCTGAGGCACTAGAGATGGAGATAACCTCACAATTGAAGAGGTCAGCTGATCAACTATATGATCTGTATGTTCTGTTAGTACATCTTTCCCTCTATTACCAGACTGTACTGCATAGTCATCTCTAGTTTTATCCTTAGTTACATAAGAGTAACATAGGTGTGTGAAGATGCATATGAATACGAGTATCAACATGAACACTAGCATAGGTAGAGCTCCAAATAGAAATACCTTAGCCCAGATAGGCAGATCTGTGTTAGATAATGCAGTAGGTGTAGTTATGTTATATTCAGTAGTAGTGGAAGTGGGAGTAAGGGAGCAGTGGGTCCCGTTATACTCTGATTTAACAGAGGTTATATTAAGATCATGCCCCTCAATTGTTATATACTGTCTGAGTATAGATGCTGTAAGCAAGTGTTGATATGTGACGTCAGTTGATGCTCCGCATAGTGTAAGTATAGCAGCAGGATGATTACTGATATAATCTGTATGACAGTAATGCTCTGTTAAGTTTAGTTTTGTCTCTGATATATTACATGAGCAATTAGTACGTATCAGCTGTAGGAGAGAATCTTTTATTGGCGTTAGAAGATCTGAGGGTAGCAGAGTACAGTTGTCTATAAATAAGAGGATAGATAGGTGTGAAGTGGAGGGAAGTGGAGGAGGAGAGTAGGTTATGTCACTGTCAAACGTCACATGAATACATTGTGTAGCTGTGCGATATAGATCTATTGTGTATACACAACAGAACTGAGACGTGAATAAAGATCCCTGGTTCTGATAGAATATAGATTGTAGATCTATAGAAATATACTCGCTAGTGATAGTAATAGCATATGTAAGAGATGTGTTATATATCCATACTGTATCTGATACAAGGAGGTAGTCTGTAGAGAATATAGAGTTATTGAGAGAGCAGGAGAGAAGGAGAGATTGAGTAGAAATATTAGTGGCTGTTAACAATAGATTATCAGCTTGTGTGTATAGAGATAGAGAAGAGAGTTTGAATAACAGCGAGATAATATCATCAGTAAATGCCATAACATGTACACTCAAACTTGTCTGTTTACTACCAGCCTCATTACCAGCTATACACGTGTAGTTACCAGATACGCTAGTAGTTATGTTATAGAGAGAAAGTGTGTTGTTATCAGAACAGACCTCTGAGGGACAGCTAGATACTCTTACCCACTCAGGAGATATAGTTACAGGGATACTATCATTCTTCAGTAAGCAGTCCACCTGTAGCCATGACCCCTCCCATAGGAACAAGATATTTTGATGAGATAGCTCTAAGTCTGGAGTAGATAGTGTCATAACAAATAGCATAGAAGTAGCTGTCTGTCCCTCTGTCATATATTCTACTATAATACTACCAGAGTGTATATCTTGTAAATCAATGAGAGAGATAGAATAATACTCATTCTCTTCATTGATACTCCAACCTTTCTCTGTTATATCCTGCTGTGTACTGTTAATAGTATAACTCCAGGATATTGTGTAGGAGCTCTGTGGAGGACTGATATAAGTACTAATAGTGATATTACTACCACTAATATAGTACAGAACACCAGATGGTATAGTTATAACCGTAGGGTATATGGTAGTTAAATATATCCAAGTTTCTAGAGAAGATACATCAGATCTGCAATAGAAGAAATCAGGTTGTGGAGTTATGGCTAGAGTTAAGGTAACAAATCCACTAGAAATAGCCTGACTGATATCAGCATTAGTTTCTTCAGATATTAGAGTATCGCCCTGATACCATTTAACCTTATCTCCTATACACAAGTATACGTAGAGAGGAGAGCCTTGTAGAATAGTTACAGAGTTACCTGGAGTAAGCTCTATATCGTTGCTACCTGCTTTAAATCTCTGTATACAGAGCTGGGGAGTAACCTGTACCTGAGTACTGCTAGTAACAGAATCTGTATTACCATATACAGAGAATGTACAGGAGTATCTACCTCCTGTATTTCCATCCACTTGTTTAATCATTAGAGATGTATATGTATAGTATGTATAATCAGCTGAGTTGTAGCTCGTATTCCTTGTGATAATATAATCTAATCCTGTAGACAGGGTAGTCTGTGAACCTGATGATTTATAACTCCATTCCACTGGTACATAAGGATCTCCTGTTACAGCACATGACAGAGTAGCACTCTTGCATTCTATCACATCAGTAGTGTTAGACAGAGGAGTTACTAACTGCGGGGTTACATGTACTATTACTGTCAGTATTTCATTGGTTGATGAACCCTGTGACGTCGCTTCAAATGAATAGTTAGTGATAGAATATTGGTCACTAACTGGTACTTCACACCCAAAACAACCTATTTTTCCCTGTGATGAGCATAACGTCATATCTACACCTTCGGTACTCCAGCTCAATGCTAAACTACTCTGTAGAGACGGATAAGCAGACACACAAGCAGATAGTAAGACAGTAGTATCTCCTAACACATTATATCTCTGTGGATTTGGTACAATAGCTATATCGTCAGCTGTAACATATATAACCTGTTCCTCTCCGTTTGAGGAGCATGTGTAGTAAGCTGAATTAGCAGATGAGAAAGGATTTATAAGTGCTGTTGCTCCTGCAGGGTGTGAGTCTATGAGAGGATACTTGGTAGAGCTTGTACCCCACTCTACGTCAGGGGAACTGGTACAATTCAGCAGAAGTCTAGCCCCGGGGGGAACACAAAGTATATTCTCTACCAATGATATTGTGAGAATATCATTATAAGTAATTTCTGATGTAATTGTAACTGAAGGGCTAGTTGGGATTATTTGCGTGATTAAAGTGAGGAGGAGGGGGATGGAGAGGGCGATCTTCTGAGGAGTAGGAAATTTCATTGGAATATCTTAATTTCTAGCTAGCTAATAAAAGCATTTATATATAAGAACTGAGATGCTCGTTAGTTCCTACATGACGTAACTATAATTAGATGAAAGAATACATTTGGGAGATGATAAATAATGAGAAGTCGTGCCTCACGCTGTTATCAGTAAGGTGCATAACATATATTATTAGGGAAATGCATCATCGACTAATTTATAGTCGTGTTGGTTGAAATTTTGCGAAACCAACTAAAATTCGAAGGATAATGCTTCAAGGATCATTGGCACATATGACATTGAGTCTGCACAAAGGTTCTCATACATTCCGCACATAACTTAATCTATAATTGGTTTCAGCACAAAAGAAGAAAGAGGAATGAAATCAACTGCTGGCGCTGCTGCCGAGATGTTTATAGGCAATTTTAAGAAACCTACAAAGCCTGATATTCTCCGTACAAAAGAAATTTAATTAGCAAACAGATGCGATCAATCCCTCTAGTTAGAAGATAAACTGAACTCTGCTATCTCCACAGATGATAGAAAGTTGATGCAATAGATGTAGAGTTTCTTAAAAAAAATTAATTTCTAAGCTAAATTACAATATCATTCACAAAAGTGGTCACTCAATTAAAAGTTTCATAATCATTACATGACAAAGCCTTATTTGCGGAATATAACATAAACCCTGTTAAAATATACTAATGCAATAATTAAAAGGTATATTCTCTTGGTATATAGCAATGAATCATTAAAATTTAAATATTAACAGAGAAAGTCATTCAAAATATTTACATAAAATATGTTATACAAAAGTTACAAAAGAAGTAAAGTATTCTAGCATTATTGAAATGCTGGGAATATTAATAAGTTATTTGTCAGATGTGTGTTTTTGCTCTCTATGATTCTTAACAGTCTCTTTTAAAATATTAGATAGTTTATGATCAATCTTATCATATTGTGTAGGGGGGTTTGTAGAGTGTATTTGATTCACAATAACAGTATCGTCCTTATTTTGCAAGTCAAGTTCTGCATAATAAATGTTGTCTGAAGAAGAAGCTCGAGTGAATGCGAATGACTTTGCTACATTTTCTAAGACAGGTTTTGGTTTGTTAATTGTGTGAGGAGTGCTTTCTCGTCTCAGTATTGGCTTAGTTGTTAGCGGAGGTGGTTTCTTCATCGGATGAATGTTTTGGTATCGTTTACTGGAAGGATAATCATTAGCAGATTTCTGGTGATTTTTCTCAGTTACTACTGCCATTGTTTCGTAAACTTGATTATCTAACGGTTTGACATCCTCTTCATTCATTTGGCTGCTAATCTTTTGAATTCCTATCAGGGTTTCTGGTGAGTTGATGTTTCGACTTTTATCTCCCAGATCTATTCCAACTTTCTCCTCTACAGGTTCAGGAACACAAATATTATCAATACACTCGTTACATGAACCTTGACCCTTTTCTTCATTATCATTAGCTATTTCTCCCTCAAATATACCCATTACTTGGGAATCCAATTGTTGGCTATCGTGATTGATATCTTGAGCTGAGAATGCAAAGGTTACGTCATCAACATTCTGCTCTGGAGTACCAACTTTCCTACTAACCATCTTTTCATAGAGCGGAGATGCGTTAAGACTTGTTCTAGGATCTTCTGTATTAATCTTGTGATTAACTTCTTGAGATAAACGATCATAATGTCTAGTGACGTCAGGAATTGGTATTGGATTTTCAGTGTCTAATGAACTATGAATAAATACAATTTATATAAAGTTTAATACGTAAATTCCTAACCTGTATTCTGGTTGTGGGGGAAGATTACTTCTTCATTATTAAATGGATGCTGATAGTCTAGATTAAGCGGGTTGTTGTTAGGCGTATTGTACATAGTCCTATCTCCTACCATAAGGTTATCGGGTAGAGATCCTGTAGAGGAGATTACAGGGCGAGGTTTAGGATCTACCAGTTTATAATGTTCATCTACTGGAATATCCTGAGGAGTCGAATACAGGACTAATGGAGTCTGGGGGTAAGTCTGTTGTAGTGAAGGAGATAGCTGAGTGCCTTTAGAATAGACAGTAAATTATCGTATAAATTATACTCAATGAATTTACATACCAGAGTTATCCAAACTGTTGGCCTGCTTTAGGGAGAGTTGCCTCATTCTCTCTTTACGTACTTCTAATGGGATCTGTGACTCAAGATCTGTAAACTTAGCGTAAGGGACAATTGTAGAATTATCAATCGGAAGAGAACTCTTGTAGAAAGTAGATCTTCCTATCTTTTCTTTAGAATCAGTGTTACTCAGCCTTACTACTGATATGGTGTTTATCTTGCTAGAGTCTATGAAGAGTATAAAGTGCAACAGCTGTATAGATAAGAATAATTATGTGAATAGTTACATTACCGTTCTTCAGTGAATGCTTCTTTTTAGATTGAGTAGGAGTACTTTTAACTCCAGTCAACTTAGAAACAAGATCATTCACATCGTAGTAGGAATGTTCAGACAGTTTAGAGCCTGATTTAATAGTATTGCCTCTCCCATCAGTATTCGCAAAGTTAATTTTGGTTGTAACTTGTCCGTTTTTAGAGACATGTAGATCCTGTGTATCGCCTGGTACTAGCATATCATAGCGTGTTTTTAAAGGAGGAACTCCTGTGAATGTCTACGATAAGGAACGAATGAATTAGAATCTCTTCTATAACTAAATAAATATCCTATTTAGTCCATTAAACATGCAACTATATTAGGACTCACTTCTGCTCGGTAGCTGAAGCTCCTTTCTTTGTCAGATGCGTACTGTTCCCGTCCTGGGAGTGAAGCCCTTCTCTTCATGCTGTTATTATCTAATGGAGTTGGAGGAAGAATCATGTCATCATATCTTGAGGGAGATGTCTTTCTCTTGCTCTTCTGAGATTGCTGATTAAGGGGGAGCATGGGGTGATTTGGAGGGAGAGGTGGGTAAGTTGAACCGGCATCTGCTTGATCACATTCAAATGGTTGTATTTCATATATTTCATTATCTGCTACAGGTCCTTTATGAATTAATGTCTAAAAAAAAAAAATCAAATACAATAATGGTAGTCAGTGGCCATTAACCATTATAGATTAATACTTACGTCATCAATGATTGTATCCATACAACCTGGCGGTAGCTCTTCTCTGAATTTATCCCAGCACAGAAATCTCTGTGTTACCAACAGATTATGAGTACTACCCATTATACTACAGACAAATATGGATGATAGAAGATAGCATTAACTTAATTACATTGTTATTCTTACTTTGAGAGAGTTGAGTAGAAGTTCTTAGCTAGAACCTTAGAATGTACATACAGCCATAGATATCCAGGTCCTGTGTCAGTCCGTCTGCCTGATTCTATGAACACAAGTTTCTGCCAGTGTCCACATCTCCTCAAGTTGTGAATCTAAAATGATGTATAACTACAGTACTCAGATAACGGATTAATGAAGGCTTAATGAAGGAGATAATTACATTGTATGTGAGTGCATGTAGACCTGAATGAGGGTCCAGGAAAGACAGACTTGTTCGTGTGAGTACGAGGATAAAGAAATGGTTATTAAACTGCCATTTAAGTCCTAATTCTATTTGCAGTGTCTCTACAGGACAGGCGTCTTCTACAAATGAATAGAAAGATTAATCATATAATAAATCATTGGTTAGGTGTTATGTACCGAATTCTATATCTCCAAATATAGCCTTGTTAATACTAGTCTGTTGTGTGAGAGGCAGTTCTCTCTTAGGAATAAAAGAGAGAGGAATTACAAGCTCAGGAAGACGGATTAGAAATTCCAGATCTGTCAACCAATCTTCAAACATATCTCTATTATCAATTCCCAGATAAAGTTCTTCCACTCCTGCTCTATCAGACTGTATATCTAGTCTTATGAAGTTACCTCCGTCTCTGAGAGTAGCCCCTGACAGTATTGGAGCTTCTATACGTTTAATCCCTGCTACTGACTTCATAGATACTACTGAATTTGGTGTAGACATCTTCTTAACTTGTTTAGCATCATCGTGAACTTCTAGCTGAGCTGTCCTACTCATCTCTGATGCACATCGTAAGACAAGGTATTTCTTCTTCATTGCCTTTCCAAGAACCTTTCCTTTCTTAACGTATCCTTCTCTTATGACTGTATCCATACTCATATTAGCTAATTAACAAAATTCAAGATAAGTTAGCTAAGTTATTCGGATTGTATGTGATACAAGTAAGTTGAAATACTACACATAACTAGACATATTAAGAGTGGTCTATGAGTGCTATCAGAGCAGGGGTAAGCTTTGTAGCAGACGGGTTACGACATAGCAAGAAGGGAGGAAGTCTAGTTTTGCTCTGTGTATGAATCAGGTTGAGCATAGAGCTGAGAGATACACAAGCTATTCCAACGGAATATCCTCTACAGAAGGAATAATCTCCTGATGTTACATAACCACAACATTCCCTACTATTAGCTGGGAGAGCTAGCATACCTAAGTTATCTAGAGATGACGTAGAAGGTTCATAGAGACAGGAAGAGAGTGGAGCTTCATGGAGTGTATCTTTAGGTAGCTTGTTAAGATTCTTCCTACTTCTCTTCAAACTTTTCCTCGCGGTTTTTAACACTCCCTCAGAATGCACTGATATGCCATGGATTAACTGTCTATCACTAGTTATCTTCGTAACACCCATACGATTAGTCCCTACAATAGAGAATAAATTGAGATCTCTTTCTACACAATCCTTACTGTAACTAGAAAGTATTATCTGTATATCCTCAACAGTAGGTAGAAATAGCTTAGCTCTATCCTCTACACAGCCTCTTAGTAACATATGTACTGATATCAATAAGAGAGAGTTTGAATATCTATCAGAGATATCTGATAGAGATATAGGCTCAGAAAGAGAGGGTAACTTCCTACAAGGATATCTCTGTTTATATATTCTGGGCATATATTTGTAAGGCATATGTTTCTTGAATAAAACATGCTGTAAGGATAGAATAGCTTTTCTGTCTCTCAAAATATAGTAAGGTAGTTTAAACTGAATAGAGTCATCATCCATCTGTTCATCCTCTCTCTCTCTACCCATAAGAGATCCCCAGGGAGAATGGAACGGAGTAGACACACCCATCTTCCCATACTCCAGCCTCTTATCAGGAGGCTTTGATAGATAATGCTTCTCTAATTCGTTCCTCTTATTATAAGCCTCTATTACATAGCCATAGCAGTCTATACAATCTCTAGGATAACACATACTCTGTCTCTCTAAGCATACTCTATCAAATTCCTTCTTTCCTACAGCTTTAGCTCCCCAATAAGTTAATGCCATCAGTGACGTCATTATCCATTCTCTAGGCAGTAGCAGTATTATACCAGCTCCATACTGACTAGTGGATCCGATAGGACCATGTTCCCCTGATGTGGTGAGTAACCAGAGTGGGACTCGGTCTTTACGGAAGGACGGGTCTGCAGGTATAAGTCCGTATAAGCATTTACCACGGTGTATGTTAATGACGTCATCAGTATGCTTATCAGCTACAGACTGATGTCTACAATCAGCTGTATACACCTGAGAAGATACTAGAGATTGTCTATGTGATTTGTATATAGCTAGTATATCTGTTGTTGTTGTATTAGAATCTGTTACTAGTTCAGTATTGGTAGGAATATTGTCTGTCTCACCCTCTAGCTTATTCCGTAGGTTTAAGAGAAGAGACATTAACTCATCAGGTTCAGGTTCCTCTACAGGGACAGTTAACTTCCTTTTAGGTAGAGATAGTCTAGGGTCTAGAGCTGTGTATCCGAGAAGAGAGTTGTCTGGAAGATAAGAGTTAGAGGATTGAGATATCTTCTCTAAGATAGCAGATAGTTCAGAAGATTTGTAGTTAAAACCGTCATACCACATACCAGTAACCTCGGTATCAAGCTCTTTGTTTAAATCAGGAGGCAGAGCTTTGAGGAGGGTGGAGAGTGAAGATGGACCTACCAGCTGTAAAATTCCTATCTCAGCTGTTAGATCAGTACATACAATATGTTCAGAGAAGTTATCTATAACTTTAACAAACTCTGATACCATAGCAGGATGTACTAGTAGCCATAATGAACACGGAGATATAGGGAAAAAGGTGCCAGGACCTATAGCTCCATAAGGGTAAGTATCTGGATAGAATAATGTAGTAGTTATTGGAGAGAGAGATTGTAGAGAAGGACAGAGGGATAAAGAAGGTATTATGAGAGAATTAAGAGTTTGAATTAAGAGAGGAGTATTGTCAGAAGATATCTGGAATACTGACTGGTAAGAGGTGTCAATAACCGCACATTTCTTAGCTATAGAATGGTAGGAGTGACGTGTACATTTCTGTGTAAGAGTATAGGGTATTTTCCAGCTATACTTATCTATCATATGAAATCTCTTAGCATGCCATAAGTGAGAAGGTAACCATTTAGATTTATTAACCACTGATTTATCTATCTTCTCAGAGAATTGAGCCAGCATTCTCTGAAAACGTAGACTACGTAGATATCTAAAGGATACATTAGTAAATATATATTTGATATACATTTACATTCAATGTTATACCTTCTCTTCCTACGAGTTTCCTTCCTGCACCATTTAGGTTTTATTTTATTTCCCAGCTGTTTGGGATGTGATTGTGCATGAGCACGTAGTCTCACACGTACAGGCAATCTCCTCAAATTATGACTAGAAGCTCTTCTCCTCATGTGTCTACACGAATTGTTATATAATATACAGAATTATATAATTAGTAACACCTTACTTACCTAGGTAGAGATTGTGTAACTCTTCCCTTCCTCTTCAGAGCACCTGTATTCAACTCCTCGGCCATGTTAGTAATCTCCTGCACTCTGTCACAACAGAACTCCCACACAGGAATGCCACTCAAATAATCCTTCTCCATCTTATCAGCTGATTTAGCCATAACTGCCTAACTAAATGCTTACATCTGTGACGTCATTATTATAAGAACAACTTAATTATAATATGTATTTCAGTATTAATAAAAAGGCAATATATTAGTTGATAGTGTGAGATGTGTTACATTCATATATACATACAATTCAGTTGCATAAGGTGTTGATAATATGCTATACACCTGCTAGTTGGGGCGTGTTCTCTTGGAGGGAGAAGGAGTCCTCCTGGGAGACAAGGGAGTTTGGGTGTGGACTAGAGTCTTTGTAAAAGTGTCTGAGCATATAGGAAAAGATACGGATTTTCCTTTGGTAGGAGAAAGAGAATTATAAACAGGCTTAGAAGAAGACTTAGCTATTTCATTTTGTTCCTCTGTTCCATTTAATCTAACTTGTTCCAAGGTTTGAGCAGGAGAGCCTATTGATGTGTTACGACCTGATTGCATAAGTTTAGATATATGGGCTGGTACAGGGCTGTGTGGAGTGTAGCCAGATACTACTGCTACTGAGTGTCTCCCCCCAACCTCTCCTGACATAGATTTAACTCTGTCTATCTGTGAGTAGTGATATGACATATTAATACTATTGAGTCTTGTGTTGGCCTGATACTGAGTAGTAGAATCTGATCTGGTCCTGCTACGCTGCATGATAACAGCTGATTGCTCGGTGGAACGTTCTGATGGCATCTCTGCTATGTTATGTACTGCATTAGATATCCTCTTCTCTCTCAGAGATAAGGGGACGTGTTTAGGCTGTCCTGAAGAGAAGGAGCCATCCTGTGGAGCAGCTGATAAGGATGAGAGATTACCTATACTAACTCTAGAACTGATAGGAGACTTCTCTTTAGAGAGAGTAGCAGTGGGAGATGTGGTAGGGATATAAGAGGGTGAGGAGGTGTGTTTGGAGAGGGGTAAGAGACAGTGAGAATGCTCCTTAGGTATCTCTATACACATCTTCTTTATATCACGATCAAGCTCTGTTGTAAGAGTAGCTCTGTAATTGTCTATATGGTTTTGGAGATCAGATGATACCTCAGGGAAGGTTACAGAGGTGGTGGAGCTAGGGATGTTAGGAGATACAGCTGTGGAGATATCAGGAGGTGATACAGAGACCAGCTTCTGAGGAGACTCCTTCAGGGTGGTGTTTGGGAGTATATCAGCTGGAGATTTGACAAGTTTTGAAGATGGTATAGGTCCCTGTTTAGACAGGAATAAAGAGTCTATATCTCTTCTTATATCTTCCAACTTCCTCAAATCTCTCTGAGGTTCTGATTTAATAGGAATGTTAGACTTATCAGCTGAGTGTCTAGCAGATAAGCGAGTAGATTTAGGTTTGCTATTGGGGGGTCTAGGTTTCATAGAGTCTGTATTACTACCTTTATTACTGGCTAAACTACTAGCAGTATTATTAATAGGAGGAGGACTGTCCTTCTTGTCAGTGAATGTCTGTTCTGATACAAAACTCGTGAATAAAACACTCTTAGGATTATCAGGAGAAATTCTTTTAGAAGTGGGCCATAGAACCTAAACAAAAGTATAAGTATATGTAGCAGTATTATCATTCTTATAACTAGAAATACCTGTGATATCTCTACAGGATTGTGTAGAGTAGCCTCGTTAGACTGAGACATACTGTTGCCCTTCTGATTATTAACATACTGATTGAGGTAACTGTTAGTGAATCCAGTGTGAAGAGTTGTAGGAACCTGTAGTTAGTATTAAATACATTTCTAACAATAAGATAGACTAACCTTAGAAATATACAGAGGTGATGGATTCCGCACTAGACTGGCATTAGATTCACAATCAGACTGATACCCGTCTTCTGACACCTTAGAGACAGAATTGAATCTCTCCATCCTACCCACATTGTTTCCCCTAGGACCAGCTGCAAACTTATCAGCTGCTCTCTCCTGAGACTCACGAGACAGGACAGGTAGATTTTTAAGGAACTCGTGAGTAAAACTCTCAGCACTTCCTTCCCAGTCTATCTTGGGTATATCAGGCATGGAGTAGTGTATACCGGAGAGGGGTGCGGTCAGGTCTCTAGTTTTCCTAGCTTCAACACGTTCTCTAGAAAATACAGGTATTCCTCCGTTCCTGTTCTTATACTTAACCGTGGGGTACTGCTGTGTACTGATTCTACCAAGCTCATTGAGAGCAGATCCGTAGCTGGAATACTCCTTCGCAGACCGTAGCTCAGGGAGTCCTTCCTTACCTCTGGCACTAGCTGGGGGGCGTGATGTTAGGGAGAGGACCTGAGGATCATGGGTCTTACTTTCACCTAGCAACACACAAGGATATAAGATATGGATTTAACCCTATTAAATCAGTTACATACTTGTAGTTACGATATTAAGATGAGCTCCTCTAGATTTTATTCGTCTCTTTCTATCTTTATTCTTATTCCTACTTCTCTTAGATTTCCTCTTCTTCTTCAATCTCTTAGCTTTATTCTGTACCAAGCACTGAGCAGGAGTTCCATCAGACACAGAGCTATCTGATCCTCCATCACTCTCAGAATCAATAGACAGTTCATCCAGCATATCTAATACTTCTAACGGGTCTCTATCAGCAGGTGGAGGAGGCTTACCCTGCTTGACAAGTGTTTGAATAACCTAATAGAAGTATACAGTAATACTATAGTGATATACAAGTAAAGAGAAATAATATACTTGTTGTCTGAGGAGATTATATATCTCTTCTAAAGTTTTCTGTCTCTTGTAAGGATCAGGATCAAAGTAGTCTAGAAATGTGTCACACAGCTGGTGTCCCATTTCCTCCAGGTCACAGGGTCTGAAGAAGCAGGAGGCTAGCTTACCTAGATTGCTACCACAGAAGCTAGCCTCCATAGTGAAGCTGTTCATTACGTTAAACTCCTTCCATATAGCTATACGGCCACAACCCTCTTTATATTTCTGTACTTTGAACCGAGAGTATCTACAGTATTAAGCGTAACTACACAACTGGTGAAAAGGAATGTAGGTATATCATACCTGTAAGAGAACAGATGTGGAGCATTCTTACTCAACATAAAAGGTAATATTCTAGTCTGTATGTGATCTAGGTAATTAGTAGTTCCTGGCTGCCGTCTAGCTCTATCATCACAACCATACATGAATATATTCTGCTTACGGGAATGTCCATGTAAATCACAGTACACAGTAACTTCTCTCTCCTGACAGAGCTTCCTCATCATTTGACGGAGATGGAATATAACAGGGAAATACTCCTTCATTACTGAGAACTTATTGTATTGTCTGTTTAGATCACATCCAGACAGAGAGCATCTGTAATTACCGGTTATAACACCGTCAGGATTTAACATTGGGATTATCTTAAACACGAATATACTACGGAGCATGTTAGCGTCCTGACTCTCTGGATCTGTCAAGAAGTCTATTACTCCTTTCATCATAAAACTAGAATTAGTCTCTCCTACAAATAAGTACTGATTAATTACAAATGTATAGAGAAGAGAATACAAGTACATACCTGGATGTACTCTAGCAGATATAACGATGGCTCTCTTAGCCCTGGTCTCAGCTGGAGATGAAGATGGATTAGTTATAGTCAGTAGGTGTACCATGTTACCAGCTAGAGAGGTACATAGTAGCTTCTGTCTGCATATCTTAGAACGGAGAGGACATTTGTGTAATCTCTCCAGATAGATTTGTAGGTCAGAATACGTGTATGGATAACAATGAGAGAAGTAACAGGTATCATCTGCATGAAGAAAGTCACAGGTCCAGCTAAGACTGTAATAACTTCTCTCCTTGGTGGATTTATCAGATACACGATATTTGTTATGATTCTTGTAATAGAACACGTTCTCTCCGTGTGGTAGCCAGCCTATATAATGTGACGTCATAATAATAGTATAGATAATTTAGAGGTATATTACCTGTCTTATGGCTAGCTGCTTGTTTCTGAGAGTAGAAGAGAGGTCTCATACCTTCACTGTATAGAGAAGCTGGTTTTATTAAATTCATTATAACAAACCTGTACTTAACTCCAGGAGTCATGTTACGGACTTGAAAGAAGAACCATTGAGCATACTTTCCTGTGTACAGATCGTGCTGCAAATACAACTCATAATCATATTCTCCTACTTGATTAGCTTTACGGAGATTTCCACTCTCGAATCGAGCCTCAAATTTGAGAGAGTTTTCTTTAAACTCATACACACGACTAGGAATATCTTCTGTAGAGTGACTAGATCCTATTCTAGATTTAGTAAAACACTTCTCTTTTGTTGTACAATTGTTGTAACGATACACACAGTGTACATCTGATTCCAGGGGGATAGGAGGCGGATCTGGAGGGGGGTCAGATGTTTGTATTTTAATCGGAAGAGGTTGAGATGAAATAATAAACTTCACAGGTATGTCAATTGATTCTACTTCTCTAGGCCATCTAGGGAGAGAGGGGTGATCAGCCTCCTTCTTATGCGAGGTGTGGGAAGAGAAGGGAGCTCTCAAACTAGGTATAAGTCTACCCTCTATCTCTTGATATACTACCTGTATACAATAGATGATTTATACGTATAATTTGTTGATAAGCTATGTATTATATATTTACCTGAGTAGTCCGTAGCTGATTCCAAGTGAACATTCCAGCTCTGTCGTTAGTAAATTCATCCCTCAGCTGATTCCCTGACCTCTTACCCGTAGCAATAGTATTAATACCAGTAGGACTAATAGCTTTATTAGCTTGTGTGTGTAATATACCATAAGCATACAGCTGTCTTCTTATATAATCCTGCGATAAGTCCCTGTCTATCTCTTTAGAGAAACTCTTAAACTTTGAAGGAGTGATCGGGTTAGGCTCCAGTAGATGGTTCCTGGAAGAGGAAGGGATATCTCCGCTCAGCATCACACCATGAACTTGTCAGCTAATTGTATTAATGTAAATTATAATATAAAAGAGAATAAGTGAATAGCAGCGGAGTTTATAGAATCATAAACGAAATATGAGATATACAAAATGATTCGACAGAGTTATGAATGAATCGGACAGCTGACAGGTATATTGACATCTGTCAGTGTCAGATTATATAGAAGAGAGAGGTTGCATTAGATAAGGCTAATCACAGCCTTGAATACAGTTATGTAGACTTTTGTGTGCGTAATGAGTCATCTAGTAGTTGGTAAGCAGAGGATATAGCTACGTCAGATTGTACCTACGAATACTAATAATAATAATAAATAAGTAATATAACAACAATCTACGTATGTAAGTATACCTCATAAGGCTTGTCTGAAAATATAGAGTTAGCGTCAGTACTCTCTAGAGGAGAGAGAAGAGAAGCTCCGTCTAGAAGGAGATTGTTATTAGAGAAGTTAAAGTTATTCGGTAGAATAAACCCTCTATGCTGTCCATCAGAGGAGGTAGCAGTGTATGCGCCCGTAGAGGTTGTAGGTAACAAGTTATCCTCTGAATCTAAGGGTATGTCTTGTCTATCTATCTCTCCTAACTGAATAAATACCAAAAATAATAGTTAGCAAATTAATGGTTAGTTGGAAGCTAACTTGTTCTAATAACTTCTGAGGATCTGTGACATCATCAGAAGGGACAGGATCTAAATACTCCTCTCCTTGAGGAGGGTACGCCATGAGACCAGATCTGGCTGCTCCCATGAGCTGAGATATCTGAGCTTGTAACTCCTGAGAACTAGGAGGATACTCTCCGTCCTTAGCTTCTAAAATATTCTCTAAGTATTGCAGTAATACTTGATGCTGTAGGAGCTGTTGTTGTATTAATAACTGTACCTCTACTTCTGGTCTAATGTCCTCCTCTAATATATAAATTATATGTTAAGCTATTTTGTTACAGAATAACTAATATTCAGTAATCTATTTATTACCATTCTTCCAAGACTCCTCCAGCTTCTCTTCTTGTGTAATTTGCTTCCTCAACAGCTCCATACATGCCTTTATCTGATCTTCTGAGAGGAATAGGTTCTGATTTCTTCCTATATCCTCTCCTACCAATAATTCAGTAATTAATACAATCACATTACTTTATTATGTAAATAACTAGTATACCTGTATTTGTAGGTCTAGAAGAAGTCCGATTCTTAGAAGGGTTAGACTCCTCTCTGGGTACTATGTCAATAAGAAAGTCATACATCTCATCCTCACTCAGAGCCTTAGCTATATCATTTTTCTGTGGAATATATCACTAACTAATCAATAATATACCAGAGAATTTAACAAACCTGTAGAGTCTTACGCTTTGCTTCCTCAGTGTGTAGCCATGCTCTGAGTGTTAGTTCCTCTATAAACATGGTAGCAGCCTTAGAGAATATGAGAGGAACTTCACTAGAAATCATTTTAACATTATCATCTAGTTTCATTATCTTCTTGATACGAGCTAGAGGGAGATCTGGAGTAGCTCTAAGATCATCTTCTGTCATATTAGCTATTTTTTGGTTCTGTTTATCCCAGTATGTACTGTAATACAAATCTGTTACAAAGTTTTAAATCTATTCAGTGTATCTCTACCAACCTTAATAACTCCTCTACCATTTCTCTGGTGTCTAGCTCCTCTCCAGAGCTCTGTTTTTCCTCTCCCTCCCTTTCTAGAAGATGTTCATCTATTTCATTATCCCTCTCTACATCTGAGCTAGCAGCTACAGGCTGTGATGCTGGAAGTTTGCTTGGTTTGTTAGTTTGACGGGTAGCCATCACATAGCTAGTAATTATACAAATAACAAATCAATTACAAACCAGATAGAGACAAAGATAATTTGAATATTCCTAATTACTCAATTTCCTACCAATGTCACATAATTGTATAATTAGCTAAGAAAGAGCAGTCAATAATATAGGACTAGAGCTCTTCATGTTTAGGCAGCAGCTCTTTAACTCTTTTAACGTAATCACTCTTCTCTGCACAGCCCAGACAATTCTCTCCCCATTCACTAAGTATCTTCTTCAATTCTCTAACACGTAGTTTACTTATATCTGTGTTCTTAAAATCTATCTTCTTATCATATTTCAACTCACAGATCTGTTCGTCCATCTTCTTCAATTTTTCACAAATCTTTACAGCAGGTACTGTAGATGCCATAGGCTTTACTACTTCATTAACAATACCAGTAGCTGCATCCTCAGTAGCTCCTATGTAGTAACAGAAACGACCTTCTTTCCCTATAGCAGTGCTACACTTGTCTCTCAGATATGTTTCCAAATTATTCTCTCCTATTATAGCTTGATCAGATGACTCCTGTTCAATCGCTTCTAAGAACTTTATACAAACTTCACAGTCTCCCTCTTTCAGCTTACAGAGACATACTGAACAGCTGATCAGTAGAAGTGATAACAAGGAAAATCTGGCTAGTAACATCACGCTAATATATAGAAGAGATATAATAATGAATTAATACATACGGTATAATGTAATGTATTGAGTGATTAAATATTTCAGTCAATAGACACCATTGTGTTTCTCCACAGACTAGTCTTAGTAGACCGGACTACTACAGAGCCACAGGACACCACCTCACTCATAGAGAGAGGGATTGGCTCTGATACAGACGGGCTCTTATCTGGGGCAGAGGAATTGACACATCTCTCCATCTCTTGAGGATGTGAGATGGGAGGTAGTCTCATATGTTTCCTGATAGGAAGTATACGTGGCAGTTGTTTAGGGAGATCTTTTATAAGAATATTATCTAGCTGTGTGTCTAATTGACTACAGAACTCTGAGAATACAAAGGAGAAGTCTATAAAGTCTGATTTTTCCATAAACAACTGAGCAGTGTACTCATTCCTCTTAGAATGTGCTGTCATTCTATGTATCTTGTCTCTAGCTCTTCTAACCTCTACAATTGCTGCTTTTGACTCCTCTGAGATCTCAGAGAGGAGGGAGGGAGTAGACGTGATTAGATCAGATAAAGAGTGCATCTTTGGAGGCTTGTTAGCGTCGACTGCTAGTTTAATCTCAGCTAAAAACTTATCTGTTGATCGAACATGGGATGAATCAGCTGGTATATTTGTCTCATGCATTCCTGTTATAGCCCAGGTGTTAGTTAGATCATCTGGCTCCTCTTCTATGGTAGAGGATACGGGGTGGGGAGGAGAGGGACGTTTGAACTTATCCTGAGATAGCATGGTATTCCAGAACAGCTCATGATCTACTCTACTTCTCAATAAGCCTTTTTTCTTCATTTTATACTCAGCCTCTACAATCTTATAGAATATAGAAGTTTGTAATTTTTGTAAGAATAGAGTATCATTCTTAAACTCTGATTTTAGAGCTCTTGGCTTTAGAGCTAGTCTAGCTCTCCTCTCTCTAGCTGCTCTGTTACGACACTTTAATTTCCATTTATTATCCATCTCCTTCTGTCTGTGTAGCTGTTCTTGTACATGTTCCTGTAACACCTCTAGATGTGCGTATTTATAATAGTTATGTAAAGGTTTCCAGTCTGATAACTGAGCTGATAGTGGTTTACATTTAGTGTGTGTTGAGCTATAAAAATATATAATAAATACATTACATTATTCACATAAACACTTACCTACTGCTGGCATCTGTGAGGGTACTGACAGAAGAACTCCTCCCTCCTGCTCTACTTCTCTTAGACAGATGAGTAGTAGCAGAACTGAAATGAGACTCAGTCTCTCTTTTAGAAGCACTAGTGTTAGTGACAAGAGATACTGAGGGGGTAAGAAGCTGGAGAGGACAGATTTCCAGGGTTGGTATATCAACTTGAGATTGGAAATGCTCAGTGAGAGAAACTAATCGAGTCCTTATAGTCTCTAAATGCATCTGTAAAGCCTCTAGTATAAGGCCACATTCTGGATCTTGTGATGTAGCCTGTGTATCCATAGTATAAGCTAGCTATAACATTATGGATCTGTCAGATATCAAATTTAATTATGAATAAATGTAATAAAGGAATTTATAAGACAACTCATGCGATAATTTAGCGCCAACCAGATAGTTAATGAATTCATAAAAGTTACTTCCTCCTCTTAGTCAGTGTACTTGGTTCTGTAACGGAACCAGTTTCCAGAGAATGCTGCCCTCCAGATAGGATCAAGTAAGGAATGCCAGAAGTCTCCATCTTTCTAGTTGCCATAGCAACCGTGTTGAGGGGTGTGTCGAAAGAATTCATTTTCATCATTGACAATTCGTCCTCTGACTTTTTGAGTCGACGCTCAGCTTTTAACTTTCCAGAACCTTTTCCATGGAATATGTGAGACATACGTCTGAATGCTTCTTTCTGCGAAAGTTCTCGCCCCAGATCATCCACATACTCCAGCTTTATTTCAGGAATATAATCCTTCTTTTCTGGGAAAGAATCTCTATCTCTGTCTCTGTAATCATCTCTGCTATCCCTGGTCCTTTCTCTCTGGTCACCACCACGTGTCTGTTTGTCAAGCAGAGAATAGTTCCTAGCTGAGATATCGTTCTTGTGTTTAGACTCCTCAACAGTCTCAGTGTATCCCCCCTTAGTTCTAGATTGTTCTATGAACCCCTTCCTCTCTGCTAGCAGTAGAGTAGAAGTGATAGAGTGAGATACTATAGGTTCTGCTTCAAAGTAATCTTCTCTATCTTCACTCTTTATATGAGGTTTAAAGTCTGATCCGTTCTTCAATTCCTTCCAGCCGTCTCTCTCTTCTTCCCCCTCAGAACCCAGCTCCATAGCTTCATGATTATCTGTTCTCATTTCAGACAGATTATCGTGTAGTCTGTTACGAGATAGAGACGACTGAGTATTGAGAGATCTCACAAACTCCTGGGTACTATCAAATATCATAGCAGATGGCTTGACATCAGCTGTTGATATATCAGCTGATTTTATTCGTGTAGTCTGACGAGCAATAGCAGCAGCTCTGTCTATAGGATCCATACCTCTATTCGAGAAGGCGGTCTCTCTTAATTTACGAATCCTATCTATGGCATTAGCTAGGTTATCCTCCTCATCAGCTGATGGGATTATTGACAGAGGAGTATCCATGGTAGCTTCACTGGGACCTATTACGTCATCAGAATTAATCTTTCTACTTTGAAAGGTAGTAACAGAGGGAGGAGGGGAGCTAGTCTCTGGTGCTCTATCTCTAGATCCCAGGTCTGTAGGAGGGAGGAGAGGAGAGGACTGTTGGAGGAGATCTTCTGCTCGGAGAGGAACAACTTTTCTTCGTTTCTTAATCCTCCTAAACTTCTCAGCTATCTCCTCTGACGTCATTACTTGACTAGCATACTTATGCTCGAAATTAAGATCTACCTCCCTCTTGCCCAGCTGTGAGAGAATAGATTCTCTCTTCTTACTCTCTTGTAGTACAGAGCTGTCTGTGTCTAGCTGTCCGTTATCTGACAAGTAAAATGATTGAGTTTTCTCGCCAGATATTTCATCATCATATTTAGCAAGGACGTTGCCTACCTGTCTCTCTCCTCTCAGAGCACTCTCAATACCCTCTAATGCTGTCTCTGAATCAGCTAAAGGATCATATATTCCTGTGCGTAGTCCTTTTGTCTCTCTATTCTTACTAGCTCTGTCAATATCTATCATGGTAGGATTCTGTAAGGTCTCTTCTGTCTCTTCGTCTAGAATATCTCTATCCTTGAGTGTCAGGATGTTCTCTTCTCCTTCCAAGAACCCTCCTACATCGTGTCCTATCTTCATGCCCTTCAAATCACTGCTCCGATACTTGTTATCCTTCTTGTCCTTAGTAGGTTTATCTTCCTGATATTTCTTATCAAACTCAAGCTGACGACTGCGTTCTACCCAATTTCTGACTTCATTCACATCCAGAGCATCAGCAGATTGGGTAGGACTTTGGTTTCGCTGACGTTTCAACTTCCTTTCATCTAATTTCTGTCTAAGAAGGAGAGTACGATCTGTAACGGTATTACTGTCAGATAAGTGATGAGTGACGTCATTAGTAACGGAATCAGAGGATGGACTTTGCTTTTCTCTGTTGCGATTAGAACTTTTATGCTTTGATGGAGACGGTGATCTTCTTAAACGTTTATGAGAGGTAGTGTGTCTAGGAGATACTGACCTCTCTCTCCCCTTTTTGCTATCAGATCTGTGTTTCTTCCTAGCCTCATGTCCAGGACTGTACACGTGTCTATGTCTGTTAGTGTGTAACTCTTTAGAACTCATTCAATCAATCTAGTTATGAATACAATTACCAATAAATAAGAGCAATATAATGGTAATGTTATTTATTGGAACTACAGGTGTCAAGTGCAGGCAAATTACATAAATTTGAAGGGGGAAAGGTATTATTGTCCCGATTAGCAAGGTTGTAAACACAGTCTTTGCATATTTACGATCTTGTTTATGTTTGTTATACCATTGTATCTAACATGATAAGTTACAGTCAATACTAATTGATAACCGATTTACTTGTAAAAATTATAATAATAAGCGGGTAAAGGTGACTTGTTAATTGGCTACGTGTATGTTTGATTAGATACGTAGAGCAAAGAAATCTTCCAATCTTTGTACACACATTTTTTGAATAAACTGAATGACTTTCTAAATAAGTGTCAATGCAGATGGTTGCTTTATTCAAGTCATAGGGATACTAATTTTGTACAAGTTTATTTCTTATCTGTAGCATCATAAATGAGAATCTCATCGAGTATTTTACGGGTCACTTTTAAACTGTCAGTTAGGGGATTCGGTTCAATGACAGATTATAGCTGATGGCTTATTGACAGATTATTGATGGGTTATGTTGTTACTTGTAAGTAAGTAACAAATTAACTTGATTGAAAACTAATCCACAGCTTAAGAAATGGCTTCATATAGTTGTTGCAAGAATGGTGGTGCTAATTGGCTCATAGGGAGCACTTATAGATTTCAAAACAATGATTTTGTATAGAATGTAATGTATGGACCATATATGGGCAGTTGGGCACAATGATATATGTCTCCTTTGCAACTCTCTATGGTACATTTACACATAATTAATAATCTTCACAGAGTTCTATGACATTATATATCAACAATATTATCCCCTATTGAATTGGAACGTTACAGACAGGGGCGTGTATATATTTCGGCCTTAGAGGGAGGGGGGATATTAATGGATGTCTCTGTGAATATTCGAGATAATACAAGAATAAATGGAAATCAGAAAACAGTGGATGACCTTAAAAGGTGTGTATACACAAAAATTGAGTTATGTGCGGGTAGAATGGTACAGGTAGATTAGATTAGAAATCACGAATTTCAAATGGGTTAAACAGCTGGCAATTTGCATTTAAGAGAAGTAACAACTGCTCTCGAGGCTAAATACAAAATCATTTTCAACATAGAAGAAGCCAATAGTAAACAGAGAGTAACATAATCAGCTGGCAACTACTGAGTCTTGTGAAAAGAGTTGACGACAGATTAGTTAAGAACATATCAGTTCAATCAGTATAAATAGGCTACTCATTAGCATTGGGAATATAACGTACCAAAATTTATCACATAACAACAAGCCAATACAATATGAAAGTAACATTCAGGATATTAGATGAGTTAATTGACTCAATAAAACAACACGATTTGTTAGAGTTAAAGAAGTTGATCCCGCTATTGAGCAGAAATGAAATCAATGAGAGATCTGCTACAGGATTAGCTCCAATACATTATGCTTGTTTGGAAGGTCAAATCAAAATAGTTGAATGCCTTTTGAGAAACAAAGCCAATCCTTCTCTACAAGATGTAGAAGGTTGGACACCTTTACACATAGCTGCTACAAGAAATATCTATGATTTAGCTGTCTGTTTGATGGGGTTTGGAGCTGATCTATCAATTTCTAACAGTGATCAGGAAACTCCCTTACAGTTAGCAGAAGATAATAAACTAATCCGTCTGTTAGAAAGAAAGGGGAGCTCAGAATCTGACGCAGAAGAGAGAGAAGAACAAGAAGAGCAAGCTCTCCTCTCAGCTCTCAGGAAAGCTAAGAGGATGAACTGTGTAGATAAGTGGGAGGAGAGTTTAGGGATCAGTGAAGAAGGCAGCATTCTACATCTAGCTGCAGCATATGGTTACTGTCATCTAGTAGAATACATCTGTGAAGAGAAGCTAGTGAATGTGAATGGGAAAGACAGAGATGAATGGACTCCTCTACATGTAGCTAGTTACTGGCAATACAGTGATATCATGGAGGTGTTGTTAACACACGGAGCTAACCCTTGTTTGGTTACTAAAGTGTACAACAGACCGAGTGACTTGTAGCAATTGGATCATTGAGTTGTAGCGGAATTTAATTTTATTTGCTTCTCGCTTTCACGATCGATTTATATTTTGTATTTTGAATTAATTAAATCAAAGAACGAATTATTTAGACTTTTATTCTCAAAATAGATTATTTAGATAGGAAACATGGAAGCAACAAAATGTTGTCTAAGATAAATATAACAAAACTTAGAGCTAAAATATTTTTCTAGCTTCCTCGTTGATAAGGGAACTTTTGAATAAAAGTTTAAAATAAATTTAAAAGGAAGCCTGCCTCTGTAAGGCTAGAAGTCCTCTGTCTGTGAATAAATTTAATATTTTATAGCTTCATGTCATTCAAGCTGATATGAACAAATGACCTAGGGTTCATTCAGTGAGGAAGGGCATATGGTTGGTACTGCTTACTCTACAACAAATATATATCTGAAACAGAAATTATAGAATTAGTAATTTCAACTTCTAAATAAGGAGAATAAAGATGTTTCAATACAAATAAAAATAGAAATATATTTGTTTGAAAAACACTAATTATATTATTGAATTACGTAATCAATTAATTAATGAATTGTTTAGTAGACAATATTTGCTGATGGCAGTAGTATTCTCAGAGAAAACCTAATATGTAAGCATTTTAAGAGAGAACACATATTAATAATATTTGTGTAACAAATTACATTTTTAAAAATAAAGTGGGCGAATTCAATCCCCAACTACATTGCCCAGTGTAATGATGTGTATTAGTTTTATATTACAAGAATATTTTCAGTGAAAATAGAAAATGTATAACCAAATAGAATAAAATATTCTCTCTTTCAAAGAGAGATATTAAATATGCAAATGCAAATTCGTGTAATATTTGTTAGATGTACTGGATTACAAGTCACTCGGTCTGTTGTACACTTTAGTAACCAAACAAGGGTTAGCTCCGTGTGTTAACAACACCTCCATGATATCACTGTATTGCCAGTAACTAGCTACATGTAGAGGAGTCCATTCATCTCTGTCTTTCCCATTCACATTCACTAGCTTCTCTTCACAGATGTATTCTACTAGATGACAGTAACCATATGCTGCAGCTAGATGTAGAATGCTGCCTTCTTCACTGATCCCTAAACTCTCCTCCCACTTATCTACACAGTTCATCCTCTTAGCTTTCCTGAGAGCTGAGAGGAGAGCTTGCTCTTCTTGTTCTTCTCTCTCTTCTGCGTCAGATTCTGAGCTCCCCTTTCTTTCTAACAGACGGATTAGTTCATCCGCTTCTGCTACTTCAAACGGAGTTTCTTGATCACCGTTACTGACAGAAAGATCAGCTCCAAACCCCATTAAACAGACAGCTAAATCATAGTTATTAGTTGTAGCAGCTATGTGTAAAGGTGTCCAACCTTCTACATCTTGTAGAGAAGGATTAGCTTTGTTTCTCAAAAGACATTCTACCATTTTGATTTGACCTTCCAAACAAGCATAATGTATTGGAGCTAATCCTGTAGCAGATCTCTCATTGATTTCATTTCTCTCCAAGAACGGGATAATAAGCTCGAATTCCCTCATAGAATGTTGTTTAATTGTATCAATTAATTCATCAATAATATTAAATGTTACAGACATGTTGAAATCTTATTTGTATTACCAGTTTAGCATTTGATAGCTTACTTGTTATTTATACTGTATTGCTGTACTCGGATTTACAATTGAAAGTAATCAAAGATCTCAAAATCTTATCTGTGCTACGTGTACAGTTCAGACGTGTAAAAATTGTACTCACACTATTTTGCAACTATCCAGAGGATAGGAAGAGGGCAATACCTGAATATATGTTATTACGAATGTGCATTTATGAGGGAAATAGGAAATACTTTTATCAATCTGAATGTTTACATGAATTCTAAGATTACAACACTATGACCTATTTTATGATAAAAGAAATTGCTATTTATTCCCAAATCATTAATAACAAAAAGACAAGCCATTAATTCTAATACGTAGACTGTCAATCTGGCAGGTAGCATGGTTCATGAATACGTTTCTATAGTATAATGTCGATTTAACAACTGATAGTAAATCCAAGTACTGCTGATGATTTTTTATAGATACGAATGGTAGTGTAGATTATTTGGTAGAGAAAGTTCAGCATTGTAAGAAGATAAATTTGGTGAGGAATTCAGACTAGTACGCAATTCCTACCAATTACATGAATCGTGCCTTATTCAAAATTAAGTCAATAAGAAGCTCAAAGATCAAAGTAATACGGGTATGATTCAAACACATAAAGCAGCTCCCAGAAACTCTAAGATTTATAATCATTTCAAACATTCAAATATTTGGAGTTTAGACCAAATAAGTTAAACTTCCAATAATTATTGCAGCAAGACAATTACTAAAAGTTGAGTCTACAAATCACATATATTAGGTAGTCACAATAATATTGTCGCATCTATTAGCACACGGATGTCAAATTACAAGTTGTTTACTCGAAAATTGATTTCAATGAGGTCAATTAACTTATGTGAAGTTTAAACGTATTTAGACTGAGGCGGAGAAAGAAATACAATTATTATTATTATTGCAACTATTTAATTAGCAAAGTGAATACCAAATAAGCTATTAGAAATACTGAATTACTATTTACATGATAATTCAATCAATCCTGATCATCTGCACCATCCATAGCTTTAGTGTTAACATCCAAATCTTCTCCGTACTGTATAGTCATATCAATTTGTAGCAGAACATTATCCTTAGATCCCTCGTCTGATATATCCAAGGGGAGGAATTGAACAAAACTGTAGTCGTTTATGAGACTGCTGATTGCTTTGTTCAGCTTCTGATACTTAGGATCAACATGAGCACTGACTTCATCCAACAGGTCATGAGGGTCTGGATCCAAATACTTGTCCAATGACTTCTTAGCCTTTGAGGACAATAGGTCTATCTTAGATAGAATGTTAATGTGAGGGAGTTCTAACAAAATCATGGAGCTGAGGGCAGTCATTATACCAGAGAACATCTTGGTAGCATCAACAATAAAATGGCAATCTAACAGGAAAACCGAGCAAATATTAAAATTCCAACTTTTCAGCACATCAGCGAACTGTCTCATAGCTGGAATGTGTGTGTATAATTCTATTTGTCCAGGACAGTCAAATAGAATATAATCATCTTCTGAATCACCTAATTTCTCTTCTAACCATTCTATATTCTGTAGAAAGAATTCCATACAGAATACCAACCCCCCATTCGGTCCAAAGTTCAATTCCTCATCCTCCATCACGTCAGTAACTTGTACTAGCTCCCTGATATCAGCTATCACGGGGTAGTCAAAGTGCTCTGCTGCTGGATCCATATTCACAACATACACAGTTCTATGTATTGTTTCACAATGCTGCTGTATCATATGACAGTATGTCGATTTACCACTACCGGCAGGTCCTATCACCAATTGTCCGTAGCGCATTCTATCGTATCGTATCAATTACTAATTACTCTCAAAAGAGAATGTAATACATTAGCATTAGTAGTAACTAGCTGGTCAGATAGATTCTGAGTATAGTTATGATCATTAAAATATCTCTAGATTTTATCGAGAGGAAGATAACTCAGTGGTTTCACTATCTACCTTTCTCCTAATAAGGACAAATAGATTTAATGGAATGCAGTGTACGACACATTATAAATAATCTTATAAGGATCATTCTTAATAATCAATATTTATTTAAATTATTTAATGCTAAACATGGACAACATCAAAAAATCTATAATTTTATAAATCTGTGAGGACAACAAATACATAGCTAGCAACATCTTACAATCATCCTTGAGCAATATGGCAAACTGCAACACAAGTAACAAAACTACCCAAATTTAGAATAACAAGCAGAGCTAGAATGCTCAATTCAAAGTCTGATAAAGTTAATACTGAGGAAGAAGCTATACTGTATTACCCCATAAAGGTTTCAACTTAGAAATCTCATTAGAATTAGAAAATTTTGGGAATCTTATGGAGCAAAATAGAAACCAATAAAAGAACATGATTTCCAAATGATGTGTAAACAGTGCGGTGCCGTCAACTGATAGATTTGAATTAGAGGGTATCTTAATTCAAACATCACAGATTGCACTATTTGAATTAGTTATAATTAACTGATTAATTACAGGAGCTAATGACTTGTGTCATTAGTAAATATTTCAATTGTTTACTGTAGCATTTCGGTAATTAGCATTGATTACGAAGTTCACCGAATACTTTCAGTAACTACGTAAGCTAGTTTGTTAATATTGATTGGAATTAATAATATCTTATATTTAATAAAGTAGTAATTTGTTCTAAATAACATACGAAAATTGTTTCAATTAAATTTAAGATTAGCAAGTTTCTTAGAATATTCTCCCCGATAAAAGAGTAATATTTTATCAGCTTCTCCTAATGCTAATTGCAGACACTGTTGGTAGTGTTGAGGTGAGAAATTACCCCAGGCATGACAGAATAATTCTCGTTTGGTTGGCATTTCAATAACAAACACAAACACACTCTCTGCTTCAAATTCTTGTTCCTTATTTGGGCTAATTATTGGGTCTTTGTTGCTACTGATTTCATTTGGAATAGCAATGGTTAGAGCTACAAAAGAATGTAACATTGCAATGCCAGCATCCAAGAGGGCAAGAAAGCAAGCATTGAATATAGTTGATAGGAAACAGCTCCCTGCTACTCCCTCATGTATTGCAATACAAATTATTGCCCTGGGAAATAGGGACCTGGCTATTACAGATTCTAATATTTTCTTAATGCTAGCAACACATACGTTTTCGGTAGGGGAAGAGGGCTGCACTTTTCTGGGGCAGAAATGTACTGAAAGTATTGCTTCATTTGCAAGATCAATTTGCTGGCGAGACTCAGCTGGGCCTTGTACTGATACGGTAACAAGAGAGCTCCGGAAGTAGAGGCGGGAAGATCCATCTGATTTGGATAATAACCCTAAATCAACTTCTTTTAGCTCTTCGCGTATCATTATGCAAAATATTGTATTCTAACCTCAAACAATGAATAGATATTATAAACTGACAGATCTATAAACTACTATAAATAATTCTAACACACAGGTAGCAACAAATTTCATCCACAGTTAATGGACTTAAGTGATAAGCAATTCAGAAAGCTATAGCCTCAAGTAGGAAGCTGACTCCATTCACAAATCCGTCTGCTTCTACAGGAGTTTCTCTCAATGAATGATTAGACTTTGGATAAGTCAGAAGCTTCACATCTTTCCCTAAAGACCTCAGGAGTTTGTAGTAGGCCAGACCTTGACTATTAGGCACACGGCAATCTCTCTGACCAAGGTAAATCAATACGGAAGCCTGAACCTCTTTAGCATAGATTATCGGAGATTTGCTGAGCATAGAATCCAGCACTTCACCCGTGATAATGGTGCTCTGAGTATACTCGTGTCCACAATTGAAATAACACCAATCAGGTATGTCAGTTACTCCTACCATACTAGCTAGATTAGTAACAGGATTACGTATGACAGCTGCTCGGTATACTTTAGGGAATTGACCGAGTAGATGAGCAGCAATAAATCCGCCATGAGAGCCTCCAATACACACAACTTTATCAGGATCACATAATCCCTCTGATAGGATCTGCCCTACTGTCTTATGTACGTCATCTACATCCTGACGACCTATCTTACCTGCAAGAGTTCTGATGGAAGCTCGGCTGTAACCTAGAGTCCCTCTAAAGTTGGGAACAACACAGAGCATACCTAACCGAGCAATGGAAGATATCCACAGAGAGAACTGGGAGGTGCAGGGACTATAAGGACCACCATGTAGATACACTGCTAGAGGTGGTTTCTTATCTTTAGCCTGATCAAGTGGATGTACTAATATAGCGTCAATATGTTCAGAGGATTCAGAGACTATAAATTGCCTTATTTCCCATCTCAGGTCCTGAAACCTACAAGAACTGTCAGATTTCGATACTTGGACCCACTGGCTTATGACACCATCATGAAATAATCCTACCATTAGTCGTGGACGGTTACTGGGAGTTGAAAAGGAGGCGAGGAGCAAATTCTGGAAGACATCGAACAGTTCCCAAGTACCAGGCTCTTTCGTCATCTGAGTGATCTTATGTTCTTGCAAACTTAGGGAATATACATCCTCAAAGGAGTTGTTAGAAGAGGATAGAAACATATGTGAGCAGTCAGCTGAGAAGCAATTTCTTGGTAATTTATAGCAGAATAATCCTCTGAATTCTGTTGCAGAAGAGTCAGGAGATTCAATGACAATATTCAACTGCTTAGTTTTCCAGTCTATTATCATTACCCTACACTCAGACAAATGAGGCCCGTCAGATGCCTGATCAAGATAAACCAAGAATTCTCTGTTAGGAGAGAACCTAGGAGAAAATGCTAGACGTCCGTCCTCACCTAACTTATCACAGAAACTACCATCAATAGCTAAATGGAACAGATAACCAGTTCGGTTGTAGCAGGTTCTTAGCCCAAGCCTAAATGATTCAGTCTTAACTCCTACACAAACTATACTGTTATCGTCTGCAAGTATTGGTTGTCCGAGGCTATACTCTTCAGGGAGATTGCTAAGGACATGTACTTCCTCTTTGCTCCTATCTAGCACGAATATTTGAGGAGAACTACACTCCATCATTTGTTCCCCCCAATAATCTACAAAGTCATACTCGTGTCCTGGTGTAGTGTCCTCTTTGTAATCTGAGAAGTAGGGTCGGGATTTATTTCTCTTCTTTTCAGCTGTATAAACTATTTTGTCTTCTTCTAGTGACCAACAAATCCCGGAAAAGAAATCTCCAATACTAACATTACCGTGATACTTTAGGAAATCAAAAGATTGAATACAACACTGCTGACTGTAAATTTGCAATATTTGTTTCTTATCTTTACCCTCTACTTCGTTTGGAGGTAGAATAACTGCTTGAAGTTTACCTGACGGAGATGGACACTCTAACACAGCCTGAGTCAGGGTTGGTAAGACAGAATTCTCTAAAGGTTCAATGCTAGTATGATTTAGTTCAAATTGCAAACAAGTTTTGAATTTATCTTCTTCTAGAGTTATCAAGTTCTTTTGTCCCCAAGTAGCATTTACATTAAATAAACGCTGCGATTCATGAGCTGAATTGAGAGCGGATTTCTCTTTAGAGGGAGGGTCTGATTGAGAAAGGTACCCAGCTAGTATAGAAGGATGAGATACATACTCTTTGTAGATGTCCTTTGCTCTAGAAACATAATCTTTATGGAGTACATCACTAGACATTATAAATCTACAAGAAACAGATTCTCATGTTTTTAACACTAGATAGCATTACATTATGTACAAATTATAAAATTCTATGTAGCTTTATCTCTAAGGGCTCAGGATTAGAACAACTACTTAGGCCATTGGGTAACAGGATAACTATAGGATAGTGAAACTCAAAAAGTGGATTATATAAAAACAACTTATACAAATTCTATATAGGAACGAGTGGAAGCAATTATTCATTGAGTTTGAAATGGCAACAAATCAGAGTTACTCATCTGTTTCTGAAACTGAATTTCTTTTTGTTCAAATCCGTAGGAAGATTGAAGAGACATTTGACTCTCTTATTCATCTGATTAACCAGCGTAGAAACGGATTGCTTACAGAACTAGACTCAATACAAAGGGAATATGAAGATAATTCTCATCAAATACAGAGCTCACTTAAGAAGCTAGCTAAAGACCATGAGGACATGAAGAGATTGTCCATATCTCTAGAAGCTGATATCGCTAAGGAGGGAATGAAGAAAACAATTGAAGGAATAAATTATAAGATTGAAGAAGAAGAGAACAAACTATACTCTCCAGACATTTCATTTAATTGTGAGACTAATGATCTAGAATGGAGAATTACTCATCTAGGGAACCTGGCTAGAGTCTCTGTACAGAAGTCACTGGTTAGAAGATATACAGAGATTAAAAAGCCTTTGAAGAAGTTTGGTAGACGGGCGAGAGAGGATGGACAGAAAACTGGCAATAGTCCAAGAGGAGTTTGTATAGACTATGTCAATGAGAGAATTGTGATTTCTGAAATATCAAACTCTGAGATTGAGATTTGGAGCTACGAAGGAGAGCTGATACAATCGTTTGGGAAAGAAGAGCTGGAAAGTCCTTGGGAATTGTGTCTAATCGATAACTCTTTGTTTGTAACGGATATTCATCTTGGTGCTATTCTAAAATTTAACATAATAAAGTGCTCATTTGAAGGAAGGACAAAAGTTAAGTATGGTAGGTATGGTAGTGAGCCGGGAGAACTGGCCTCTCCAGCTGGAATTGATAGTGAAGAGGATGAATTGTTTGTTATGGAATGTGAAAATAAGAGAATTTCCGTGTTTGACTTGAACCTTAAATTCAAGAGGGTAATAGGGTGCGGAATGATAGACAAGGGTCATGCCCTGAGGGTCAAACAATCAACAATTTTCTTGCTAGAAGATTCTGGCATCTTCAAATTATTCTCTGTTCTTACAGGTGATCTAGTCAAAATTACAAAGAAGAATAATCTATTCTCTAATTATGTGTATCATTTCTGTTTCGATCTGAATGGCAATTTCCTATTATCAGATCGAGACAAGAACAGTCTCTTCATTCTATCAGCTGAGGGTAACTTACTGCACTCAATCAACACAGCTGAGTGGGAGTGCGAGTCTCCTTTCGGAATAGCAGTTTTGAAGGATGGACGTATCGTCATGAGTTTCCTGAATAGTGACTTTAGTATTGTTATAATTTAATGTTATTTGAATTGGACTAGATATATCTATATATGCGGAACTATTTATCAAATATTATTTCTAACAAATTTGTTGCTTATTAGAGACTCATGGATCTCATACTTCATATCATACTCCTATCTTTCCGTCTCTCTAATGCTATTCTCTGTAAGACATCATTTGACCCAGACGAGTACTGGCAGGCTCTAGAGGTAGCACACAGACGGACATATGGCTACGGTTATCTAACATGGGAGTGGCATACTCAGCTACGATCCTACTTATTTCCTTATGTATTCGAGTGTTTATACCGTGTTATATCTTTCTTTGGTGAATTTGAATATTCGCGATTATTATTGATTCTGTGTCCCAGACTTCTGATGGCTGTATTAGCTTATATGACAGATGTTTATACATTCAAGATATGTCATATCTTATTCGGTAGAATGACAGCTGTCATATGTCTCTACTTACAAATCACTTCTTGGTTTATCTTTTATGCCATTACACGTACTTTCATAAATAGTTTCGAAACCTTCCTGGTAGTGATAATCTTCTATCTCTTCTGTCAGCTGATGGTTGGGAATTACAGCATCAGAGATACAGGTCTAAGATTAGCTATGTTGCTAACATTAATAGGTTTGGTATGCTATTTGCGTCCTACTGCTGTTCCTTGTATTAGTCTGTATTTTATAGTTTTATACTTCTCCTCCTTATCAGTTTCTTATAAACTTATCCTGTCAATTGTAGTAACATTGATTCTCAGCTCAATTCTAATTTCTACTGAATCTCTTCTCTACGGGAAACTAGCAATACCATTCTATAATTTTCTAAATGTAAACGTAGTCAGTGGTATAGCCAGTCTGTACGGTACACACTCTCTCCATTGGTATCTGACACAATGCTTACCTGTATTTCTGATAACTAATATCCCAGCATTTATTATAGGGATTATATTTGTGATAAAGGGTAGTCATCCTGTAGGAAATGAACATATAATCATTAAATTGGCTCTTCTTGGTCTTATCTTGCTAAATCTGGTATTATTAAGTCCTGTACCTCACAAAGAATTCAGATTCTTATTACCTATGCTTCCATTCTGTCACATTCTTACAGCTAAAGGAATATATGTTATTGACAATAATACCAGGAAGCACAGATTGATATCTTTATTCAAGAAATTACTACTTTTCCTCTCTCTATTACAGATCCCAATGTCTTTCTATTTCGGCTTTATCCACCAGAGAGGGGTTATCCGAGTTATGGACTACCTATACGGACATATCAGTGTTGAGGATCAAGTTCTATTCTTGATGCCTTGCCACTCCACCCCGCTGTATTCACACATACACAAGAACGCTACACTACAATTTTTAGAATGTTCTCCACCACTTTACGAGCCTGTTGATAGGGCCAAACTGTTCTACAATAACGTGAACTCACAAACTGATAGTTTGCTTAGTAATGGCTACAGTTATGTTACTTGTTTCTCTACGCTCTCTGAGGAAATAAACGGGTTGTTGGCTAAGAAGGGATTCCAGAAAAAAGCTGAAATATTCCACACTCATCTTCCTGAAGGAAGAATAGGCTCATATGTACATGTTTATAAGAAAATAGGATAATTGAGAAGATTAATATTTACGTACATATCTGTATAGTAATTCTATAAATTGTGTTTCATAACATTTGAACAGTCTTTAGCTATATATCTTAATGGCGGCAAGATTCCCCTGGAGACAAGCAGCTACGCTAATTCTAGCAAAGAATAGCGAGGGTGTTTCCAGAGATATAACGGAATTCAAAGAGAGACAATTGAAAGTTCTATACATAAAGAGAGCCACAAAAGCTAGCGATGTGTTTTCTAGCCTTCACACATTTCCAGGGGGTACATTGGACTCAGCTGATATATCAGATAAATGGTGGCGTATATACGAGAGGTTAAGTTCTAAGCTGGGACTAGCATCTGTTCACAAGTTATTTGGTTCTACTTTAAGATTTGACAATGAATTATTGCTGTATAAGCAAGCCGGTGAGCATGAAGGAAGGATGCCTGCTCATATTGCATTTAGGATATGTGCTATTAGAGAGTTATTCGAAGAGACTGGTTTATTGCTCTGTCTTGGGATGGAGAAATTAAATTGGTTGGAATTCTCTATATCGTGTAAGGAAGGTTCAACTCATTTCAATCAAGTTAGTAACTTGTCAGAATGGAGAGAGTTAGTACACAATAATGCTAACAGGTTTATAGATCTATGTTCTGAGTACAATTGTGTGCCTAATGTGTGGAGTCTGGTAGAATGGTCTAACTGGTTGACGCCAGCCTTCCTATCCAAGAGATGGGATACTGTATTCTACTATGCTACCATGAAATATGGCTATTCTCCCTCAGCAGACAATGTAAGTGAATTATGTAATATAATATTAACTATCTTTGACAGCAATCAACTTATAGATGGAAGTGAGCAGTGTAGACTGGTTAGAACCTATAGAAGTTCTACAGAGAGCAAGCAAGGGGGAACTAAGCATAGCAATACCTACTGCTTATGAATCCAGTCGTATCAACAGATTCTATGGCGTAGAAATGCTAGACAGGTTTGCTCGTTGGAGAGTAGAGAATTATTCTTGTAGCAGACTATCACCTGTGATTATTGTGGCTAGTAGTGAGATGTTTGTTACAACATTTCCAAAAGACAATTTTTATGAGAGATCACAAGTCAAACAGAAGAAAGAAATCGTTAATACCGAGCAAAATCAGGAAATAGTGTTAAACACGAATGGACTAGTTAACAGATATATTAGGACTGGTCCTAGTAATTTTAGTATCGTCTGTAATGCAGTGCCAGCAGATGGACATTTGATTCCTTCTCTCATGATTCCTGGAAGAATCACTAGTAAATTATAAATTCGTTTGAAAGAATTCAGTAATTGTGAGTAACATTTGCATTTAAATCGAATAAACATATACAACAAATATACAATAATTCGTTTCAGGTAGCTAGGATCATAAAAGGGTGTTTCATGTCAGAAGTTGATATAACAATCTGTTTGTCAGCTGTCACACAAATACCAAACACAGACACGAATATCATAGGTTGGAACTGGATCAGCTGTCTCATGAACTCTCCTTCCTTGCTAAATTGTTTAAAGGAATAATCATAGTAATCGCTGATTGTTATATTAAAATTTTCGTCAACATAAAAGAACCAAGGCTCTATAATTCTTTGTTCCAGTTTGTGGAGAACTCTCAGCATATCACCTGAAAGAGAAAATAAGAGAACGAAAGGTTTGCGTTCTGTCAGCACTACCAGGCAGCTCTCTTCCACTTGGACATCACGTGGTTTTGCCAAGAGCTTGTGACGTATTGTGTGGGAGAAGTTGAGTTCATAATCAAATATACAAATCCTATTATTACTCACGTCTCCTACATATACATTAGAGTTATCATCACAAGCCAAACCTTTAGGTGATGAAAATACTGTGACATCTGTGCAGTAAAATTCTTTCAAAACACAAATTGAATAGTCAGTTAATCTAAGTAATCTGTTACGTCTGATGTCAGAGAGATAAATACTCTGATCTTTGTATGACATTCCCCATGGACAGAAGTTATTTAATGGTGGAGTATATGTTGTCACGTAATCACCACTCTGAGTATAAATGTGTATGCAGGCGTTACATACATCTGTTGCGAATAGTATATTTAATTCTGGATGAGTAACGAGTCCGCGACCAGTAGCGTTCTGAGCTCTGCCGAATGTGAAGAGCACTCTAACGTCTTCTCCACAGTTCATATAACCTGATATTATGCGGTGTATTAATCTACATACAAACTTTAAAATTACTTAATATACTTAGTGTTTGAATCTTATTAGCAAGCTAGGATGGCTAGTCGGTCTCCACCTCTTCAACACACGTTTTTCTCAGAGATGAAGCCGATCAAAGAGATAGAGTTAGAACTGAATGTTCTAATGAAGGAGTTTGAAGAAGGAAAGATGCAAGCTTTCTCAGATCCTGACACTATGTCTAGAATGGATCGCATAAGGCAAATGCAAGAGAGATTAGCACAAAAACATTTCCATTTAGACGAGTCGCCCCAGTCCGGAGAAGAGAAGAGAGAAGAGTTTCACCACGATCCTTCCCACACCGATGAGCTAATGCAAGAGTTAGATGCTCTTACAACTGAGATACAACAACTTAAACCTGTATCGATGCTAGAGAATATTATCCCCCTCTCTTCTTCATCTTTGCTCAATACTCCTAAACTCCCCAAGAGTCCATCCTCTCCACTGACCAATTCAGTAGAGAGGGTTTTTGAGCCTTCTCCTACCCAATCTCCAGACACATTCAGGGTAGCTAGCGTGCTTACTAACACCCATACCTTAGACTCAGCTCCTTAAACAGATTAAGATTATTATATAACAAGTTATATAACTGTAGTGTATGTATTTGAAATAATGTCTACAGAATATTAATGAGAAGATTAGTTAAGTAATTTAATGTAACATTAAGCAAGATTGGAGAGCTTCTGTCGTCAAACAGAGATCTCTTATCTGTAATTAAGAAGCAGCTCTAAGTGAGATTTTCGGTTTTAAAAATAAAATTACACATAAGTAGGATCAGCTCCGCTCCTGAGCATCAGATCAGTAGACCGGATATATCTTGTGTAACAATGAGGACACATAGTCTTTATTGTAAAGAATTTATCGCTTCTACACACACTACACTTTTCTGGTACCAGGTGAGTGCCATCTATTGGGATTCTGGGTACCACACCCTCTGATGTACCTTCGTTAACTGAGGATAATTTGAAATAGTCACGGGAAGGTGGTGTCGTATCCTTCGGTCCATCAATCGCTGGAGAGTTGATGTTATTATTGAGAGATATACTTCTAGAGTATATCTTAGAGTCTAGGAGTTTTCTGGACAATTCAGAATGATCCATTGCTGGTGGAATATTGTCTCTCCTGTGTCTAATGAACTGATCTAATATTGTATAATGATCTTCGTTAAAGAATGGCCGTGTGGGAGTCAAGTCCCGGTCCCTTCTATGCTCGTGCTTACGACTCCTGCTGGAAGCTCGAGAGCTAGAAGATGACGTAAAATCATCAGATATAGTGGAGAATGTAGAGGGAGTTGAGGGAGGAGATTCGGGAATACTCGGCGGTTCTGTTACCGGGAGAGCTTGTTGTTGTTGTTGTTGTTTCCTCGAGGGAGGATAATCTACTCTGTGTGGAGGCTTCATATTCTCTTTGTCTTCCTCTCTCATAGCTCTCCCGATCGGAGGTGGGCGTGGAATGCTCTGGTAGAGAGAGGGGGTGAGGGGAGGGGGTCTAAGGATTGGTCGTACATATATGGGAAGAGGTGCCTGCTCCTCAGGGGGAGGACTGTTCTCCTGATTATCCTCTAGCGATGAGTCAAATTTGACTCTCTTACTCTTTGCATTGGACTGTTTCTTAACAGGAGACTTGAACTGATGGTTAGGATCGAGTGTCTTAAGCACACTCCTTCTATGAAGTCTTACCGCTTGGTGATGGCAAATATGTCTCAACTGTGAATAGGCTTGTTTCTTAACAGGATCAAGTCTAACGTCAGGCTCTATCAGAGCTAAATCCAGTTTGTTTTGTGCCTGCACACAAAGACTGAACGCTACACTGAAATCTGAAATGTTTAGAGACTCTCTATAAAGATCACGAGCCTGTGTGTAGAACATATCAGCTTTAGTTGGTGGGAATGAAGCAGGATATGCTGGGATTTCAATAGTGGGTCCGTTAGTGAGAGAAGGTGGAGATATATATTGTGGTACATCAGCCATTCCTTGAGGAGAATTGTTCTCAAGATTAAGATCGTTAAACTCTGAAATATTCTGGCATTGTTTGTTACTCAAACTTTCCAATTCTCTCTTCTGTCTTTGTTCCTGTTCTTCCATCTTCTCTTGGTAGTCTCTGACAAGTAAGGCTTCCTCCTCGCTGTGTTTTCGCTGTAACATATCTCTCTCTTCTACAATCATTTCATCGCTTCCTACATCCTCTACTGTTTCTGATGAAGTAGAATCCTCAATGGGAATAGTAGCTGTCTCTGTTGACAATTCAACACGGATAGAATTGATATCAGGATTATAGTCTTCATCCTCACTAGAGCTCTCGTCTGGTGTGTTCTGTGAGCTGCTGAGTGAGCTAACAGAGAGATTATCAGCCGAGTAACTACGGACATCCATTAGTAAGTCTATTCCTTCTTGGAAGTTAGTTTGTGTAAAAGCTTGTAATAATACCTCTATAGGGATTTGATAGTTATGAATCCTCTCTAGCACAGCTCTTCCCGGACTGAAATTAGTTTGTTTTTGTCGCTGTTGAAAAGCTTTAATTTCATAGCTCTCTCCAATGCAAGGAATACTTTGATAGAGATTTGCCCATTGACCAGTCTCTGTAAGCTTATCACTCAGCTTAGTGGCAGCTTGAGAGGAGAGAGCCTTCCCGGAGTGAGGAAAGGGATTGAAAGAGAACTTTGGGAAAGATGTGCTGATGCTTGGGACTTCATTTTGAGGCGGAACATTATGTATAGGGAGAGGGTATTGAAGACACGGTTGTGGAGTGATGGATGGGAATATAAACGGTGGATATGCCAGGTTAACTGGAGGTGTCATTAGTGAATGAGGGTCCTGTGTTGCTGGGAAGGATGATCCATCTGGATAAGATGGTACAGCTTGAAACTGATAAGGATGATTAGGATTAATAGAGGGAGGTAGAGCTGATAAGTTAGAGGGCTGTGGTGGTATAACGAATTGTTGGGAAGGTAAGAAGGGAGCAGAAGCATTGAGATTTGGCGGAGTTGTTAGCTTTCCAACTCCCTGTTTGTTCCTTTCATAATCTTCCAAAAGATTTTGAAATCCAATTCCAATAGGAATAGAAGGATAGAGAGACGATTTGTTTAGAGTAGATTCTTCTTCGACTTTTTGCATTCTGCTAATTGTAGCACTTTCTCCAGCTGCTTCAGGCGTTCGTACTATCTGCTGGGGGAGGTCTTGAGGAGAGGGTCTAAAGGCGGATGGATTAATGTAGAGACAGGAGAGAAGAGTTATTCGCTTGTTTATTAAATAAGATGTCAGATTAGCAAACGTTGTGAACTAAAAAGAAATCAAATATGTAATATATTGTATGCATATAAGTAAGTCAACATCGAAATAAGACAAATTGACACACTTAGACTTGAATAAATCCAAAATTGAGGGTTATACGTACGTATTACGTTTATGTAATACTTTTTCATTGAATAACGTATTAAACGAATTATACTATTTTAGCAAATGTCAATCTGTTCACAACTAAAATGCATACAAGTCAGTGTATCCCGACACTATAATGTGAATACTGTTTTATATGACTAGACTGTTAATTATGGATAAATGAAGGGAAACATCTGACACAGAACTCTTTCAAATGCGAATGGAATAAAAAGAAGCAGTATTAACTATGAGATAACATGTTGTGCCCGTCTACGTATATTATTAACTAATTATAGTAGTACTTACTTGTATAGCTTTTTGTCCATCATATCCAATCCATAGCTTTAGTTCTGTATGGAAGCTGAATGTTGAATGACCTCCTAATCCATCTGACGTAAGGACAGAAGAGAGATAGAAATGTGTTGTATAACAATTGTTTCTCTTCTTCGTTATTACCAAGTCTGATAAATTTATATAGTTCCCCAGAAAACAAGCATGTTGTAGTTCAGATTCTGCTCTGAAATCTAAGATAAGAACATTAGGAGAAGATAGTAGCTGCTGTCTGAATTGGAGCGTAAGGGAGAGAGCTTTACTGAAGAGAAGAGGATGATCTTCTCGACCGAATTTCTTAGTTATTGCAAGTTTCATAATATTTTCACACAGCAAAGGCATAGAGACAGGAAGTACAGTCAAACTACCTTGATCATGTTTTAAGATAAAGTTATTCATCAATCGATAGTTTCCCAATTTAAGAGTGTTATCAATTAGCTTAACCATATCGGGTAACATTTCGCCAATAGACTGGTACTTGTCTGTGGAAACGAAGCCGTGCTTTTTCGCGAGATATATAGCATCTGATGAGAGTGCATAAGACCGCGAGTAATAATATAAAGCGAATAGACTCTTGAGTGCACAGAGAACACAACTAAATCCCACACAAGTATGTCCTGGTGCTAGTAATACGGAGTGTCGGAAGAATGGAATATGCCAGAGCATTGTTACTGCAGAACTAAACAAGTGAAATGACTGCTCTAGCTCGTTAGCAGATAGTTGTGCCGTAGGAATATCTAGCTGGAAGTCCGTATCGTTAGTAGAGGTCTGTTCTGGTGTAAGTATGTAAATGGTAGGAGATGGAGACCTGTCGGGAGGGGGAGGAAATGTTAGGAGCGGAGAATCCTCTCTGCCATGAGCAATAATACTCTGAAAAGAAGGTTGGTAAATCTCTGGAGGAGGATTCATGTTTGTTAGACTAGTCGTAGGTGCTAATTCATCGTTAAGGAATTCAAAGAAATTATCTTCTGGCTGTGTGAAGCTGAAGTCTATCAGATGTGAGGTGGGGGAGGTAATGAACGGAACCTCCTCCTGGTTGTCATGCTGCTGTCCTATGGAATGTGAAGCTACAGAGGAAAGAGTAGCAGGATGGGAATGTGCTGTCACTGACAGAGTAGGTACATATTCAGAGTATTGACCCATTATGTTAGAATTAGAATAGAAACAAAATACAGGAGACAATGGAGAAGAATGGAAAGATTCACAGAGCTCTGCCCAAGTAAATTCCTGTCCTTCAGAGAGTGAATTAATCTCAAGAAGTAGCCAACGATTCCTTGGAGCAAGAAATACAGCAGAAGTATAAGTGTTATCTTTCGTTTTGAGAATTATACCAGTTAGATAGTAGCTAACATGATGGACGTAGCATTTGGGATTAACAGTACCCAGATAGCCTAGCCTCAGTAGAGAGGGGAGAAATGATATAGTATCTCCGTTTGAGTTATCTTCTCCCACATATAGCGACAGGAGATTGGTAGCATTCTGAATCTGCTTCTTACCTATGCTAGAGGCTGGTTTGAGAGCAATCTTACACTTCTTTGGATTGAGTTTAGAGAATTGAGGGATATGAGCTACTTGAGACATGTAACCAGGGAGAGATAATATCACGGAAGCAATCGCTTCCTCTCCACTGCGGTCAACAACTGACAAATACAATTTGCTTCTCAGTGCAGGATTCCGCTGCACTAGTTTAGACAGCAGCTCCTGGTATATGTCGAGTGGACTATCCCCTCCTACGTCACTCAAGTTCTGCTCTGCGAATATTATGACAGAGTGCTGTCTAGACGAGAAAGTGCGGAAAGTAGTCAGGATAAGATTCCGCAGCTCTCTTATCGCAGGGCAAGAGTCATTGGATAGTGATTGGACTGATGCAGTGAATCCTTGGTTCAGTAGCAGAGTACTGAGTAGCTGTACTGGTAGGTTACGTGATATGTCAGTGGTAGAGACGGAGGGATGAGGAGTTAGAGTGTGATACCTAACCTTGTGCAGAGAAGATGATTGAGAGTGAGAAGATTCAGAATTAGCATATTGAGGCTTATTGTAACGAGGTAAGGAAGTTTGTGTGGAATGAGAGATAGTTGTAGCTAGCTCTTGTGGTAAAGAGAATATAGGTCGAGACTGAGGTGAAGTGTAAAGTAAAGCGATTGGGAATATTGAGTGGCGAGTGACATATGAAATCAATTCTTGCCAGTGAATCAAATTGTTATCGTTGTGTGCATTAGGATCAAAAGAGTACCAGAGTCTTCTATTCTCTGAGTAGGAATATGAAATGAGAGATCCAGAGTCAGATCGAGCGATTATGCCGGTCAAATAGAACGGTTTATGTTTGGAATGCTTTCTATCAAGAGAGGAACAGAGGTCTCCCAATCTCAATAGGGTCGGTATACAATTCCAAAGTCTAAAAGCCAAATCTAAATCTACTTCAATATCGTAATTAACTGCTACATAGAACTGGTCTGGAGAATTAATGATCTTTCCAAATGAATCCTGGAATAAGTTCTTAAGACAAGCTCGCATAACCTTGTGATTGTATGTAACAGGTATTTTCTGGTTGAGAGATTTTTCCATTGCTACGAGCCATTCACTAATCTTTGTTCCTACAAAATAAACATCTTCCACATTTGCAGACTTGTTATTAGCTCGGATTTGCAAAGAGTAATGATCCTTGAATGCTTCGCTGTATGGTTGGAAGCTCCAGTGCAGTTGGTGGAACAACCGGTGTCCGGTATCAAAGTCAGAGCTGCCCAACATAGAGGGCATACATGTGTCGAGGTATTCAATGATGTCTGCTTTGATAATTTCGTTAGCAGAAGCTGCACGTTTGAACAAGACGCTCAGAGCTTGGATTATCTGGTGCTTTTTAATTGGCAGTCGTGAAAAATTTAGGACCGACTGTGAGTAGGAAGGAAAGTTAATCATTTGTAGCAAGATGTGTACTGCAATGCTTGACTCAAACGGATCTCCATGGGGATGGAGTTCTCTCGGACGAAGTACAGGAGTTGAATTAGATTGTAAATTCAAACGCGGTCGAGGCTGAGGCTCATCTTCTAGCTTGGGAGGTGAATGCTTGAGCTCAAGCTCCTGTATAACACTCTCAAACAGACCGAGATTCTTACCTTCTTGTGACTGGTTGGAAACAAACGGTGGTTCTGGTTTTCGGGGCTGACTAGAATAAACTATCTGTTCATAAACAGGAGAATTAGAAAATAACTCATTCAGATGATCAGTATAACTCCCTTCTCTGTAAGTAGCTAGTCTGCTTGGTTTTGGAGTTTCTAATATCTCACTGAGACGAGGAGAGGAAGGCGGGTATTCTCTGGTTGTCTGTTCCACGCGAGGCAAACGAATCTTATCTTTTTTCTTAAAATATGTCTTAGGATTCAATTTGTTAAGAAGAGTTACAGAATTTCCTTTCTTATTTTTGTTCTTAACTTTAGCTCCGTCGATATGCGTCCTAGGTATATCTGATTTAGAAGTTGCGGACTGCACTGGCTGCACATGAGACTTAGTTGTGACTGCAGACAGATCAGACACGCTAGAGAAATCACTCGATTCGAAAGCAGGTCTGGGTCCTGACTTCATTGAGACATCTGTACTCTCTTTGGAGGGAGGTTGTCTATATGGGAGAGGAGGTTTCGTACCTCTACTCACCGTCTCTGAGGAGGAGTCTGACTGCTGAACCTGGTATCTATTTGTTGGAGAGGTTATCTTGTCTGGCAGACTCAAAGATTGGTTTGCTCTTCTCTTCTTGTTTAGGTTAATGTCTTCAATCGTTACGTATTGCGGTAAATTAGTGTTCTCGTTAGTGTCTGCACTTCTAGTACCGTTTGGATAGAGATGAGGGTTAGAGGGTTGATCTGGAGCACTCATTGTGCGGATAACCTCACTGACTGGGAATACAAGAGCTGGGTCTTTATAGTGGTGAGTAATGTCAAGAGGATTTGTGTATACTAGAGAGATAGGGATAGCATCCAGACCTTTAAGCTCCTCAACTACATGAGGCCAAGCTCCCACCTCTTTATATCCCATTCCGTCTACAGATACCCACGTCTCTACTGTACTATGATAGTAAATATGCACCACTCTATCTCTGCTTATTTCAGCCATAACGCCAGTTAGATAGAGGAGGCTACAGGCTCTAGCGTTAGGTCCGATGTCCTTAAAGAGTCTGTCAATACGAAGAGAAGTAGGAATGGAAGCTAGAAGCATATTTTTATCAGTCAAAGCTACTTCGTAGTCCAAAGCTAAGCACAAAATTCTTGGCGCTGTCACCAGAAGAGAGTTAGACAAGTAAGTTCTGTTACAAGATTGACTCTTACAATCACGTTTGTTCATAAGAACAAGAGTATCACGAATTGCTTTGTGTGCGAGTTTACCTGGCACGTTATTAATGTTACCGTACTTATTACAAGCTTTGCTAGCGTGTGGCAGATATAACTTTATATTAAGGTGTAATAGGTTACGTTGTATTTCTATAGGCTCATACGTAGCACCACATCTACACTTTCCGGATTCTTGTAGTGTAATTGTAAAAATGTTTTGTATAAGACGGCTTTTACCAATAGGATCATGTCCCTGGAAGTTTATTGAATTCCTCAATTCATCCTTCATAAGTGTCAAAATAGTATCAAATACTTCTGTGCCACTTCCTATGAGTTGAGAGTTCTTGAGTAATCGGGAAGTTAAGGTCTATTGGGATAATATATCAAATAAGTTATTGTGTATTAATTATATTAATAGTAACTAACCTGGAATAGAGGAAGCATTGGTGTGAGTTCATTAGAGTGATTACAAGCAGCAAATACTTCTTTAATTCGGATGATTAAAGGAAGGAAATCAGGCGTTTTCAATATCATTTCCTGGTGAAGGAGAGTCTCTCTGAACAGATCAATACTCCACAGGACGACAAGAGAAGTAAAGAATGGATGATAGCTAGCTCTAGTCTCTATCCTGAACGGACTGGTACTGCTACAGGGACGTGATGAAGCAGGGATTAACTTTCTGAATCCACCATTCTCCTCACAATTATCAACACGTCTTTGCAGAGAGCTCTCATAGTTTGAACTTAAGCTGATAATGTCCAGCTTGTCTAAGCTACCCAGATTAACCAACTTACTGAGATTATCTATACTGGCTGAATTAGGGAGTACTATCTTGATAGGACTACCAGCAACACACTGCAGCTCTACTTCCTTCACTGTGTCTTGTACCAAGCTCTTTTGAGAAGACGGAGACTTAGGATTTTCAAGTTGATTGCGATCTAATAACTCCTTCAAAATTGGCACTGCGATTTCATTCAAATGATTGTTACACTTGGTATGTGAAATCTCTGGTAGTCCTCTTTGAAGATCAGTCGCATCCAACAGATTAGCAGCAGGATTAGTATAGATTAGAAGATCTGGACGACAGTGGTTAGACTGCAGAAAATACAGAACATCTTGCCAGATATATCCGATCACCTGGAAATTCGCTCCGTCGTAAAATATCCAAGATTTGATATCATTCGTGTAGAACAGGATTAGTTGAATTTGGTTGATGGACACAATCATACCATAGAGATAGTAAATGCGATTTGAAACGGTGCGGTTAGCAACAACAGGGAACAGATGTTTAAACAAGAGGGTGGGAGAAATGTGCTCTATCAAATACTCGGTCTCAGTGGAGTTTATTACGTCTGGATTCCATTGCATTTGTATAGGAATTATGTCGGGGGAGTTAAGGAGTGTAACATTGGTATTGTCACAAGTGAGAGCTTGACGAATAAGACTGGAGAAGAGCTTGTCGAAGGACAGAGGAGATCGAGCATTCTCTAGACTCGATTTCAGAAGGACTACCATTCTGTTAGCAGAGATAGGAAGAGAGATTTGTGTGTAAATTGTTCTAGCCTCATGTTGGAGTTGAATCATCATGCTGTTACGTAGATAGTTAGAAAATGGATTCATTGGGTAGCTGGAGAGAACATGGGACAAAAATGAAATGTAAAGATCTGTAGAAGTCTGTCCATTTAGGTTAAAAAGGAAACCAAAGTGGTGACAAGCTATTGGAATAAACTTAGAAGATATTAAATGAGGAGCGAATATGATGACATGGAAAAGCTGTTTCAATGCAAGGTATGGAGTATTTTCTAGGATGTCATCATGAATCTGTAAGAGAGATAATCTGAATAAGTTAATCTGGAGAAGAGAAAATACGACAACTGACAGACGTTCTGCGTAATCCATTATGTCTGTAATTGGAGGAGAGTCTTGAGTATTGACTAGCTCGGCTGTTTCCTACACATAACAAAATATAAAGTGTTTACTGTGGATACAAATAATATATATTTTGTCAATCGTCACTTGAGTAACAAAACTAAGATACACATTTTTCATAGGAATAATTAAGTAATCAATTCTCCTGATGTACAGATTAATTACCACACATAAATTAGTAGGACAAGCGCATAATGGCCATTTAACTGTACAACAATGTTATGAGATGAATAATGAATAGTAAGTATAAGATTTCATTTACCTCCATGCAGATAAGAAATATTCAATTCAGCTCAATAAGGTAATAGGAATTAAGGAATCTCTTAAAGTTCTTGTGAATTTGTGTATAATTGAATTGATTGAGGAAATTTAAAATAGTTTACATTGTGACTATAGTCAAATAGAAATGTCCCTAAAAGATAAGTCTAGTCTTCTCTGTATCGTAACAGGAGGTAGTAAGGGGTTTGGAAGAGCGATTAGCTTGGAAGTATGCAAAGAGTGGGGTGTAAACCGCCGAATACAAAAGATCGTTTTGGTACTGGTGGCACGGGACAAGATGACATTAGAAAATACGGCAGCTGAATGCAAGTCTATCTATAATGACGTCACCCTTTACTTGCTCAGTCATGACTTGAGTGATCACGATTCAATATTAACTCTCATAGAAGAGCTTAACGCCTTATTTTGCCATGGCAAAGAGCAGTTTACTGAAGTGATGCTATTTGCTAATGCTGGAAGAGTTGGAGATGTTTCAAAGCCGATTTCATCTCATTTTGATCCCAAAATATTACAGAAATACTTTAACCTAATGCTCACTTCAAATATTCTAATATCTTCATGGTTCACTTCAGAGTTGAAATCTGTAAAAAAGACTATAATCTTCGTATCTTCCTTGTTAGCTATACAGCCTTATGCTGGTTTCTCCTTGTATTCTGCGGGTAAGGCAGGGGGACATATGCTTTTCAGATGCATGGCAGAAGAGAACCCAGAAGTTAGAGTGCTGGTGTATAGTCCTGGCCCATTGCAAACTGATATGACGGATGACGTACTAAAGAATATGTGTTTCAAGAAGACACAAGAAAGGTTCACTCAAATGAAATTCCTGAAACCAGAATTTTCCGTCTCAATACTATTCGGTATACTCAAAGATGATAAATACAAATCAGGAGAGTATATTGATATTTATGACATCATCAAACAAGAATAACTATTCGATATCTTATTAGATTAGACAGATAATATAGTAGATTCGTCGCATATTAAACTATTACATTACCTAAAATATTGTTGTCGAATAAAGTGGTTATTGTAATTAAATGATGTATTTTAACATACCTCAAAGCTGATAGGGCTAAATATGCTGGTGCTAAATGGATGGTCACTAAGTGAAGATAGTAGCGGTGAATGGCTAGAAGCTTGAACATCGTTATCACTAATCACAGATAAAATTTCGGAATCTAGAGTTCCGCTCCGTTCGAGAGAGCTAGACTTGACAGAGACGACAGGATTCCTGTGAACAGAAACGGGGGATGGAGTGAGATTCATTTCTTCGTATTTAATTGTAGCGTCTAAAAAGCTAAGCGCTTCATCAACTCCTTGCTGAACAGAGAAAGGAGAGACTCTATTTCGCTCGCTAGAAATAACCACAAAGTCTTCGTGAAATAGAGGTTTGCTTGGAGTAAGTGTATTGTATTGGGAAGGATGTTTGGGAGCTGTAGCTAGGGGGCTAGTGCTCTCCTGTGAGTGAGGATTCACAGATGGATTAGAATATAGTAGGAATATTGGAGCATAAGTATTTGTCGAAGCCTTACAAGAGTGCCAAACGAGAGAGAGCTGTGGCCCTAACTGACTCACTGCTAAGGTTCTACCACTGAAATGTGTCCAAGAACGGTACTTCTGATGGTAAAACCAAGTCTCACTGGAAGAGGGGCCTTGAGTTACAATCCCGACGAGATAGTACATCCGTTTAGCTATGTACTTATTATGTGTATGATGGAATAGGTCTGCTGGCTGAATAGCAGTACTTATGAGTTCGTAGAACTCAGTCACTTCATCTCTACTTGGTTCTCCATCCCAGGTCAAAGATAAACAAATAATTTCTGGATCGTTAAGAAGAGAGAAGGTCCTTTTATTGTTACCGACTGACTGCTCGAGAAGAGAGCGTGTTGCTTGAGTAAATAGTTGCATTACTCTGATAGAGCCTGCTGCAGTGGATGTTTCTTTGTTAAGACTTCTAATACTTCGGATCAATTCAGGGGCTGAAAGCTCGAGCAAGAAGAGATCATTATTTTCAGAGTTTCTTCCTCTCTCTGAAATTTCTAAACGTAGAGACAGTTTCTGGTGAGCAATACAGAGAGAACTACAACACATCTCTGAGATGTTATAGTCACCTGTAAAATAATTTTCTGTACACAAACAGTTATGCAGTCGAGTAAGCACATCTTGGAAGAAGGATTGTGGTCCTTGTCCCATTCGTTGTAACAGAGACTTATGAGAGAGGATTGTGTTCAATGCTTCGGGAGTCAGGTTTGGATCTGTGGAGTATTGAACGGTTTTCAGAGCACAAACAATACAAGATTCTCCCTCACACTGGTGTTTTGTTATTCCAGTTATAATATTTCTAAACACATCCAACTGCCAGAGAAGAAGCAAGGCTGGTGGAGTAGTTAAGTTATCTTCAGTAGCAGGTATGTCGGAGGTGGGAGAGATCAAGTCAATCAAAGCTCTCTTCTCTCCATCAGCTCCTTCAACTATTCTAAAAGTACCAAGCTCTTCGTGAATAACCAGACTGGAGTCAAGCTCATTGTCTGAATCTTGGCCTGCAGAATGTAACTTGTCAAATAAAATCTTACCAGAATTGGTAGCTGGATAAGAAATTCTCTCGCCAGCCCTCCACTGAAACAACTCAGCATCACTACTGTACATTGACTCTGGGCTTCCGTGAACATTATTACATGAAGAAACACTGTCTGGAGTCCGAGGGAATAGAAATTCCCTTCCAATCTTTTCACCTTCCGCTCCAGGCGACAGAACACTCTCAGTCAGTGCGGAATCTGTTTGTAGCTGAGAAAAGAGAGGGTCAATATACACCAGTAAGATAGCTTGGTATGGGATGGAATGAAGCGCATTATTCACACTACCCCACTTGTCTCCTAATGTGGTTATCTTAGCATCATCTAAGCAGTACCATGCATGGAGAGTGGAGTGGTTAAAAAAGAAAGCATATTTTGGATCGTTTCTAGCTACAATGGCTGTCAAGTAAAAGGGACGGAACTTCAGGAACGGCTGAGTATGGTCAAATATATCGTCTAAGTAGAGGGATGTCCCGATTGAGTTGATTACGTCATGCAGGCATTGAGAGGTAATGGGGAGTCCGTCCCAATTGAGAGAAATGGTAAACACATCAGGCTTGTTGGTAAGAGTGCGTTGAATTCTTAACGGAGCTTTACAATTGGGATTAGGACAAGGCTGAGTGTCTTGCAGAGATCCGATAAGCTTCAGGATAGTTTCAAACTCTCTTGAATTAGACCGACTAGATTTGGAAGAGTTTGAAATCTTTCTTGATTCTTCAATCAAAGATTGTGCAGAAATAGAGTAGACTAACTCAAGGGAGTGAGACAGTTCCAAACTATGTCCACACTGACAATTTCCATGGAGAATGAAATTGGATGAAAACTTCTGATGAGTCAAACAATGTGGAGCGCTGCATGACGTCACTTCTCCACTGCCTGTCAGGTTGTAATGAATTCTAACTAGCAACTCTTCGTACGTCTTATGAATCCCATCGAAAGATAGACCGAGATTATAACCTTCCTGCTTTTCGAAACAAATAGCCATGACCCGTCGCAATAGCTCCGGAGGAACGACCGGAATATCTTTGTAGTCAAATCTATCCAGAATAAGTTGGTACACACAGAACACGCACGTTTTGAGTGTACATACGTGGCCTTGCACTCGCTGGAGAGATTTCCTGAAAACTTCCAGCTCCCAGAGAAGGGCAAATGGGGTAGGGATTGAGGGTACATGTTTCTGACAAGTTTTGCGCTTGCTTGGTGCCCTTAATGGGGCAGGGTTTGGAGACAAGCTAAGAGAATCAGAACATGATGACATCACTTCCCCTTCGTTAGGATAAATTGTACGTTTCTCTGTGTAAGGCGAATGTACATATACTTTAGTCGGTTGAAAATTTTCGTGTTGATCCTTGAAGCTTCCATCTGATCGCAGGATTGAAGGGGAGCTATTATTTAAATTAATTATTCCGGCGTGAGGCTCGCTAGCAGCCAAGCCAAAATCTAAGTAGCCGTAAGAGTGAGTGTCGTCTGTTAGGGCTGTGTGATTCTGTAGAGAGTCAGTTATGTGCTGCAGATAGCTAGAATTGCCTTCCTTCCAGTGAGATGTATTCTGCTCCTCGTCCCTCCAAGCATTCGACAAATGAGATCTAGACTCCTCAGAAGAACTAGACAGCTGGGGCTGTGAAAGTACAAGCACCGAACTACGGGGAAGTATATAATCTGGATCAGAATACAGCAGGAGGATAGGAAGATAGAGATTTTGTTTCATATAAAAGAGTAGCTGAGGAAAGGTTCCGTCTGCTAGCTTTACAGATTCTAGATCTATCCTGACCCAGCTAAGGTTAGCGGAGTGGAAAGTGAATAAAACCTCACTGCTCTCAAATAAGCAAAGCATAGCAGTAAGTTCATATCGTTTCTTATCTCCATACTGCTGTGAAGATGTTAAGAGATCCTCCAAAGATAAACTGGTTGCTAATGAATTAAGCAAGGTGTCCAGTTTATCACTGACATCAACTTCCCCTCTATCCCACGCTATCTCAAATGCAAGTAGAGGAGGGGAGTTAATCAGTTGTAGAGAAGGTTTGATTAATCTAGAGCAATTAGTATTATTAGGACAAGATAGTGTAAGAAGAGAAAGGTTCAATTCTCGTAGGATACGTGTGAAGTATCGGGGATCAATCTGCGTATTTAGCCTCTCAGTTTGCCTCATAGCATTGGCCTGCAAGTAGAACATTTCTACACTAATGGATAAGAAGTACTTAAGCACAGAATTAGTCTTAGCCTTATAGCCGCACTCGCAAGCTAAAACTTCATCGATCTCTACTCCGAATAGCTCTTGTCCTAGAGGAGTAGACAGACACGTGTTTAAGGAACTAAGAAGAGAAGAGAGTGCGAGAGATGCAGAATCGAAAGAGACAGCAGAATCTGATTGGAGAATAGTCGCAGCTCTCTGTACTATGTTAGGTGGTAGACCTGGGTATTTGTGATGCTGAAAATTGGGAAATATTGATTTTAGTGCACAAAAAAAACATGATGTGTATTTACAGTTAGAATGGTGCTTGACAGTCCTAAATCTCTTTCGGAAGGCGTCTGTCTCCCAGAGCAGCTGTATGATAGAGGTGAGAAAAAGCGCACGAGGGGGATCAGATGAACGTGTATCAGTTTCGGATACATAAGATGTATCCATTTATATAATAGCTAATGCAGTAGACATAAGGTTTATATAAAAGGCATCAAATCAACCTGTCAAGTTGATAAAGGGAATATGAATATGAACTTGTAAACAAATTCACACAATTCATATTCAAACGCTAAAAAGAAATGAAAAGAGATTAGTCATATATAAAGTAATGGTTCATAGAGGAAATAATGAAACTTGTATTACTTAAAGTTAAGCTTGAGGGTAGATTTAACAACAATACTGCCTGGCATCTTTACAAACATGATAGTTTGGAGACAGACACCAAGTCCCTGAATATCTAAAGATTAGATTAAGTAGTTCATTGCTATGTCTGTATAATAATAATAATGAACATCACTAAGTTTACCACTTATATAAGCAATTTAAATTATCTAATTAAGGGAAATGCCTAAGGTAACAAATTGGATGAATAAGAGATTTCGATGGAAAATGAAGCAAAACATTTGAGATATTACAAACACAGTTGAGTTAGTACACAATTGTAGCAAGTGGGGGATGTGCTACAAGCTAGTAAGTATCTATAAGTAACGAAAGATTAAATTTATAAAAGTAATATATATCACTAAGTACTACAGCTAACTCGAAGTTACTCATGGTCGCTTAATGCTACGAACTACAGTAAGCTAGATAATTAGGAGATGAATACTACTAATTCAGTAGTCATCCCTCTTATGTAGCGTAGATCCCAATTGGTGCAGTCAGTCAATTCCGCTATTTGGGTGCTTGTGAAGCATCCGGTTGTTTGGATTCATCCAAACCTTTCATTCGTTTCGTTTGATCTGGGATTGATTTTGGAGAGCCAGTTATACCACCAGCATCTACCGTATCAGGATTACCAGTAGCACTACAACACATACTGCCGTAGTAGTAAGGATATCCTCTGTAAGACTCCATCAACTCTAGCATTTCCTTTGTGTCCTCCTCCATTGGATAATCTTCAAGGAAACGTTCATATTCAGAGCTCCAATGACTGAAATTGTAACCGTATATACCAACATAATAATCATGGTAATCCTTAATCAGCTTATTCATCGGATTGCGCGTCATCATGTCGTATAAGTAGGCGTATTGATCCATCAAGTCGTCATGTTTGGAAGGGGATTCTCTTACAGAAGAAGGAGACTCTGAATTACGGGAACGCTTGCGAGACTTTCCATGATTAGTATGATTCTTGTGAGATTTGGATTCATGACTAGATTTGTGTTGAGATTTGTCAGAAGCTGATCTATCTCTGTTATCAGTAGAATTCTTGTTTTCTTTAGTAATAGATGCCTTATCTTCCCTCTCTCTTGATGTAGTAGGTTCTGTGAGAGATTTGGATTCTTGTCGGTGTTTAGAATGATCTTTCGCAATTGAAGCATCTTGTTTGATTATCTTTTTGAAAACCTCTTCGGAATGAGAATGCTTTGTTTTAGCATCATGTCTAGTTTCAGATTTATGTTTTACTCTTTCCTTAAATTTTATATCTTTGCTACTTGTAATCTCTCTGGCAAGTCGTGCTCTTACCTTAGCCAATTCCTCTTCTTTCTTCTTAGCTTTCTGCTTTTTAGCTTCAATTTCATTCAGTCTCTTATTTTTTGCATGCTTCTCTCCTTCCTTTTTCTTCCGCTTCTTAGACTCTTTTTCAGAATTATCCTTTTTGGCTTTGCTAGGATCTACAGAATTTTTGGGATGTAATTTCGTATATTGAGTCTTTTTAGCCTCTGAGCTCTCATCCTTTGCTTTAGCTAGCATCGGTAACGAGCTGAGTATAGTAGCCAGAGCAGTAGGGTCCATGCCCAGAGCTGTGGAGAGAAGTTGTGCATTTATCTGAGCATTAGCTGCTTCTTGAGTTGGTTGTGAGAGGTTTCCAGGAGGCTGGATGGGTTGAGGGACAATACCAGGTCCAGGGAGGGGGTTTTGCCCGGGAGTAAGAATCGCTTGTTGAGGACCGATTGGTTGCGGAATACCTGCAGATATCTGAATAGGAGCAGATGGCTGAAAATTTGAAGGTGGAGCAATAGAAGGCTCAATTGGTTGTGGCTGTGTGGGTTGTACAGTTAGGAAAGTGGGAAGATGACCACTCTGGCCTCGGAAAGGATTGGGGTAAGGCACATTTGGAGGAAGTTCTTTTGAATCTGGAGGCAAAGAAGCTGTGTTTCCACTGGAAATCATTTCATTTCTAGCTCGTTGCCCATCTGCGGCAAGTTGTAGCTTAGGCTGTTGTCCTTGAATCGTGTTAGAATGTGCAGTGTGGATTGCATCCATACAGGAGAAAGGATTATCAAATTGGATGAAAGCAAAGTGATTATGAATCTTTATGTCTAGAATCCGGCCGTATACAGAAAATGTATCATGTAGATCTTCCTTCGTTACTTGTTTGGGATCTAGATTTCCTACATACATACGGGACATAAGAGTCATTGGATCTTTGCTGCGAGATAAGTCTTGACACTGGTCTGAGTTTACAGCTGCCTGAGCTATCGTAGCTTGAGCGATTGTAGCTGGGCTAATCTGGTAATTTGTACCTGTTTCGTTTCCTAATATTTGTCCAGGAATATCCATTGGGAGCTGTTGATGCTGAGGACCCATAGCGTGCGGAGCAATTGAGTGTTCCTGAATGCCAACACTTTGATCAATTGATAACGAGGTATTCCCTCCAGGAAACTGCATCGAATAGCCAGACATCGAGTTGTTATGATCCTGCATGTGCATTGGAGCATAAGGATAATTGTCAGAGTGTGGGTGCTGATGCATAAGATCATACGAGCCTTGTGACTGCTCCATCATAGGAGGAGGAGCAGATTGGTGTAAGTCTTGAGACGGATGGAGTCCTGGACCTCCCATATAACCTGGCTGAGATGGGTGGCCGCGCATTGGCAAACCTTGTTGCTGTTGTGGAAAAGACTGGTACTGAGAATCTGGAATGTGATGTCGTAAGGGTAAGTGAACGTGACGAGAAGGGGGAGGGTGTGAGTAGGGAGGACGAGAGGGTGGCTCTTGAATAGACCTCTGAAAGCGATACGAATTGTAATTGTAATTACCTAAAGTGAATGAAAATCAAAACATATAAAACTAAATATACTATAGGATATGAGAAGAAACACTACCTTGATTCGGGTCAACAATATGATTGTCTTGTCCAAGGATATGGCGCAAATCAGGACGGTGCCTACTCCCAGATGGAGGAGCCCAATCCCTGCCCTCATGTAGAGGATGCCCCAACATGTGCTGAGGCTCCATAGGCATGGACTTAGACAAACGTCCCTCTTGAGGTGTAGAGCCTTGAGGCCCAGTTCTTTTATCCTCCCATCTATGTTCATTTGGGTTTGATGGGTCTACATTACGTCCATGGTTCCAATTAGTTGGCCTTGCACTGGGATCAATATTTGGAGTGGTTATTTCGCGTTCATTTCTTTCCATTTGACCCATTACAGTAGATAACTGGTCAGGAGCTGGTTTGGGATGTCTGCTCTCCAAATCTGCGGGAGGGGAAGATTCTGACTCCTTCCTTAGCCCTCCTTGAGCCCAAACTCTCTGAGCCTCATTCGAATCTATTTTTATGCTACCTTGGATACGAATGATATTTTCTAGAAGTTTTTCAGTATCAGCATCAATCTTCCAATTAGAAATACTAAATTGAGAAGGTTTACGAGGTTGTAACGATCTAAAAGCTGTATCATCAGGTAGGTCTGTGAGCTTCTGGGTGGGAGTTCCAGTGTCTAGCATCTCACCATCCTCTAATGGCTCAAGAATCTTCCTCTCAGGACCTGATGGAATTTCACCATCTTCTTGTTCACTAGCACCACTGAGAGAAGATGGAGTTGCGAGTGGATGCTGGGCTATTTCAGGTTCTTGAATAACTTCTAGAGACTTTTCCTTCGGAAATTCTGAACGTAGAGTAGGAGTGTGGAAACGGTTAGGAGGAGAGTGATTCATTTCTGACCTTGCGAGCGGAGGGTAACCAGGGAGGAACGGAAATCGAGGCTCTGATGGAGGACGTGGATGAAAGAACTCATTTGGCTGTGGTCGTCTAACATGTCGAAAACTATCAGGGTTCGTCCCATGAGGATGGTGAAAAGGTGGCGGCTTAGCTAAACCAGGAGAGTAGTTGCCCGGGAATAAGTCATCCGGTTTGTGCAGTCTGGCAAACTCAACTGAAACACGTCTATCAAAGATGAAGTCGTGATGCATCGTATTTATGGCTCGTTGGGCAGAAGCGTGGTCTTTGTAAACGACAAACGAAAATCCCTTAGATTTCCCCGTATCCTTATTACGAATATACACAACCTCAGAAATTTCACCAAAGCGATCAAATATGTTACGAATATCACTTTCAGTGACATCAAATCCGTGGCCAGTAATAGCAATCTTTCTGCCTTGAACTTGTTCTGAAGCCATGAAAAAGCTAAATAATCTATGAATATGATAACAAATGTAATTAGAGACTTCAGGTATACACTAGTTAACTCTAATTTCCTAATATAATCATAGAGGACACAAAAGTTAAAGCGGCTATGGAGTTACCGAATTAAAGTAAGTAAAATTCAAATAAATTCAATAATAGAGATTGAACAAACAAATATTGAAAGGACAATGGATGCTAAGCTCTAACTAGCATCAGCGCAGAACCTTTGAATGATCCTAAGAAAAGTTTCTTATAATTATAAGAGAATGTTCGTATAATTTTGAGAATACTCTTATAATTATAAGAGAATTTCATATTTCACTTCCGACACAGTCGATCAGTGTTTTCAAGTTTTGGCGAAGAACTTTCTAGATACAAGTATATGGTATACCCTGAGGATAATTACCTGCTACAATCTTATTCCACAATCTATGTCCATTTGTTATGATCAAATTGTGATATAAATACGTTAACCAATTACTCTAAGATATCGTAAAAAGGTATATTATGTAATTTCTATATAATAATTATAGGAATATGTATTACAAAATTGCATACAATATATGAATAATCTGTGATAGTTTCTCAAGGCTGCAGCTAAGTAGCTTGATTTAAAGTGGAGACGTCTGACACACTTCGCAATTGCCCCGGTCAGTCTCAAACAAATAAGGTAGAATATAAGAGGAAGGAAGAGCAGTGAGCAGAGAAGAGAAATTATAATTCTTATGTTCAATTCTGATCGCATATATACTTGTTGGTGAGATGCAGGCGTCACAACATGTTTTAGACAACTATACTATTTCCTAAGTTACCACCTGCAACAACTGAAATGTTTGCAACACCTGCAAAACCTGCACTAGTGAAAAGAGTATAAATAGAAACAATATTTTCATTTGTAATATCTCTCCTACTTCAATCTCAGATGTCACAATTCTTCAATCTCTTTCGCCCTCTACGGTCCCATTCACTCTATCTCCTACAATGCAATAGTCTTACTCTCAATTCTACACCAACCTCTGTTCAATTTTCTAACAGATTTCTCTCAATTCCCCGCCTACCTCTATTCAATTTTCTGACAGCATTCTCTCAATTCGTCACTCACCTCTGCTGAATTTTCTAAAAGATTTCTCAATTCTTTACCTCACCTCGGCTCAATTATCTGGCAGAATTCTCTCAATTCGTCACTCACCTTTGCTCAATTTTCGTACAGAATCTCGATGTGTCAATGACCTCAGACATTCAAAATATAAATTCCTATCTAACTGAACCTAGAAACATTGGAGATGCTAAAGAAGTGATTGGAAATACAATTATTGCATACGTTGATTGATTCTTATAATTGCAAAGAACCTAGAATTATGATTTGAATATTTTAAATATTTTGGAACATATAATGGACAGGGTGATGGAATAGTTATATTACGAAACATTCATCAAATAGAGTAAACAAGTGACACAGTCAATGTAGGTTATAAGAACATCGTTGAGAACTGGACATAGTGTTCATATATCCAGCATATCATACACAAGAACAAATTCTTGTGATCAGCATGACTTATATAGGAACATGTTCTTATAACAAGCATATCTTGTATAAGAACATGTTCTTAAAACAAGCATGTCTTATATAATATCATGTTCTTATAACCAACATGTCTTATATAATATCATGTTCTTATAACCAACATGTCTTATAGACAAACAAGTTCTTATAACCAGCATATCTTATATAATATCGTGTTCTTATAACCAGCATGTCTTATATAAGAACATGTTCTTAAAACCAGCATGTCTTATATAATAACATGTTCTTATAACCAGCATATCTTATAGTCGAATAAGTTCTTATAACCAACATGTCATATATAATATCATGTTCGCAAAACCAACATGTATTATATAATATCATGGCCAAATAACCAGCATGTCTTACATAAGAACATGTTCATAAAACCAGCATGTCTTATATAATATCATGTTCTTATAACCAGCATGTCTTATACAAGAACATGTTCTCATAACCAGCATGTCTTATATAA